>JBAGKO010000013.1:22159155-22181059 GCA_037177275.1 Acacia concinna
TAACATCTCAATTATAATATTTAAATATAGTCAGTTCAAACCTCAATCCAACCCAATTAAACCCTGAACCTATATTGTAACCGATTCTTTAACCGGTCCAATTTTTTATACCTTCGATCTTCTTCAAACCAAACCACTAATATGTGCCCGCACAGTTTATTTTAAAAATGTTTTTTGTAATAAAAGTGACAGAAGCTCGGGGTCAACAAGTACTTGCATTTTTTATTCGTTTTTGCCTTTGTAATCTAACATTTTTCTTAGCAAGTAAGAATGTTTATATTCCTTAATCTGAGCAACCTTGGTACGTAACGTCGTCAGTCAATGTTTCATGCGACTGGGAATGTTAATTTCAATAAGTATATTTTTTTAATATAGTAAGTATAATTAGTAAATATAGAATAAATGAATAAATAAATAAAATATGGTACGGCAACAAAATAAATAAAAGATGGACGGAAAATAAATACTCTATGATATTTTTGCATCACCTTGTCATTCCCAAGACGATGTAGATTTTCAAGGAAATCACGCAACTGCTTTACGGACCTAATATTTATATGCGTGGTCCTCGAATCATTTTATTGTTTTTTGATTTTTTCATCAAATAAAATCAATTTTCATATTTTAAACGAACTCGATGTGAATAAAAGTTGCGGATGTAGTGAATATCCTGTTCGAATTTAAAAAATAAATAAACAAACAATAATTTATTTGTTAGATGAAAATATATTTTCTTGGTGATATGATAACAATTAAAAAATATTATATTTAATAGTAATAAAATATATTACATCTTTGTCCTAAATATAAGATTCAAATGTCTTTTTTAAAGAATCATAAAAAAATTAATACACTATTTTAAAGTATTTATTATTTTTTCAAACTATATTGACTAACTTTTAAACTGACATATAATATAATAATACACTATATATGATAGGATTAAATAATATATTTATCTTTCTTGATTTCTAAAAAAAATTAATTGTAACTTATATTTTTTGTAAGCATAATTTTTACACCAAAATATATATTACACAGTACAACTTTTCCTTAGGAACATATATTTATATATTACCCGTATTAATTAAATTTGACTAGTACTATTGTGCCGTGTTAATTTCAAAATATTTGTTATTTTAGGTATTTGGGTCAATATTAATTTAAAATATATATATCCTTGAAATTTTAATGAAGTACTACTGTGACGATTTTTATTATTTAATGCTCCTATGTATGAACCCAACCGTGGGGGAAATTCTGGCAAAAAAAAAAAAAGATACAATGGTCGGGAAAATGAAGTTCTTAACTTTTATAGGAAGTTTAAAAACAAAAAACATTTATGAAGCAGTAACGGTCATGATTGGATTATTAGAAAGTTTGTAAGATGCGGCAGGCCCCCCTCTGCCCTCTGGGCCCCACTTTATGGCGCTGCCTGCCGCATTGACTTTTTCCCTCTTCGCTCGCTCTTGTTACTTTCCTAGCTTCAAGTATTGGTGATGGCATAAAGCCATCAATTACTAGTATTATTCTTGGATTTTTTTTTTTTTTTTTGGGGGGGGGTTTAAATATTCTTTGTCTATAAATTCCATTTTCTATCCAGGTTTAGTAAATACTACTGAAAATCCGTAAATTAGGTTAGGCGAGTATAAAAAAACAACAGGACATCAAGAAAAAAAAACTCCTTTCACAAAACCTAACCTTAGACTTAGACTTAAAATAGTGCCACATATTATATATTGATTTTTAAAAATAATATTCAGTTAGAAACTATATGGAGTAGCCTGCAATTTTTGTACCAGTAAAAAAGGTAAGCGGAATTTAATGTAATGGCCCCCACCATTGGACTAAATAAGTTAATTACCAACCTAAGAGTTAGAACAGAGACACAATCGTGAGAATCTTGTACTTCTTCTTGCACCAAATTAAACTTATGTATATTGTTTTATTTTAATTAATTTAAATATTGCTTTCCGTTAACTTATCCTCAAAATCCACGCATATATAGTAAAAATGGCACTATTCCAAGTATATATATTCTTTAATAAACACTGAACAACGTGAAAGTATGGCTGCCTAATCCTCAGATTTTTCATCCAATAACCACTATTTTCCCCAAAATATCATTGTAATTCCCAATACTGTTATCTTTTTCTAATTCTGCATTAATTGTTTAAATGATTCCGAGATTGGTAATAAAAAAAACATATAAAATGTTAGCATTTAAATCTCATTAAGAAAACACAGAATATTTATGTTTTTTTTTTACATGTTTAGTGTCCAAGTCTAAACCATAAATGATTTTCTTTAAAGCTATGTTTGGCTCAATGGAAAGGAGGTATTTTAATGGAAAGGAGAGGAGATGGGGATTTGAAAATCATTTTGTTTTACCTTGTTTAAATGGATAACAAGGGAGAAGAAGGAAGGGATTTTAATAATGTAAAAAAAATGCAATCAACAACATAATAATATAATCAAAAGAAAATAAAATAGACACTAATCAGTGTAAAATTTTTTTGAAGTGTAGCATATAAAGAAAAATTAATATTTGTCATGTAATAAAAAAAATTTACCCATAGCTTTCAAAATATATGTATTAATTTGTTTTTTTTTATTAAAAATATATACAGATCAGTAAAAAACTAAAACATAATATGATACACAATGTATGACACGAATCTAAAAGGGAGATAACCTAAGCATATTAAAAAATAGTAGAAATCATATGTATGTTAATTAATAGAATAAAAAATATAATATTTCCCTTCCAAGTTTCCCTAATTTTAGAGGGGAGGGTTAAAAAGTGAAGGGAAGGAAAATCTTAGAAAATTTTTCCTCAAATTCTAAAATTTTTTGTTATCTAAATAAGGGAAGGAGAGTAAAATCTTCCAATTCCCCTCCCCTCACCTCATACCAAACAGACCCTAAGTTTATATAATTTTACTATGTGCTAGTTGTAGTTGAGTCATTTGCTTGGAATTGGAAGGCTTGACAATTTCGTTTCTTTGTTTTTATTATGCATTATTGGAAAATATATAATTTCATTGCCAAAAATGTGGTTAAACAATTTCCTTTTTGGCTTTTGGACACTTTCCTAAGATATTGACGCTTACATTTTTTTTAATATCAGCCTAAATTGTGCATCCTTTGAAGTTTAAAACATGGTTTTTTTTAACCAAAAAAAAATCCAAGTAAACGAAATCCAGAATTTGCATTAATTGACCCCTGGGCTCCAGAGTTGAAGGGGTGTAGCTATATTATAAAAAATAAATAGTTCTTAAATGTTAAAAAAAATTCAGAATAAATTTTTCAGAATAGTTTTTGTGAAAATTTAGGTATAGATAAAATATGAGTGTTTGGGTAATAATAGCTTTTACGGATTCCGAAATAAGTATATGAGATGAATTTTGTCTCGGTTTGCGCAAACAATAGTTTTATAATTAAAAAACAAGAAGAAACGTTCAATTCTTGAAACTATAATTTAAAAACTGACTTTTTATTAAACTATAATTTTAAAATGATACAAGGTGTTTGATAATTTTTACTAAACCATAGTTTAAAACTAAAATTTTCATATGCCAAACAGACTCATAGCCGCTGAAGTGAAGGGTAGGGGGCAACTGGGTAAGGGAGCAGCATCAAGATGGGGTGTTGGGGGATGTTTGTCCAATGAATTCGGACCTGGTGGCTATTTATTTGTCTTGGAAAGCTACGGTGGCTGGCAGTGGTGGCGCGTTTGGAGGATTATGTTGTTCTTACTTCTTGGGGATAATTTCGGAATTTCCCTCTCACCTCTCATAGTCTCATTTCCTAATATAAGGTGCCAGCCCCCCACCAGGTACACCATTCTTCCCTACCTCCTCCCCCGCCACTTGACGCGTATCCCCCACAATAGTACTGTACTAACGGCTCTCAATCCAGGCCCAGATTATCCGATGGCTACTTCTCCTCTTGGACGTTGTACCTTTCAGGGCTTCACGCCTTTACCCCTGCACTAGACGCGTGCTCTCCACGTGACCCTCCCTTACCAATTTCTTGTTCCCAACATTTACCCTTATTTTAGTCAGGATTTCAAACGACAAAATTGTCAATTTTTTTATTAAATTATATGGATTAATGCTTTGAATGAAATGATGGAACTCGTACTAACTTAATTAAAAATGTGAGGGATTTGTTGGCAAAAAAAATTATATAAAATTGAGGACTAAAATTAAAACAACGACGAATTTATAAATTTATAATTTCGTTTGCATTGTCATAAATTTTATATTTAATTTTAATGTCTAATAAAAATATAGTATATCAATTTGTTATATGTATGTCACGTACACGTTTTTTTATTTTATTATATTTTTCTCCATATCTTGAGTGTGCATGGATGTATTAAACCGTGAGCCTATACTCATGCATCATGCATGTGTGTATGTAAATTCAATTTTGTTTTGTTTTTCCCGTATTCAAGAGTGCCTGTATAATCATGGGATGAGATTATCCAGTTTTCTTAGTAGGTGTTTGGACAATGACTTTAAATCAAAAGTGATTTGAGAAAAAAAAAATCATTTATTAGAAGTGACTTATATTTTAATAAAAAATAAAAAATATTACTTTTATTATAATAAAATTTTTTTAAAAAGTTCCATCATATACCCAGACACCCTTATATAAAAAGGTTATTACTTCACTTTAAACGATATCCTACTTAAAGTGATATTTTTTACCAAAAACCCCCGGGGGAGACAACATGATCCTTTCTCAAGTTAATTAATACAGTATTACTTGAATTTAATACTATACTAGAGTTCACGTGTGCCTTTTACTGTTTTATCTTGTTTTGCTTGAAAAAATAGTACGCAACAGAGTCAACTTTGGCAACCTCGTGATATACTGGTAATGATTTTGAATTATATATGTAGAATATTTTCTTATTCGATAATTTAAACATCATGGATCATATGGAGTAGTTGGGAATAAATATTCTTTTATCCTGGTAGAGATGGGAATAAATATTTCATTATTCGTTAATGCCAGGTTAAAGAGATTGTATGACGAAAGCATGGGCAGGAGTGCAATTTCAAGAGTCATCCAAAAATTCAAACCTTTTTATCGAAAGAAAAAAAAGACGTTCAAAAAATTCAAACCACATGCTCTCTCATCAATTCAATTTACTGACTCCGAGCACCAACCACAAATAGACGAATACCCCAAGGAAGCAGTAATAGGAAAAATCTGTAATGACCCGTTTGGCTGGCTAAAACTTTTATTAGTTTTAGTGTCCATTTGGATTAACTTTTAAAAATAATTTTTACGGATTTTAAAACAAGTAGGTGAGATTAGTTTTATCTCGACTTACACAAACATAAGTTTTAGAAGTGATAACAAACAGGCCCTTAGAATGTCTCTATCCGAATCATTCGAGCTATGAGCTAAGCTGGCTTGTAAATTGACAATATTATTCTCTTCTTCTTGATACTTTCAGTGTAATACATCAATCTTCACAATTTCATTTTTTTCATTTTCTTTCAAAATTTAAATTAATTTTGATCCTATTGATAACTGTATAAAAAAATAAAAAAATGCATTTTTTTGTGGACAAACAAAACTATTTTTAACTTTTTAAAAATATTTACTACTTTTTATACATCCCAACAAGGTTTTCTAAAATGGAGTCTCCACATGAGGCACTACTGTATAAATTATATATTTACTCCTATTAAACTTCAATAATTTATTTATCATGAGTACATGAATTGCAGTGGGTTAATTTAACACAATGGATAACCTCCGTACCTGCGGTCAACCATTAATAAAATTTCATCGTAAACGCCGCCGCTCATAAAATTGGGCACCATGATATCAGCCTCATTCAAGAAGAAAATACACAAATACGTATACATCAAATTAAAAAAATATATATATATATATATATATTTGGAGGAAACTATGATTATGTCCGAACTAAAAAAAATACCAACCTCGTAAAATTTTGTAATTATATTTAAGTTTCAGTTAACAATTTTATGAGTTTCAATTAACAACTTCATAAACTTTAATTTATAGCTCAATAGGGCTTAAATATTATTATGAAATTTTATAAAATTATTTGATAGATTTGTTGTTGTTGTTAGGAGTGATATGTAATTTTTTTTTAATAAAAGGCGCGAGACAAATCAGGAAAAGATAAAACGAGTCAGCATTTCATAAGTCCAGGGATAAGACACGAGACGGAACATATGACTCAATAATAGTATCGTATAATAATTTTTCTCATAAATAATCACTTAATAAATACTCCCTCTATCCTAAAAAAAATGAAATATTTGACCGTCATTTAAAATCATGAGATTTAATTAAACTTCACTTATCATTTACGAACGAGGGAATATTAAATACTCCAATTTAACGGAAAATAAGAAAAGTATTTTTCTTTTGAGGGCGGCGCGTGGAAGGGAAGGCCCGGGGGTAAAAGTGTTGGTGAGTGGGACCCGCCACCATAAAATGGAAAGGGGCAGCACGGAAGTTGTGTACTCTCATTGTGGCGAGCAGGGATATATAAACGCCTCTTTACTCTTCAAACGAGAGGGACACCGTTGGCCTCCCATTTCCTTTCCCCTCATCTTCATCATCAATCGTTATCTCTCAATCCTCTCCTTCCTTCTCCTCCATGCATTTGCTCTCTCTCTCTCCCCCCCTTCTCTGCAACTTGTGAGATTGAGCATGACTTTCTAGTCTTCTTCACTCACTACAATTTCTACCCCACCCTCTTCTTGCTCCACTTCTGATCCACACTTATTCTTACCGCTACGACCACCATCATGGGAGGCATCAGCCTCGAGGAGATCAAAAACGAGAACGTTGATCTGGTATATATTCTCTTCTTCTTCCTCTCTCCCTCTCCCTCCCTCCCTCCCTCCCTCCCTCCCTCTCTCTCTCTCTCTCTGTGTGCTTCCTCACAAAATTACCTGCACGTAGATCAAATCAAATGATTCTCCGGAGATTTTCAATCCGATTTCGAATTTTCCGTTTCCTGATGGTTTCGAAATTCTTGAATGTGCTTCTGTGAAATTTCTCTGCTGGTTTTAGGGTCTCCATACCGTACGTGGTTTGATTTGGTTGTGGATGCGATTTGTTAATTGTTCATGTTTTGCTCCTGTATGTACGGCTAAGTTTTTTGTTGTTTTCTGAGGCGAATGGCATGATCCTTTCTTCGCATGTCATCTCGCCGCGTGAGCTAAAAGCCTGAAATCCTTTTTCTGCAATTCTAGTGCTTCCGTCCTTTCATCTCTCAAAGTGCCAGAGAGAACTGGACCCACTTTCTTTGGGGACTGGGCTTCAAGCCTTCAACCAAATGATAATTAAAATAAAAAAAGAAAGAAGAAACTGTTTGCCATCATTTTTCCATACACTTTTTTCCTTTCAATATATATATTTTTTCTCTTTTGCTGAAAAAATGTATTTTTTTCCTGTGGACCTTACTTTACTTATCGGCAACAATCGTACTTGTACTTATTTTTAATTTTTATAAAATATATACTTTATGATTTTCCGGTTCTGGCCTTGAGGCGGGGAATTTAATGATGAAATGCTTCCGCAACGCCTTTTTTCTTTTGGCAGAGTGCGAGATATCCGCGCTCTCTGATTACATGTCAAGAATAAATATGGGCGTCACCGTTTTCTTCGGGTGCACCTGATTTTTGATTTTTTTTTTCAGAGTTATGATATATTTTTCTTTAAAAGAAATAAACTGAGTTCCGAACTTTTCAGTCCAAAATATAAATCATTTTTCAAGAAGTTTGTAATTCATCCTATTTTTTCCTCTTTCAAAATTTGATTTGATACAGGTTAAGGTTGATGTTTTTAAATTTTATGACAGATTAGATGAGTTAGTGTCTGCCTTAATTTTAATACATCTAACTGCCTTTTATAAAAAAAATGAGTGTTAAAACCTTTTTAAAAGAAATTTAAGAAATATGCAGTGGTCGTACTCAAATGTATGATTATAAAATAGCAGTATACTTGGCTTTTGAATAGTAACATTTAATACTGTGATGCAAAATTTAAAACCAGAGAATTTGAGTTCCCCACAAACCCCTTTATGTGTTTCGTTGTCGAAGACATGTGTCTGACACTGATGATTAAGGGAAAATTCTTTGATGTGGTTTATTGCTCAGATATGACCTCTGTCTACCAAAACAATCCCTCCGAGGTCTTAATATTTTAGTTGGTTTATGTTAACTGATTGCAAGTCTTTTATATTTTCTATGGCCAAAAAATTTTCATTTAACAGCATCATGCCTTTGTCACTTACTCACTTATGTTATGTTTAAATAGGGAGAAAGGTAATAAAAAAATAAGAGATTATGAATATTAGATTTAGAAATTTTTATAAATGATAAAGAAATTTATTATATTTTGAAGTTTTCTATACTAATGTTCTTTCTCTCCTAATATATTTTTTTTTTCATTCAGACATATTGTTAATGTTTTAAAAATATATTATTTTAGTCCTTGAAAATACCCCTGGCATAAAAAAAAATCATTGAAAACGCCTCATAGGCGTCAGCATTACTTAAAATGGACGTCATAGATTTATCACATTCTTAAAAAATTGCTGAAGATGAGTCATCTGTCAAATTATGTTAATAGTGTAAATTATTGAGAAAATGATAGTTAGGTTCTAGATATGAGATTTAATTGTAGAATGGTCTTTACAAGTTGTTAATCCCCACTGTTCAGGTTGTCATTTGTCAGTTCAGTTGTTGCTAAGGACCATTCTACAATTAAATTCTATCTCTGGGACCTAACTATCATTTTCTCTAAATTATTGTAATTTTACTATACTATGTTAATAATATTAATATGCTGATTATTATCCTTTTGTTTTCCAGCGTTATAACTTTTCCTTTTATTCAACCTAGATCATTACTATCCGTGGTTGTCCTTTGCTGTCCAATTTATGGTATTAAAAATTGAACTGACAGGTCGGTTTATATCAAAAACTAGTGAATTAGTCCCGTATTTGGTTTAGTTGAGTATATTTGATAGGGGTGAACTTGATCGGTTTATTTTATAGTGACTCCGACAGACCTAATAGTGAATCGGCTCACCTTTTTTCAAAAAAGAAAGTTTTATATTAATAATTATAAAATTTTAACTTTTTTATTAGTTTAGCTCTAGCTAAGTTGTCCTATTTGACTCAATAATTTTTATCTTAGTACCTTAACTGATTCAATGACCAATTTGATTTTAAATACTTTTATCGGATCAATTTAATTGAATTCAGTCAGCACTTGAACGTCTAACCCTCCTCCCTACTATTATTATTTAAATATTTTTTTGTTAAACGGTCAAGTCTTAACATGACGTTACTCTTTGATAAAAAAAAAGAAAGGATATGACATTACTCGGGTAAAAAAAAAAACATGACGTTACTGGTTTTTTAAAAAGTCTTTAGATGACGTCATGTCATCGGGACCGCTAATTATCAATGGGAAATTACACTCGTATCATAAAATCTTTTTTTTTTTCCTTTTTTGTTAAAAGATCTTATGCTTTAAAATTTAATGATAACATCAATTTCACGTTATGACCACTAACCAGCTGCAATTTTGGCCTCTAAGAAGCTGTGCAAAGTCATTATTTCTGCGTATTTGCATGGGCTCAAAGTAAGTGTGTCTCGTCTCAAAACTGTGATTGGGTGTGTGAGTGTATGTTGTGTACTCTCCGTTTTTTTAGTCAAATTATGTTGTCTCCTTTGACCCTTATAAAAAGAACGCTATGAAGGGGTATAACGTTACTAGCATTTTGGAAAATGTCGTACTACGAGGGGTCCATCTGCTGAAGGAATAACTTCCTAATCCATTCTTTTGATTAGCATATATCATACAGATAACGAGCAAATTGGCTGAGCTTAAAAAAACACTAATAAAACAGTTTCTTCCTGCTGATTATATGTGAGATTTGACTAAAATAAATCACTCTGGAACAGGAACGGATCCCCATAGAAGAAGTGTTTGAACAGCTGAAATGTTCGAGAGAAGGTTTAACATCAGACGAGGGAGCCAATCGGCTTCAAGTTTTCGGGCCAAACAAATTGGAAGAGAAAAAGGCACGTTTCTTGAGCACATCATTTTGTCCTGTCGTGTTTGGATTTCATTACTGTATTTGGTTCGCTTCATTGGAAGCATATAATGATTTCATCCTCTGAATCGATCAACAGGAGAGCAAAATCTTGAAGTTCTTGGGTTTTATGTGGAACCCTCTATCTTGGGTTATGGAAGCAGCTGCTATAATGGCCATAGCTTTAGCTAATGGGGGAGGAAGGCCCCCGGATTGGCAGGATTTCGTAGGTATCATTTGCCTCCTGGTGATCAACTCCACTATCAGTTTCATTGAGGAAAATAATGCTGGCAACGCTGCTGCTGCACTTATGGCTGGTTTAGCCCCCAAGACCAAGGTCAATACTTCTATCCTAAAACTTCTTTATGCATGTGCATGCATTATTATTAACGGATTGTGGCTCCATCTTCTTATTGTTCTTTCATCTTTCTTGCCATAAAATTTTAGGTTCTCAGAGATGGTCGGTGGACTGAACAAGATGCTGCGATTTTAGTTCCAGGGGACATAATCAGCATCAAGTTAGGAGATATCATTCCTGCTGATGCTCGTCTTCTTGAGGGTGATGCCCTGAGCGTTGATCAGTCTGCTTTGACCGGAGAGTCTCTTCCTGTGACAAAGAATCCCTCTGATGAGGTATTTTCAGGATCAACTGTAAAAAAGGGTGAGATAGAAGCAGTTGTGATTGCTACTGGTGTTCACACCTTCTTTGGTAAAGCAGCTCATCTCGTGGACAGCACCAACCAAGTTGGGCACTTTCAGAAAGTCCTCACAGCAATTGGTAATTTCTGCATTTGCTCAATTGCTCTTGGAATTGTGATCGAGATCATAGTCATGTACCCAATACAACATCGCAAGTACAGAGATGGAATTGACAACCTATTGGTCCTATTAATCGGAGGAATTCCCATTGCCATGCCTACTGTGTTATCCGTCACAATGGCTATTGGTTCTCACAGACTTTCTCAGCAAGGTGCAATTACAAAGAGAATGACAGCGATTGAGGAAATGGCAGGGATGGATGTCCTCTGCAGTGACAAAACTGGAACCCTGACCTTAAATAAGCTAAGTGTCGATAGAAACTTGATTGAAGTGTTTGCCAAGGGTGTAGAGAAGGAATATGTTATCCTTCTAGCAGCAAGGGCTTCTAGGACTGAGAATCAGGACGCCATTGATGCTGCAATTGTAGGAATGCTTGCTGATCCAAAGGAGGTATAGTATGTAACAAATCTCTTGAACAAGAACAAAGTGAAACGATTTGCCCCTCTTAAATGTTGGAGTAGAAAGTTTGTAAGCATTTTTATTTTCAATGGTCTAATTCATCTAAATTGACCAGGCACGGGCTGGTATTAGAGAGGTCCATTTCCTCCCATTCAACCCTGTAGACAAGAGAACCGCTCTAACCTACATTGACTCTGATGGAAATTGGCATCGAGCAAGTAAAGGTGCTCCTGAGCAGGTAATTAAGGTTGTCACTTTTGCCATGCGGTGGTGTTTTATGATAGATGAAATAATCAATGTCTTTCTCATGTTTAAGATATTGAACCTGTGCAACTCCAAGGAGGATGTCAGAAAAAGGGTTCATACAGTCATTGATAAGTTTGCTGAGCGTGGACTCAGGTCTCTTGGTGTTGCAAGACAGGTTTGCAGAGCTAAATCATTACATTTTCTTTTAAAAAAAATTTCCTTACTTCTATACTTAATCGAATACCTTTCACTTATTGCTACTTTCTTTGTTCTATCATATAGGAAGTACCTGAGAAATTAAAAGATGGTCCTGGCGGACCGTGGCAATTTGTTGGTTTGCTACCTCTGTTTGATCCTCCTAGGCACGATAGCGCTGAAACCATCAGAAGAGCTCTTCACCTTGGAGTGAATGTGAAGATGATTACTGGCAAGTCTGAGTCTCCTTTGCTATTAGCTTCGCATATACCTTTTCTTAATATTCTATAGCTTAATGATTGGCTGCTATTCTCTTTTCTCTAGGGGATCAGCTTGCCATTGGCAAAGAAACTGGCCGAAGACTTGGAATGGGAACTAACATGTACCCATCGTCTGCATTACTTGGCCAAGACAAGGATGCCTCTATTTCGGCTCTTCCAGTAGACGAGTTGATTGAAAAGGCAGATGGATTCGCTGGAGTTTTTCCAGGTAGGATGTTTCTATTAGTAAAAAATCATATCAATTGCCTTTGAAGGCTGAAGAAAATCAAATTATTACTATTTCCTCCGAATAGTTTTTCAATTTTGACTATTTCTAACATTTTTTTTACATGTCCATAGAATCCATTTTATATGGATCAACGGAGACTGCTAATTGAATAAACAAAACTACTTCATTTCTAATTGGCCTACCAGTTCCTGCATTTCAACACCCCAACCCCAATTTTTGTTTGACATGCAGAACATAAATATGAAATCGTTAAGAGGCTGCAAGAGAGGAAGCATATTTGTGGAATGACAGGAGATGGTGTCAATGATGCCCCGGCATTAAAGAAGGCAGATATTGGAATTGCTGTTGCAGATGCTACAGATGCTGCAAGAAGTGCTTCTGACATTGTTCTCACTGAACCGGGATTAAGTGTCATTATTAGTGCAGTGCTAACGAGCCGGGCCATTTTCCAAAGGATGAAGAATTATACTGTTAGTTTTTTAACACATAATTCAAAAATTTAAGATGCTCTTTTACTATTTTCTTTCAGAAATCTAAATCCTTCGTTTTTCATTGCTTCATTTGGCAGATTTATGCCGTGTCTATCACCATTCGTATTGTCGTAAGTGCGGAAAATTGATTGACACGCTGAAAATTTTTTCAAGAGTATTATAGAAAGAGGTCATATAATTAATGCAATCCGTTTTGTATTTTGGCAGTTTGGTTTCATGTTCATCGCATTAATCTGGAAGTTTGATTTTGCACCCTTCATGGTTCTGATTATTGCCATACTAAATGACGGTGAGATAACATATGATTGCCCTTCCTCTATCCTCACCCCAGGTTATTGACCCTAACTGATTCTTTCACCACCGTTCTTGTAGGTACCATTATGACTATATCCAAGGATCGAGTGAAGCCATCTCCGCAGCCTGACAGCTGGAAACTGAAGGAGATTTTTGCTACCGGCGTTGTGCTTGGCAGCTACTTGGCACTAATGACAGTAATATTTTTCTGGGTCATGAAGGATACTAAATTTTTCCCGGTAATGTTTATATCACAAGTTTCTCAAACTTATCACCTATCAGCCAGAAAAACTGTCATCACAAAGTTCTAAGAGCTGCGCCCATATGTGTTGCAGAACAAGTTCGGAGTGAGGCATATTGGACACAGCAACGAGGAAATGATGGCAGCCTTGTACCTTCAAGTCAGTATTATAAGCCAGGCCCTGATTTTTGTCACTAGGTCCCGCAGCTGGTCTTATGTTGAAAGACCAGGCCTACTTCTACTGGGTGCTTTTATGATAGCTCAGTTGGTGAGTATGAGCCCCTTAAAAGCCAGTTAATTGTGTTTGGCTCCTCTCTTTCTTTTTGAAGCAGATGCACCTGTATGTCAAACGATATTAACTCTTGTGATGAGTATGGGACTGGTATAACTCATTAGCTAGCAAATGGAAATGAACTGGTTACCAAATCATGACTTATTCTATAATTTACAGGTGGCAACTCTGATAGCAGTTTATGCTAACTGGGGATTTGCACGGATAAAGGGAATGGGATGGGGTTGGGCTGGTGTGATCTGGCTCTACAGTGTGGTGACCTATGTCCCTCTTGATCTCCTCAAATTCGCCATCCGCTACGTTCTGAGTGGGAAGGCTTGGGATAATCTTTTGGAGAACAAGGTAAGTTTGTGATCACTACCACTAGTGTGAATTGCATGAGCTGAGTTAGTTGCGGAGAAATGAATAGTGCTTTTGCTTTGACCATCAACAGACTGCCTTCACTACGAAGAAAGACTATGGCAAAGAAGAAAGAGAAGCTCAGTGGGCAGCAGCTCAGAGGACCCTACATGGCCTTCAGCCTCCAGAAACAAGCAACCTTTTCAGTGACAAGAACAGCTACAGGGAGCTTTCAGAGATTGCCGAGCAAGCCAAGCGTCGCGCTGAAGTTGCAAGGTAAGCCCTGTATTAACAACCTTGTATCCCTTTAAGAGCCTCTTAGTCTTGTAGAGGAGGCTTTGGGTTCTATACCCTGCTATGGGGCTGAGGTTAAATGGTTATAACAAAAGGAAAATACTTTATCTTGCTCTTCCATGCATAAAAAAAGGTTCCGGATCGTAATGGAATTTGGATTTGGATTAAACAGGATCAGGGAGCTACACACTCTGAAGGGTCATGTGGAGTCGGTGGTGAAGCTGAAGGGGCTTGACATAGATAATATTCAGCAGCATTATACAGTGTGAGGAGGCAACCAAATCCAATCATATAGAATGGACCAACCATATTTGGTCTAGCTCGCTTCATCTTCATCTTCATCTTCATCTGTGTCTAGATTAGTAACTTCTCTTTTTGTACCAATTTTAAATTTACATGCTTGCTTAATTCGACGTCAATCTATGCCAGTAGAAGGCGGAGGTACTCTTATGTTTTGCCTCCCAATAACGTCGTTAATATAGTTTTTTTACTCACATCCCTTTTCTTTAGTGGGTATTTATAATCAAGTTCGCATTTAAAGCATAAAAGGATGTAGGTATTCAAAAATATATTCCCTCACTTTCCTTATATTTTGTCCTTCAATATTTCATACCGATTAAAAACTGCAATAAATTTGTGAGAACATGACATGCTTCACTAAATTAACTCCATTTATTGCTAACAAATACTTTAATGCCTCTAAATGCATTATTTTACACCCGAACTACAACATGTAAAATTATATTAGATATTGTTTTAGAATTGAGAAATGACGTATAATGTCAAAAACTTCTCTCATATCGGTGAACATATGTTAAGCGAATAAGAATGTATGAGTTTATTGAAGGGTACAACTCTAGCTGTAAGCCAGGACTTTTACCTCCTTCATCTTCTACAATTGTTTCCTACCCAACTATACTATGTGCAATTTTCCTGCATCCCAATGAGGCATATCCTTGTCTTTCTCACCAACAAATTCTTTTCATAGTTTAAATACGTTCTACTTCTATGAACCATTAACCAATTAAACAACCAATAAGCAACAAAAGTAGTAAAACCACAGTTATTAAAGTCAGATTGGCTATTAAATTGGTTAAAATAGTAAGTTAAAGGTTAGTGGGTTAGATTGAAGTTAAATCAGAGCTATGAAGATTTTAAGGCTATTAATATAAAATTCTAAATAAAACAAAATAAAACAAATTAAAGTGTTATTTTAAGAAAAATAAAACGAAACTGCTCAAATCGGCTAGTCCGGTTTTAATAACTATGAGAACCCATTGAGGCATCAAGACGGAATGCCACAGTTCCCTAATAATTTAATGAACCACAAATTACCACCACACTTTCACACATTAAACCGGATTGAATCCAAGAAATTAATCAGACCCGGGTATTATAAGATTTGAAGAATGAGTTGATCAATGATTAATATAATGGAGAGTGACCTAATCACAAGTCAGATTTGTCAATTTTTCTTTCTTTCCCGTGTCAAGAGAACTCCAAACATGGAACCAACTATAATAAGGTGACAAACATAGGAAAAATGGAGCTACAAAGATCTCTTAAGCAAATGATATTAGACACGTCCATTCTGATTTTACCCAACAGTTCATTGAAGTAACTCTTTTTTTTATACATGTTCATTGAAGTAACTCTGCTACTTTTCAGATTTGTACATATCCAATCCAGACTTGAGAGAAGCTCTACGAAGGAACTCTTCGCTAAATCGTCTGCTCAAGAGCTTGTGGTAGATTCAACACAATCTCGGCGTAAGCTGACAACCAAACACACAGAATGTCAGTAAAACAAAAGCTGGCTCCAAAAAAAAAAAAATTACCTTAAGGTTTTATTTGGCCAAACCACTTTATAAGAAACTCAGAATATAAAATGCACAATAAATATCTAGGATCCAAATTCATTGACTGTGATGCCTCCCAGCATGTTGGATTAATCCATTTATGACATTATTGTAGCTCAAGAACTAATTGGTGAAAATCCCAAGATCATTTAGGTTTTAGAAATTAAACAGAGCATTATGGCTTTCACCTTCTGGTAAACTCATGGTTCGCAAGGCGTCTTCAGCATAAGCTAGGCGAATTGGAGAAGGGTGACTTCCCAAGAGTGCTGTGTTGGTGGTATTTTTCTTAGACTGGTGCATTGGCCATCCTAACACACTGACCCTTGTAGGGGATACAGAGATGAGATCCGCGTATCTAAGACTGACTGTCACCTTGCTGCACAAAGAAACAATTTTTTTAGCACATATTTTATTTTTTATCCAGCTTCTCAGTTTTCCATTTCAGGATGACAGGATAGCAGAACAGAAATGCTACTAGGGTAATTATCATAGACCAAGTCATACCACCCTCAGATTCTAAGGCTGTCCTTCTGATGGGACTTTAATGACATTTGACATTATAACTATCAATCTGAAGAAACTGGGATGAGGAAAACATTAAATATGATGAGATACTGACCAATCAAAGTCATCCAGTACGAATTCGACCATGTGGTAAGGAAGGCTATGATACAACTCTGCAATTTGATTACCATAAAGTTCCTTTATGAGTCGTACCTACATGGTATTTAAAAAATATCATATACCATTAATATCGGAATTATTTAGGCATTCTACAATAAAAATCCATATCCTATGCATGGTTCCACAAATGCATCCCAGAAACTTAGTCAAAGTATTTTCCGCAGCAAGTTCTGATGCTATTATGTACTTTTCATATTTAGGTCATTCACTTCCACTAGCATTTCCAATTATGAAAATGTAAATTGTACTCCATACCAACAGATACTATTGTTTCAGAAACGTCAATCTAAATAAGTTACATACATGGGCAGTCTACCTGTTCCCGTCTATCCACATAAGCCTGCAAAAGATCTCCAACATAATCTATGAATTTCTGAAAGAAAATCATTAGGAAAAAGGTTTAGAAAGGAGGTTTAATATAAACCCAGTAAAGACGACACAGGAAAATGACATTACCATTGCATTGGATGAAAGAAGACCCCTTTCTGCTTCACGTACTGGCAGAAAAAATGGAATAGTGTGTTCAAGGACAGTCATCTTTTCAAGAAATGACTTGCTCTCCAGCACACAATGGTACGCCTCACACGGTTCGCCTACAACAATGGACAGATAATATCATCAGCTAATGACAGAGATAGAAGGGACTTGGGGAGAAATGTCCCACCACACTACAACTTCTATCTTGTATTTAAGATTTAAATCCCATAAACATTTAGCATCTTGCCTGCGGCAGTAACAAGTTAGTCAGAAATTTAAATTTACCGGCAAAAGATGTCTGATATTGTATGCCAATCCTTGCTCCTTCCAAACCGCAAATTGTCTGCAACCAAAAACTAAACCGATGTTATAGGAGATTATGCACATTTAACTCTAATTATTAGAACAGAAATAAAATCTTAAGCAAAAATAAGTACATACCAGGTGAAATTGGTACTCCTAATTTCTAAATAATTATGTCACCAGCACTATTTCGATATCAATATAAAATAAAAACCCTGCATCCAATTTATGCTAAGACCACTCTCCTCAGTCTTATCAACATCAGTTTTAGAAGGCCATTTGACTGGTTTATTTTAATATTTACTAAACCTTGAGCAGGCAGTGGCTGCATGTTGTCTACTGTTAAATGAAGAATAGCCTGTTGGTCATTTATTGGCCTGATCATCATCATTCATATATTGATTACCTTGTTCCCAATTTTATAAGTAATTCTTTCCCGAGGGCATGTCGAGATGTTAGCATCCCCTGGCATTGTTTTTCTTTCAGCCGCCATATGCACCTGACAAATCATCAGATACCTGAATGTGTTAAGCTTTATCATGTCCAAAGAAATGTGAAAGTCAATATCAATGGAGCATATTGAGCTCAAATTAAACGAAAATTTTTTTACATCAAAACAACAAATCAACCAGGCCATACTTGTTCTCTTAATGTAGCCAATACACCATCATTCCACTGCTCTCCATCTAAGCATACCTCTGCAGTAAAATAATCATAATAGTAACAATAATATTAAAAATCAAAGCAGAAGAATCACATGCCATTAGTTTAGAATTTAAAACAACATCAAACTCAAAGCTACCTTCAGTTTGAGAAGCCCACGCAGCTTCAAAATCTTTCAGCAGACGCTCAAATATTGTTTTGTCAGAATCCCTATGAATGCAGCACATATCCAAATACGTCTGTTACTACAGCATGAACAATCAATGAAAATTCTGGAGCTATACCCTCAATTAACACCTAAAGTCTAACTCGATAAATACTCATCAAGGAGAAGAAAATCACACAAAAAAATGTTGACAACACACATATGCACTTATAGAAAAATCAAAAACAAAAGAACAGAGAAGATTCTTGATGATGTTCTTCTTCTACATAAACTGTCGTGTCACCACCAGCCCAGTTACAACAAACAGCTCCCTTTGCATAACAGCTACACTGAACTTCGCCTAGGCCCTAATTTCTTCATGTTGATGCAGCCAATGGGGGAGTTCTATTGGCAATTACGAAAGAGTCTCAAATCAGGGTTTTGAATTATACGGTAATCTCATTCACTCCAAATCTCTATTGGTGGGGGAACTTCTATTAGGAATGGCGTGTCATGATGCCAATTTCAAATCTTGTCTCACACACTCTTCAATCTTCTAGATAAAACAGCATCATGAGAATAAGGCACTAATAACAACAAGTATTCTGTAGTAATTCAATGAACATAAATTGAAAGTCTCATACAGTTCTATTTCTATATATAAAAATCAGTGTTTCCAACAGGTGCAATGATGACTCTTCTATGAAAAACTTAACTTTAAAAAAAATTAAACCTTCAGCTGCTTTGTACCTGGAAAGACGCTCTGCCAAGTCTCCATGCCTTTTTAACAAACTTGCAACTATCATGAAAGAACAACAAAAATCTTCTGAGTTGATTAGATGAAGAAAGGAATATCAAAGGAGATCAGAGACTTACACCTAGTTCTTGTAGTTTCCAATTGAATATCACCATCTTGCATAAAATTCTGATAAATATCATAACCCAATTAGTATTTTGAAAATACAAAGGAGATACATGTAATTGGAAGGAAATTTCAACGTCTTTTATTGATTAAAACTGAATACACCAAATCACATAGTATCATGTTCACAACAACAACAGCAGGTATCAAGATTGTTTGCCAGATAAAATCAAAAGGAAAAAGAACAACAACCCATGTTGCCACTTTCAGATAAACCCCTATTTTTTCATGATCTACAAGGTTCACAAATCACCACAAGATTTCAATCATTCAATTAAATCAGACCTTTAACGTAGAAAGCAGCATAGGTTCCATTCCCCAGATTAGGCAAATCCACAAAAAAAAAAAAAAAACATTTTCCTCTTCCCTTTTCAATTTGAATTAGAGCAACGGAACCAATAACCATACAAAATCTATATCTTTGTTTTTTAAAAAATAACTATCAATCTGTATTGTAGACAGTCAGTTTTACTTTAATGATAATGTTAGCAGTCAGCATCAAGTTGTTGCACTCATCTATACATCTAGACATTTTTTTATCTGTCTCGTTTCAAAATCAAACTCATGAGTATTAAACTGTGAGAATGAGAGCAGGAAAAGCCGCTTATCCGCATTGTTCTTATTCGCAATCAAACAAGGGTATATTATCAACAATAAGGACCTTTTTATGAAATCAAAAGAAACAAAAAAATTCCTTCCACACAATCATCCAAATCAGCACTTATGGAAGTGGATCATCATTACTTCTCCCATAATTGAATAAGGCCGCCCTGCAAGGTGTTCAAATTGCTGCACGATTCCACATAAGTGAAATATCAGTTCATAAAGGGTGAAAAAATAATAACAAAAGAGAAAATTAGCATGGTTAAGGGACTGAGAAGGGACAGCAATTGATTCAAGCAACTAAAGAAAATAAGCGAGGCATTTTTTTTTTTTTTGTTTTTTTGTTTTTTGGTATGGATTTGCATAGGAGGCAAAACAATAGTGCAATTACGACCAACCATAAGCACTAAAACCAAGACTTGCTAACATTGTAGTTTGTCATCCTCCAACTGGTTATTCCATGGACCTTGTCCAGAGGAATTAGCGATCTCAATTGTACGGCAATTTTTTTTTTTTGGGGGGGGGGGGATGTCCCATGAATTCCTGAATTAGCAACTACATTAGGTAACCAGAGTATCTAAAATCAACATAAATAAGTTTGAGCACTGATTCATTTCCTTTCTCCAGCTGAAGATATAAATAAAAAACTTCAAAAAATGCTAATTCCATGAGCAATAGTTGGTCAGAAATTCTCACAGAGAAAATGTAGTCAATTATCATCTTTCTTCTCTTAATTATTTCGCGTATTATCCAGAAACTTCAACTATTATATCAAGCGTCATCCTACACGGGCATTATTAAGTTTAAATTAACAAAGAAACACTAAGATTCACATCAACAAACAATATGCAAATTTTGACCAGTGCGTACAGGCAGTTGTATTTCATCACTACGAAAACCCCTTGAGTAAATCAATCCCATGGCCAATTTAACTAATTTGGTATCATCATCGCATAATATCTTTCACATCGGAAGAAGCGTTTTATAGAGCGAAAATTGCATGATACTAGATCATGAGAACGTCAATGCGGGATCAACACGTAAAAAGAAAAGAAAAGGGAAAAATAAAAAAGATTTGATCTTTAACAGGGTAGGCCTTGTTTTGCCAGAAAGAAACATGACAGACCTTGCGAGATGAGTCGCCAGAAAAGGGGTATTTTCTGGGTCTCTTTCTCAGGGATTCTTCAATGTCGCTCTCCATCCCTCAGCGTTTTCAGAGACGGCGATGAGAAGGGCGGAAAAAGGTATCAACTTGGAAGTTTATGCTGAAATACTTGTATGAAATTCAGTTTTGGTGTATAAAACTATAAATAAATAAATAAATTGACTGAACATAAAATATTAGCCTAATAATAATTAAAAAAACAAAGTAATAAATGGGTCAATAATATAGATTAACGTAACAATCACTGCTTGAAAACTATTTTCCTCGGCTTCATGCGCTTTTGTGCATGTAATTAAATTAAATGGCCTAATCCAGGAACAGCCTTCATATTTAAAGAGTTTTCTTTTTGCCTTCAAATAATTCAAGAGTTATTTTTTTCGTAAATATAATTCAAAAGTTTTATCTCTTCTGTAAATTGAATTTGACGGTTTTTTGTCCCACCCCATTGTCGGTTTTTTTAATAATATATAATAAATAATAAAATTATTTAACGAAATATTACAGTTTCAAAAATATTTAACCAAATATAACATCACAAATCGTGCTATAGTAACACGACTTCAGAAATCGTACTACAGTAACACGATATTAAAAATAGGTAGAGAGAGGGAAAAATTTGTGCACAAATCGTGCTACAGTAGCACGACTTGTGCACTGTTCTGTAGCACGACTTGTGCACTGTTCATGTGAACAGTGCGTACTGTTCACGGAACAGTGCAGGGAGAGTTTTTTTTTATATTAATTTATAAAATTTTATTAATTTTTTATAACATGTAATAAAAATGATAAATAATAAAAGCAAAATCCTAAAAAAAATTATTAGAGAAATTCAATTTTAAAGGAGGGAA
>JBAGKO010000013.1:22181159-22195337 GCA_037177275.1 Acacia concinna
ATGTGAAGTTTTTTGTTAAGCTTGGTTACAAGAATTCTGTATCTTGGTTGCAAAGATGAAATTGTGATTCTTGTCAAATACTGAAGTTGTTGCTCATCTCTATAATTTTGTGAAAACAATTTTTTTGCATTCAATTTGCCTTGGTCTGATTTAATTTATTCAGTTAAGTGTTTGATGGTGGAAATTGGACTTTGTTTGTGTTCAATCATTTTGCTATTGCTTAAACTCGTTGCGTTCCATTGTTGTCCTAATTGAGGAATTGTGAGTGTCGCTGTCTTGCTTTGTTTGGAAGTCTTAGATTGATTAATAGGAAGGTTGGTCTTGTTTTGATCTAAGTGAGACTCTCTGCGGAGCTGAAGAGTGGGGAGGGTGACTTTTTGCATTTTAATTGGGAGCCAAATCTGCGTCCCCAAAAGGATATTTGGGGACGCATATATCATATCTGCGTCCCCAAATATCCTTTTGGGGACGCAGATTTGGCTACCAAAAATGCCTTCTGCGTCCCCAAATATACATTTGGGGACGTAGATATCCCCCTTTCTGCGTCCCCAACTTTAGAGACGTGGTTTCTTCTTTTTCTGCGTTCCTAAAATATATATCCCCTCCAAAAGGGACATTAAAATGCCTAAAAAAGATACGTTAAAAGGCCCTTCTGTAGTAATGCCACTTGGATTTATTGAATAAGGGTCTATCCTAATGTACCATGTGCATCAATGAGATAACAGATTTTTCTGTTCTAAATCTTCTGAATTGTGGGTCTGATATAATCAGAAATTGCTTTGAAGCATTCTACTTACCTATAAGTTCTTCCTAATTAAAACTAAATATAATTATCAAATTCCCTTGAGGGCGTTGTAAATAAAATAGCACTAGACTCTAACGTTTTAAATATTGTAAAAGCCTTCGTGGATTCAAAGGAAATCAATATTGCTGAAGTGGGAGATGACATTGAGTTATTAAAAAGGAATGCTTGATATGTGATTATCTGTTTTCAAGGGTGGCCAACCATTCTCTCCCTCCAAACTGAATGTATGTTATACTGGAAGTTTAGGGTGTGTTTGGAATAACGATGGGATAACGGACTTATTTGTAGTTGGACTTATGAATAAGTCAGATTAAATATATTTGGATTGAAGGTAGAATAAGTGACTTATAAGTTATTTATTTAAAAGTAAAATGTGTTTGGTTGATATATTAAAAAGTAACTTATTGTGACAAATGACTAAAAGAGACATGAATATTAAAAAATATATTATAAAATTTAAAAATGATATAAAAAAAGAGAAATTAATTTTAACAAAAGTTAAAAATAAAAGCCAGTGAATTAATTTTAATGATTTATATATGTATGCATGCGCAGTGGCAGAATTATTCAGGGAATTAAACTGTATTGAAAAAATATCATGTTGTTGGAGTGGGTGAAAACTGGAGATATGGATGGTCAAAAAGTCAAAATCGAAAAAAAGGATAAAAAGAGGTGGGAAAAGGGCGGAGAGGAGAGAGGGATGTGATTGTGATGGTTATAAGTTGAAAAAAGCAAGATTTGTGAGCTTATTCATTTAAGTCCAATATGCTAAAAAGTTCAGTCAGTCAACTTTTTTAACCAAACACAACAATAACAAATAAGATCAATTATATAAGACATTCTAACCAAAACGTCTGATCAGAAGGCCATATTGGTTAACCAAACACACAGGTAATCCTCTTTCCTTCCTCACTTTCCTTCCTCAGGATGAAGATTTTATTTAGTTCAAAAAAGAAAGAAAGAACACCCTTAATTATCTTGCCTTGTTTGTAATAAAGAACTAGTGTTAACCCAGTGTATCACACAAAAACATAAAATTCTATTAAAGTTATATTTTAGAAGTAACTTTTTATGTCTATGCAATTACTAATTAGCATTCATCCAATTATTATAAAATAATAATTATCAACCACTAATTAACTTTCACCCAATTATTATAAATATTCATCAATGCCTCTTTTCAAATTCAATTTTCTTCATTCCGGATTAATTTACCACAAAAATTAAAGGAGTGATTAAAATGAGTATTAAATTATACCAAATTCGATTACGTTGATAAATGCATGCTTATTCAAAATTTGAAAAGCATCTATTATTTGACATAGGGTTTGTTCTTGTCTTAGATTTGTACTTTGATTGCCTTCATATTCTTCATGGCTTGTTTGATATGAGGAATTTGGAGGAAGGAGAGAAAATATTTTTATAAGTTAAATTTTAAAAAAATTAAAAAGGTGGGGTTAAAAGTTTTATATTATTTTTTCATTTCTTTTTATGTTATATTTTCTCTTTATTAAAGTTTTATAACCACACTTCCTCAATTTCTTTAAATTTAACTCCAAAATTTTTTATTTTCTCTCCCTTTTCCTCTCCCTCTTACCAAACAGCCCCTTAGTTACTTTATTTTTTGTTTTTGAGAAATTGGTTTTAATTTTTAAATATAAAAATAATTATATTAGAAAATTAATATTTGAAAATGTCAACATTTTAAATTTGCTAAGTAAACATTTTCCGTCAACAAAGTTAATAGCATTAACTTAAAAGGAATAAAATCACATTCTTTTAAGTTAATGGATTAAAATAGGACTTCAATTAAATTTAAATGACCATAAGTATACTTTAGCTTTATAATTATTATAAATGAGCGTTAATGTTTTTTTTTCCAAATTAAAGATAATCACTAATCATTGAGCAATTGTATATCATGTGTGAGTAAAAAGGGAAAAAATAATTATAATTTGATAATAAATATATATTTAGTCAACCTTTTTTTAAAACTAATCTAGTTATGGAGCGCGTGGTGTGACTTCTTTAAAATATAGCTGATGATTAATAAAATTATGAGAATACGCAAATACATTTGTAGTGTAAGTGCTAGTGCAGGTCATGTGATCATTGACTGGAACGTGTGGTGACACAAAAATTTAACACTTCAGCCTCCTTTTTGTTTAATCTATATTATAAAGTTTTTTTTTTTTTAAGTCTGAACCCCTATATATACATAATAATTCTTGAAACAAAAATACACAGTTCACAAGATTCTCTCCCGGTCTTAATATCCCACGTCCATATTACACTTAATGTTTCCACTGTTAAGTTATAATTTTGACTTTTTGTTTTTTACCGGAATGCTCCTCAGTAAAAATATTACTTGGTAATCACATAGACATCCATCTTTACATCATGCTAAGTTTTTAGATCAGGAATGACAATATATCATATTTTTAAATACCATCATTTTATTTTACTCCCTCTTCTCTTAAATATAAGATTTAACGAACTTTGTTTTTAGAAATATTTAGAAAGATAAATAAATTATTTAATCATATAATATTTTGTGGATAATACATTATACTCTGTCCCATCCTAATTATAAGACTCAATTTACTTTTTTGGGAGAAGTTAAAGAAGAAAAATAAGTTATTAAATCATGTTATACATTATATTTTATTATATTAATTCATAAGTTAAACAATATAATTTGAAGAAAAACGATAAATTTTAATGCTTTAAAGTAATGTAATTAGTTTTCTTAAGATTCTCTAAAAAAGTCAACTGGGTTTTATTATTAGGATTGGATGTAGTATTATATATATGTATGTATATCAATTCATAAATTAAACAAAATAATTTAAAGAAAAATGAAAAAAATTAAATATTTTAAAGTGATGTAATTAACTTTATTAGGATTTTCAAAAAATCAACTAACTCTTATATTTAGGACCGGTGATAGTGATTCCATATAAAATACTCCTATAGACTATATGTAACCATGTGTGATTTAAAGACTTGATATAATTGATATAAATAATTTAGTGTTAAAGCAATTTTTGTCTCGGAAATATTTATCAAAGGTTAATTTTGCCTCAAAAGTATTTTCGGGAAGCAATTTTACTCTAAACATTGTCTCAGTTAAGTTTGACTATTAGTTGACTAATGTGTCAACTACATCATTTTTATTAAAGTGCAAATTTACTCAAAAATTTTTAAACCATAGCAATTTCACCTTAACTTTTAGTTTAAAATTGCACATAAAGATCAAATTTAATTAAGATAATAGTAAAAGTAAATTTGCTAAAGGTTTGATATGTTCGAGAAAAATTTGTCCTAATAAATACTTTTATGGTAAAAATAACCTTTAATACAACAATTTAACCTAAGTCATTTTTCTTTAAGCATATATCTTCAAATTTTTATTATTTTATTAAATTGACTGTTTTTGAACATATTATAAAATTGATTTATTAAGTCTAACAAATGTAAACAAGACTGCTGAGACTATCTGATAAATTAAAATTGCTAATGCTTTCCTTGATTAAAGTTTACTTAAAATCTTGTTTAAATTAATATAAATTTCAGTCAAACTATAGCCTATGCATAAAAATTGTAGAAAACAAAGCAGCTTTCAAATAATAAGATAAGATGCCCCCAAAAATATAATACGAAAACAAATTAAAAGTAGAAAGCCATTAGGATTATGAATTTTAAAATTTAAACAAAATGGGTAAATTAGGGGAAAAGAGATACACTAGAATAGAAATAAAATTTTATCGAAAAGAAAAAAAATTGTCACTGATTAATTTTTAATTTAATTGGGGAAGGGGAAGACCGGGTGAGAGTCTGAGAGACACCGAGAAAGACGAGTACGAAAGAGAAACCAAAAAGAAGAAACAAAGACGGGCAAGCATTTTAGGATTAGCCTTCAGCAGCGATCGTGCTTACACAAAACCAAGCTCTCCATATAAATCATCAACTCAATAATCCTTCGCCAAAAAAAGAAATTATCAAATTTTGATAGGAAAACCAATTAGATACACTGCGAGCCAAAGCCGAAGCTTCCAAGATTCGAACCCAGTGAGCGAGTTTCGATTTCTATGCAATTCTTCAACTCCAAGGTCAGAGTTCGATCAATGTATAAGCCCTTTGTTTTCCCGCCACACACTTGCAAGCTTTAGTCCTTGCTTTTCATTCTCATATGTTTCGTTGCAATTTGCAATTTCTTTTTTCGTTTCGTTCCATAATAAACTCAACTTTTTCCAGCTTACTGATCTCCTCCCCCAACTTCAAATTTTGGAAGTTGAAGTTCAAAGCTTTTGAATTTCGCGAAACAATGGGTTTAAATCGCTGCAGCGATTCAATGTCCGTTTTGTGATGTTCGAGAGAAGCAAGGTGTTTCCCACCCTGGGTTGGTGATTCAAACTCAAAAGCTGATTTGTCGCACAATTCAATAAATTAAGTTTGATTTGCGGAATATCACGCCTGAACTAAGTTAGTTCCATCGTGTTTCCATCTCTAGGGTTTTGTTACCGGGTGCAAAAGATTTGATTTTGCATTTTATGGTGTATTTGCGGGTGAATTTTGGGATTATTTCGAGACAACTGTTAGTCGGCTCAGAATTCAAAGGTCCTCCTGGGTTACTGTTGTCAACACGATAATACATCTGGCCACCCCGTTATGCAGAGCTAGGCGTAGTTTATCTGTTTCAAATCATATGGGTGATGGAAACTGGAGGTTTCTTTGGAAACATAAATAATTGGAATTCAATTCAAATTGGGATTACAGGTGGGTGGGTTATTTTGTGATTTTGTGGGCGGTGTATGAATCTGTTTGTTGAGAAATGCAAACCCGGCAGAGCTCAAGGATTGATTTGGCTGAATTGAAGGCACAAATGATAAAGAAGGTTGGAGTTGACAAGTTTAAACGATACTTTTACTACTTGGAAAGGTTTATCAGTCACAAGCTGAGCAAGCCTCTATTCGACAATTATTGTAGTCGGATACTTGGGAGGGAGAATGTTCCATTGCATAATCACCTTTTCAGATCAATGCTGATGAATGCATGCCAAGCCAAGACCCCACCACCAATCCAACCATCTGGTCCCCCAAAGTTTGGAACACATGTTACCAACATATCTCCTGGCAGGGAAGATGGGCATGTATCGAATGGAGTCACTTTACAGAATCACAATCAAAATGCACCCATTTGGTCAAATGGGGTTTTACCAGTGTCGCCACGGAAGATAAGGACTGGAATACGCGAACGGAAGCATAGAGATAGACCAAGCCCTCTTGGACCAAATGGGAAGGTTGATTCTATCCCTCATCAGTCACTAGGTACAGAAGACAGTGGTAGTAAGGGTGATATGGAGAATGGGACTCACACTCCATGTGATTATCAAAGACCAGTACAACTTCAAGCTGTTGCTGAGTTACCTGAAGATGAAAGAGGAGATGCTGCTCAGCAACCTGCTAATAAACCAAGAATACATGGAAAAGGGGTGACTGAAGCTTTAATTGAAGATGGGGAAGAAGTGGAGCAGTCAAACTACTTAAGTTTCTCTAGGAGCCCCCTGCTAGCTCCGCTAGGGATTCCATACTGCTCAGCAAGTGTGGGTGGGGCCCGCAAAGCTTTACCTGTGGTTAGCACTGGTGATTTTGTTAGTTGTTACGATAGCGGTAGGTTGTCTGACACTGATACCTTGAGAAGGCGCATGGAGCAGATTGCTGTAGTACATGGTCTTGGAGGTGTTTCTACGGAATGTGCCCATATGTTGAATAATGTATTGGATGTTTACCTGAAGCGGTTGATCACATCCTGTGTTAATTTAGTGGGGGCTAGGTCTATGAATGAGCTGAGGAAGCCCCCTCTTCAGAAACAGCAGGTTCACGGCAAAGTCATCAACGGTATGTGGTCAAGCAATCATTTACATGTGCAGAGTGCTGGTGGAGCATCAGAAGCTTTTCCTGAACATATACCACCTCTCCCACGCACAGTTTCTTTGCTTGATTTCAGAGCTGCCATGGAGCTGAATCCGCAGCAACTTGGAGAAGATTGGCCATTGCTACTGGAGAAGATTTCTATGCATGCATTTGAGGAATAGCTCTTTATGAAGGTTCGTCTAAGTAAAGGCTGGTCTGGTTCTGT
This sequence comes from Acacia concinna, assembly GCA_037177275.1. Classification (NCBI taxonomy): domain Eukaryota; kingdom Viridiplantae; phylum Streptophyta; class Magnoliopsida; order Fabales; family Fabaceae; genus Acacia; species Acacia concinna. Next base: position 22,188,106 of record JBAGKO010000013.1, read on the forward strand.
TGGCTTAGCCATGGTTGCTGATCATCAGTGCACTCATTATTTTGTCATTGCCAAGATGACCCATTTGACCCCCTAAATTATAAACCCTGACCCTTCCAGGGTAGTGGAGCTCCATAATGTCTTATACCTGCTAGTTGGACAGATCAGAAATCTATTTATCTGCAACTATGGGCACAATCAAATCAAATGCCCAGGACTGTTGTATCTTTGGCATTGGAGTTGGCTGTATTTGTGATGGCTAGAGATTTCGAACTTTTTTTTTACTTTACAGCCAATGAGAAGGAAAACTAAGAAAGTTTTGCCAAGATACTGTTATGTTGCTGGGATCAAGCCTCAAGGTACTATTACGTGTACAAGAGCTACAGGATCGCTCTGTATTTATTTTAGAATCAGAAGATTGTTTGCAATTGAATATCAATAACACATTAACATTTATTGGAATTTTCTTTGATGCTTTATTTTAACAATCTGATGCTTGATTTCACTGATTCTTGAAGTATTGTCTCTCAATATTCACCTGCAGATGTACAACTTTCCGTCTTGCTTTAAATGCAAATCATGTTTATGACAATAAATATTTTTTTGATTCAATGCAAGACATTAACTCACCCGCACAACATTACATCAATGTGTAAAGTCAATTTTTGTGAGTATTTGGACAGGTCCTTTGGGGTTTCATTATAATTAGATGTGGACAAACTCAATATTTGTTGATTTTCCTCAATGTGTTTGTTAAAATTATAAACTATTTTGATGTCGTTATCTAAAACTCTAATAATGAGTAATGACAAAAAGTTCTTTTTGGCAAAAGTTATGTATTGTAGTGGTTAGGATATGGTAATTATGTGTAACCAGGATCAAGAACATTTTTGGAAACTTTTGGAATTACCAATAACGTAAGCCTAAAAGTCTGTGAAAACCAACAAGACAAATTCAAAGGGAGAAAACAAATTTATATTCAATTTCTTTTCCCCCTGTTGAGTGGCTATTTATTCACCTTGACATATGTAAAGTTTGTAAACCATGCTGGAGCTAATCAATTGAAAGCGCAGTGATACTGTGAATATTAGCGCTGAAATCCAGCTGGTCAGTAATTATGAAAATTCAGTGATTATTGTGGAATTTGTGTTGATGACCTTGTTGGATATATTTTATAAATGCATTAGAGGCATGAAAATGGTGTCTTTCCTGTTGAATTCTCTAATCTCATCAAATGTTTTGAGTGTTAACATTTTTTTTATGTTTCTGGGAGTCCTGCGAAGTGGTGATTGTGCAACTGGTTGTTATATTCTTTTAGAAAGGATCTTTGCATGTCTGCTTTGAATTTATGGAGCAATTTTAGCATTTGCCTAAAAAGTGTGCAGGTTTGCAACCACTCGAAGATAAAATCTTTATATATTTTTAGCTGTGGCATGGAAAAGGCCTCGAATTAACTTGGTATACTTGTATGATATGAAAATTCAAAATGATTCAACATCAAATTAGCTGAAATTCACAAAATTTTATTCATTACTCAACTGTGGTGGCACAAATGCTTTTTGTCTTGTCATCATCGAATAACATCAAATAATTTTCTAGCTGCATTCTCTAATATCAAGTAATATTTTCCGATGGTGAATTTTTAGCTTGATGTCGTGTTTATTCTTGCATGAATTATACTTGATGTTGAAACATGCACTGAAGTGCATATAATAAAATGAGTGACTAATTTCATATTTTGATTGCGATTGTTTGGTCTGTTTTAGCAGGAGTAATTAAGAATAGTGCTCGATCTTCTGTAGGAAAAAGAGAAGACTGATTGTTATCCAGCATGGTGAATGGAATTATGATAAGAGCTGCTATAACCATGCATTCAGGAACATCATGGAAGCTCATTAGGTCTGCATTAACAGGAGCATTCTAATGACCATATAATTGAGGTTTTCTTGTTCATTGAAATTTCACATTCCACTTGATTCATTGCAGAGTAATTGGTTTTTGTAAATTCTTCAATAATGTATATTAATAATATCTCGACCAATTTATTTCTGTTATCTAGAATATTGAAGTTGAATTTGTTTGTTATCCTTGACATGGTTTCCAATATTCATCCATGGGTCAGAGTGGGTTGTTTGACATCATCGTGGCCTTTCTTTTTGGGGGTTGTTTTACCACAATCTATTAAAAGAAAATTCTTTTGCGTTTTACGAGACAAAACTCATCTTACATACTTTTACCTTTTACACCACAAAATCACTTAAAATAAGCTAATCTAAATACCCACTGAGTTGAGTTGTACTATTTATGGCTTTTGGCATTGTGTAGATTTTATATTATACATGGAGTATAGATTTTGTGGGAGAAAATCACATAAATGCAGCGAGACTAGAGAATATTGTTTATTGTAACTCTTCTATAAACCATTGCATGGGCAGTAGTTGTGGCTATTTTCTTCCTCTAGAAACTGCTATCCCCAGGACTCACATTCAGGTGTATAGTTGCTGAAGGTTAGCTAATGAGGGGTGTGGTTGAAGCAGGTAATATGCAAATTTCCCAAAGGAACCGCTTATCTCTAGGTATTTGGCCCTTATTTTGAATATATTGATGCCTGAACAGATGATAGGGGAATAGTGGCAAAGTTGAAAAAATCACCCTGTTCAGGAGCAGATGATTACTTCTCTGGCTTATATTAATTGCCATGAAGGCACTTGCGCAATTCATTGCGCTGCCAAATTCATAAGAACTTATGAGTGATTGATTACATTCAGAGATGGAAAAGAAATATAGAAGAACTAGGATCAGATAATGCTTTCGTTGCTTTCTCTTTTGATCCCATTGTTGTGAATTTGTGATTAGGCATATCAGTAGCAACATGGAAAATCCTCAAATAGAAGTGATTATGAAAGAGCCCTATTTGGGCAGACCTACAACCGAAGACATAGGAGGAAGATACAAGCAGAAGGGCAAGATGCTTTTTAAGGTTATTTTGATTAATCAAATATCCTCTGGTTCATTTTCCTCTGTAGCAGTCCCTAACAGATTACAGTTAGAATTTAAAATCTCTCTTAGCATAAATTCATGATTCAATCTAACTTATTTCTACGGAGAAATCATGTCTCTGCTCTAATTGGGTGCAAGATTATGGTTTTCTTAATTTTCGTCATGGGACAAAACATGAATGCATCTGCACTCGAATCATACAGATTCACTATTAATGGTCTGCACTGAGAAAGCTCCCTTCTGGTTTGTCTATTCTACCTACTGAGTTTCCTTTTACATTCCTCTTCTTCGGTTATGGAATATTGAGTAGTCTGCAGTTGAGGCTATTGTTTTGAGGCATTTTCAGGTTTGCATGATGATCGCTTGATGAAGGTTAACAGTTTTTGTGAACGTATAATGAGTTACTACTTACTAGTTGGTTGAAAAAATAGTGATTTCTTGATCAGCCAAAGACTTGGGCTAATTGGTGTTTATATGCGTATGCTTACATCCTCCTATAAATGAATTTAATTATCCATATGAAAGTGTGAATTTGTTGAGGCTCAAATAGTTGTGGTACATGGATAAACATTGGGCCGTAGGTTCTGTTTTTGGTGAGAAACCTTTGTGGTTACTCTTCTTCTGATCAGATGTTTCTGTTTTCAACTGGCTTGAGGACAGTAATGTGTTTTAGATTTCATAAAGTTTAAAGGTTTCAATCTTGTGTTACATAAAATTTCAGCCGTCTAATTCTATATATTCCGAGACAATGAAGTGGCATTTATAATGTATAGACAATTGATATCTATCCCAGACAAGTCATTTCCAAAATTCCTTTGGACCCACAGCAAGGCAGTATTGCTGAGTCAACTATGACTATCCTCTTCATTCTTTTGTGGAAAAATTGGTGAAAAGTTGTTTAAAAATTTTATAGTCAGAACGACCTCATATGTTTTAATGTCCAGAAAGTTTTAATATTTTGTAGGATTTTATATGTTGGAACTTGGAAGTACTGGTATTTCTATTTTCCAAACGGTGACTTCACTGGTTTTTCTCCTTTCATTCAAGCAAACATGAGAATGAGTTTAGACTATAGATTGAACATATTTGTTTATTATTCATATAATACATAGTACCAGTGTTTTGCTATCAGGAATACAAGACTTATTTTGGTGAGTCTGAACCCTTTTCATAACTTACTATTTTCTAGATAGGAAGAAAAAAAGTTGGTTTGGCTGGCCTAAACCAACTTTTAAAGAAAAAATATCCAAACATGTTTTTTATAAAAGTTATTTTGACTCTAAACCAATTTTTTTTCTTCCAAAACTGATTTTTTAAAAGCTATTTTTTCATTTTTCTCTCTTTTTATTTTTCTACTTATCTTCTTACTCTTTCTCTAAAATTGTCACCACGTCAAACTAATTTTTTTCATTTTTTCACTTTTTCACTTTTTCTCCTTCCTCTTTCTATTTTATTATCTTATAATATGGACTAATTTTGTAATTTTAATTTTATTATCTAATTTATTTAAATTACATGTAAGGGTTTTGATATGATATAAATTATTTTTGCATTAAATTTTATAATAAATACCCAAATTTACATAAATTGGATAATAAACTTAAAATTACAACATTAGTTCTTATTATAAAATGATAAAATGGAAAGAGAAAGGAGAAAAGTGGAAAAATGAAAAAAGAGAAAAGTAGAAAAGTTATAAAAAGTAGGTTTTGGAGGAAAAAAAGTTGGTTTGAGGTTAAAATTACTTTTACAAAAAATGAGTTTGTTTGAGTGTTTTTTCTTCAAAAGTTGGTTTAAAGTTAAAATAGCTTTTATAAAAAATGGATGTGTTTGGGTGTTTTTTTTAAAAAAATTGGTTTTGCCTTGAATCAACTTTTTTCTTTAAATTCTATTTTGTTAACATTTATTCGAACACTCTTAATTTTCTTTTTCTTTTTTTGATAGTGAAAAGTTAGACCCCCAACCTCTTTAAGGATTTATGAGAGGAAATTACATATCGCTCTACCAATAAAATCTCTCTATTAGTCAGAACGTACGAACACAATCCCTTCTAATCGGGGTGGTAAGACCTTAACCATCTGCTCCAAACCTCATTGGCACACTCTTAATTTTCTAACACCTAGATTTTCACACTCTTAATTAAAATTACAACATATGTTGGGGTTGCAGTTTGCATTTTATTGATGATTGTAGAAATTTGATAGAGCTTGAAGTTGCGATTGCAATTTTTAAACGGTGACATTTTCCCTATTTTATAATAACCTTCAATATAAGTGGGCAAAAAAATCTTCAATATAAATATAAGAACATGAAAATTGTAAAAGATTTATTTCATATCGTTTTTATTTTTGTAATATAAAAAGCAATAAACTTAAAAATTTTATGAAATTTTATTATTTATTATAAAATTCTAATGTTAAAATAATTGATATTACTTCATAACCCTTATATGTAATTATTACAAAAATTAGTGTCATTTTTTATTATTTGACACAAAAAAAGCTATTCTGTTAACATTTATCTAAACACTCTCAATTTTTAAAAACCAACTTTTTTACATTAGCTATTTTAAAAAAGCTATTTTACTCCAAAAACCATTCTCAAAAGTTCAATCTAAACGGACGCTTAATATGTAATAAATTAAACCAGTGTTTGGCTTATCCTGAATACAAATGAAAATCTCTCTTTCGTTTATAGATTATACATGAACAAGTTTGTGAGCCTTCCCTTTTCCTCTAGGGCTATCTATTCATTCTCATGAGATCCTACGTTACTAATAACTTGAAAAATTTGCTCTTGATATGATTCTGGGGGCTTGGAATTTTCCATGAAGCCCTCTTGTTTCTTTTTGTCTGGTTTTTAATATAAGATATATTTAACTTTTTTCAAGAGGCTCAGAGAACTAAATAAATTACTTCTAAAGTATTGATATTTATCTTTTTTATTTAAATTAATTTGTTTAATATATAATCAAATGATACATGATATATATACTATAATTAACTAACTTATCTGGCATCTTTAATTTTTCTTTGAGAAGTTAAATATGCCTTGTATTAGGGTGTAGAGGAGTATAATGAGTGTTTTCTTAATATTCCTGTGTAATTTACTAATTTTCCCTTACTGTTTTCAGTCGGCCAGTTCATTATATGAATGAAACGTAGGCAGGTACTTAGACAGCTGATTAAACGTACATTCGTTTACCAGAGTTTCAAACTGTCAAGCTAATGCAGAGTAATCAGCTTAAAATACTTACAGAACCAATAAAAATATTGGAAAATTACGGAAAGGGTTGATTCTGCATTGTCTTCAGTTTCACTCCTTAGTATGTGAAAAGGCAGAGAAGAAAAAGGACTATGATTCAAACGTTAAAATGAAGGCGAAAAGTAAAATATTCACCAACGGCTTAACAAGTTGTTGCAGAGTCAAAAGCTCAGAGGCTTGTTTTTATTACTTGAAGAATAATGGGACAGATGATACTGGCTATGTACAAGACAGAGGTGACCGCTAAGAAGAAATATAAGAATTCGGGTTTGTTTGGTATAACTTATTTGAGTTAAATAAGATCTTACGCACAAAGTACGAGAAAGACTCCTCTCACATACTTACTGCGTACTCCGCAAATAAGATTTTATTACCTCCAAATAAGTTATTCCAAACAAGCATGAAGTAAATAAGAAGATTTTATACAAGATAGGAGAAAGAAAGATGAAACAATGGAATTGATTTGATTTGATTGATTCAATTCAAGGGGTAGAGGTTGAAGAAGAGGAATGTGATGGTGCCGCAGAAGCTTTGCAAATAGGACACCAGTTCTTGAAGCGCAGCCATTGCTGTATGCACCCCACATGATATCTGTGCTCGCATTTAAGACTCCCCACTTCCTCTGCTTCCGCGTACTCCTCCTGCATTTTCAGTATTCAATAAAAATTTAACCTATAGTGTGAATATCACTGAGGTATTTGCATATACATATTGGAGGCTAGCTTTCATTTAGACTGATTTCAACTTCACTCTCAGGTAAATCCCAGTCAAAGGTAGCTTGTTGGTTTATATAGCCTTAGAAATGTGAGTATTAATGACATCCTCAGTAATACTCCCTCTCCTCCTATTTATAAGACTCCATTAACTTTTTTGAAGAATTTTAAGAAAATCTTAAAAAAGTTAATTATATTGCTTTAAAACATTAAAATTTATCGTTTTTCTTTAAATTATATTGTTTGACTTATGAACTAATATATAATGTAATAAAA
>JBAGKO010000013.1:22195437-22215414 GCA_037177275.1 Acacia concinna
AAGGAGAGAACACAGTGGCAAACAAACATTTCCAAGAAACAAGTCTTACTAATTTTTCCCAATTTCAAAATTAAATAGTTAACTTATAAGAGCCAGCTATATATAACAATCTAGTTTGAATACAACATCACCATTAAAGCCCAACCGAGCTCTTTGTAAGTCACCACCATAACAATAGAAACAATAGAAATAGGAAAACGAAGATGTATGTTTACCTTTATTTCTTGGGCTTTCAAGATTTGAGTGTTGTTTCCAGGAGAGAACAGAAGAGATTCTTAGATTGGAATGTAAGAACACAGATAGTTGAGCAGAGCGTAAGAAGTGTAGTAATGAGAGGCGAATTCACACCGAACTTACAATCAGATCTTAACAAAAAAGAATAATAATTTTTTTTTTGGGGACGCTTCTCTTGTCACTTTTTTATTGTTTAGGATGAAATAATGTAACAAGATGCCTTACAGCTAATTGTGATTTGGACATCCACCATACCATGATGCTAATAAAAAATTATTATGTTGAATGATTATGATTAAATTAACTTCATTATATTGCCCTTATTCAAGCTAATGATCTCATTATATCTCATAGTTATCTTCCTTTGGAAAAATTGATCAACAAATTGATTAACAACTCCTTTTTGGACCACTTCATCTCATCTCAGATTAATTTTTTTTAAAAAAAAAAAATCCTGAAACACGTTGAGGGCATATTCTTAAGCCACCCAAAAGTTAAAAGGAAACTCTTATGTTGAAGACTTGTATTAAATGAATTGTTTAGTGGTGACTTAAATCAAATTAACCTCATAATTATTCGTCATGGATTCTCATTTTTTCCTTTATATGTAATTGCTTTTTTCATATTGTAAGACATATTTAACCATTTCACTAAAATTAAGAAATATAATAAAATTATCTAATGTTAGTTGAAAATGAAAAATATTTGAATTTATTTCTAATTATATAGTATTAAATATCACATGCATTATTTTAAGAATCATTAAAAAAATTGAACCAGACTTTAACAAGTGGTAATTGTAATATTAAAAAACGTAATTAATATCGTATTGATAATTTACGTAGAATTATCCATTTCTATTGAAACGTATTATTATGGGAAGGAAAGATTATAGTATATCAATTTTCCTATGATTAAATCACTACCTAACCAAGGCAAAGATGCATTCAACACCCACATAATAACACCGGCTACAGCCACATTGTTACAGGTGGTTTAGCTTCAGCACTATCCAAAGATGATTGTTCATGAACACATTGAACTTGAATATCTTATAACATTAATTTATAGGTTTTTATATTGCTTATACAAGTTAGAATCCAAAAGGATTTTAATTATGAAATGGCTATATGAGTGATGTGGATTATCCCAACTCTAACATATGTATATGCGATCTTCTATTGCCTTCTAGTTTTTCTCTTTGACATTATACCTTCAATTCTACTCCCTCTGGTCCTAATTATAATAGTCCATTGACTTTTTTGGAGAATCCTAAGAAAATCCTAAGAAAGCTAATTACATTACTTTAAGACATTAAAATTTGTTATTTTTCTTTAAATTATATTGTTTGACTTATGAACTAATATATAATGTAATAAAACACGATATATGATATGATTAAGTAATGTAATTAACTTACTTAGGATTTTCTTAAGATTCTTTAAAAAAGTTAACGAAGTCTTATAAATAGGAACAAAGTTAGTATATGATAGGCAAAACAGATTCATCCATGAAGAAAGTACCTGGCAGATGCTGCATTTTATGTCATCCTTATTCTCATTGCAACTCTCGGCTGCATCATCTGAAGTGGCAGGTTGATAGAGACTTCTGTTTAGGCATTCTGAAAGTGCTTCCTCTGTCAGAGCTGTGCTTACAGAACCCATCCTCTCTTCCAAAGCCAATAGTTCCTGTAATTTAATTGCAGGGAAAATATTGGTGACAGTAGCTACAAATAAAATAAAATTCCGAATCCCTTAATCAAAGCCATCTCCCTTATAATCAAGGCTAAATGTCCAGCATCTCTCTCGTAAAAGAGAAGAGGCGTCATTTTACTAATGAGCAGCATTTAAATTATATCCCCTAGTCTAGCTTTCTTCTTATTCTCTTTTTTGGGACCATCATCACATGCCTGTTTAAAGAAAATTATTTTCATGCATAATAGGTATAGAAGGTTTAGTAACAAACCTCGTATGACATGTCATCAATATCCAATCGCATGTCTCTATGTTGATCGTAGAAGTTTAGTCCATTAAGCAACAAGTTGGTCTCCAGTAACAAGATTTGCTGCAGAGACGCAAAAAGCTAAGCGTCAATAACTGGTTAATTTAAGTATAGTCAATGTGCAGAATTACCTCATGTGAAAGATCTTCATCTTGTTCAATCCTCTCAAGTGCCAATAATACCTATACCCATTTATCAAAAAGTGCCCTTGTAAGCTCTCAATAAAGAATATGATTTTACACACCAAAAAAAAAAAACCTTGTATATTCCTATACTTCACATGGAAAAGTACCTCTGCAATACTATCCATGTTGAAGCGTCGAAGGGAGTCCCGGTTCATGAGAGAACCAGTGATCCCATATTCTGAAGGAGATGGGGGCAAAACACCAAATAACCGCTCACTGCTACTACCTGGTCTACTGTAAGATCTTGGACTTCTGAGGGGAGTCTCCAACGAGGAATGATGTAATAAATCATGAGCATTAAGGTCACTGGAATGAGGCAAAGATGATATAGTAATAGGGGACTCATTGGGTGGGGCAGGGTTTTCATTTGCCTGGCTGGGAAGCCTTCCCCTGGCATGACCTTTGAAAGTTCTTCTACTTCTTACTGATCCAATGTTGTTGTTGTTGTCCGTATGAGGAGGAAAGTTTCTGGATCTTCTTGAATCTGATATGGATACACCATTTCTGGAGCCAGAATTTTGTCCGTCCAATGAAGATCCACCCATCTTCTTACCTCTAGCAGCAGAACTACTTTCTCCTTCACAGTTTCTTCTTTTCATCGCATCTTTTCTTTTATTCTGGGTTGAATCTGATGATGAACAGCCTGAAGGGATTACATCAGATATAGAATTGCATCTGAGGTTCCTCAACCCATACCTGCTTACTCCAGCTCGTGTCACTGAGCCAGGGCTTTTATTAGATTCTTGACCATTCAATCCAGGCTTTTGACGAAGTAGCGTCCTATATGTTGATTTTGATGCCACACTAGAACTTCCTACTTCCATTGATATGATATTAGTAGACTCTGAACTTCCCACTTCAGCTTGAGGCCCTTTTCGAATTTTTCCAGGTGGTGAAATGAGCTCTGAAATTTCTGATTCATCCTGTAAACTACTTGTTTCACAGGGAACAGTCTTAGATTGACAACGTAATGTTTTCCGGGGCTCCATAGGGGATTTTCCTGGGTTATAAGATCCTGGCAAAGTTCTAGAGGAACTTCCAATTGCTTCCTTACAACTTGAAGATCGGATTGGAGGCCTAGAAGATTTACCTTTCTCAGATGAAGCAAATTTAGCTCCCTTGGGAGAATTCACTCTACTGCTGCAACCAGGTCGGCTGCAAAACTGACCATTGCGGTCCCTAGCATCAGCATTATCTCTAAATACACGAGCCATCCCCTTCTTAGGCACTACCACCCCATCTATGGCTCGTTTACCAGAATAATCATCCATCTGTTGCTTGTTCAATCTAAATCTGCAAAACATAGACATGAAGTAATAAACATATCAAAAGCTCATACGGAGCAACCATATCAGTGCAGAGACCAAAACTTTAGCATCATCCCTGACAATGATCATTGCCAATTTTTGATTAACTTGTTATATTTCAATGTAAACCCAGAAAATATCCCAAATCTTTCACGTAATATAACCATTTATTTCCTTTCTCACCTTTTCATTTTTCCTTTTTTATTTTTGGATAAGAAGTCCCCTTTCTTTTCAATTATTCCAGAGATATCATAGTCCATTACAATGGCAGCTTAAGGGATTGTCCATACCATTCCGAGGTCGGAATCTCTGACCAAAGAGTTTCAGATGAATCTACAGAAAGATGATGCCGATTGATTTTATCACATTGAAGTTTCATTTATACCCAGTGGATGTCATTTACTTGAGATTTTAGTACTCCGAAAGGACCAGTATATCTAGGTAGAATAAACTTTTAGCCCTAAAGAACAAAAAGGAAGAATAAAACCATACACGGTGAATGTGAAAAAACACTTGGATCAATTGAATATCAATCTGGAACGTCCATGAACGAAACTACGAGATGAGCGAGTTCAAGGAGGCAATCTGCCGTATAATCGTCAATAAGAAAGAAGAATAACGAAGCTTTGGAAAGTTCATCATTGATGGAATCATCGAATATAAATAACAGGGCATGGGGACGCTAATATTATTTGTTGTTTATGTTGTCTCTTATTACTATAATAACTTAGTTGAATAAAGGAGAAAGAAGAGGACTCCTGATAGCCACATGCTCCCATTTCATCCCAGAAAAATAGGGTCGCATCGTTTTTCAAGGACGCTTCACTTCAATTATTCTCCACACAATTAAGCTCTACACAAGACCACCTCCGTGATTTCAGAGCTTCCATAAGCCGAAACAACTTAACCAGAGAAACTGACAAAAAGTAGACCAAACGTTCAGAATTCTAGCTCCTCTCCATATCCCCAAGCACGAAAAAGGGGGGAAAATCATAGCCAGAATCAATCGAATTGGTATTAACAAGATAACAACGGAATACGCGCGCGCGCGCGCGCACACACGTATATTTGAGATATAAAAGAGAAGAAAGCCAGAAAAGGAAACCGATAAGGAATTAACCAATCATTTGGTGGATGAAAAAGAAGAAACTGATAAAAGAGACTCAGATGGAAATCAAAATCAGCAATACACGGTGGCTACCTTTGTGATTCTTGAATGAATGCAGAGAAAGAGAGAAGAGAGTTGAGAATCCTGCAGGCTTCAGAGAAAGAAATGAATGAGTTGTAAGTTTAGAGAGAGAGGGGAGGATCCCATGGTCCAATCCAAATGAGGAACAGTTTATAAAAGTGTGTGGGGAAGCTGAATCGAAAAGGAACAGAACAGAAATAGTAGAAGAAGATGCGTCGTAATTGAAAAAGGTTGTTGAAGCAAGAACCAAACCATTGTCGCCCGTTGGATTCCAACTCAAACGGGAAATCCCATCTCTGTCCGTCGATTTGATTATATGAGAACTCTCTCTCTCTCTCTGCTTTTTCGGTTTAGTTTTGCCTCACCCACTGCTCCACGCCGCCTAACCCACCACTTTTTTTTTTTAATTCTCCTCCCTAAATTAACATTTTTGGGCATTTTAAATTAACTTTATTATTTGTCATGACAAAAAATATTTTAAATAAATTGTGGCGTTATTTTAGTAATTTAAATCATTTTACTATGTCATTTAAAAAAAAATTCTATGTTAATAGCCAAACGTAGCTTAGTTGCATAAATTAACTAACTACCAGAATTGGAGAATATATAACATAATGGAATGGAATGATTATTACAGGAAGTTTATTTGGTATGTCAAAAAAAAAATCATAAAATTAAATTTACATTTGATAAAAAAAATTGGAGGGTGTAAATGTCTGAGTGATAATTCATGAAAGGTATAGATGTCCATAGTTGAGGTGGGTAAAGCTATTTAATCGACATTACTTAATTTGTTTCAATATGTTATAATTAGTATTGTTTTGAGGAATTACCTCATCTAACAAAAAAATTACCTTGAATTAAAACACTAATAACTGCTCATATTTTATTTCTTTTCATAGCATTCCACGGGGGATTTTTCCTTTTTATTGTATCCTTGTCGTATTTCCTGAATTTTTTTACAGTACATAACTTTTTTAAAAATCAGAAACAAGGTTTAATTAATTAAGTAATTGACCACTTGTCATACCTGATATTATGAATAAGCTTGACCACTCCAAAAATTTTGTTATAAAAAAAATAGATAAGAAATAAGAGAAGAGTTGTTCAACATGTGTGATTAATATTAATGAGAAATGAACAAGGGACACATTTTGTTGTGCCAACTGCCAAGTCAAGAAAGGCATCATAATAATTCATAAATGGATGTCCCAAATAAAACATCATAAATAATTACAAATCAAGAACAGCCAATCAGTAGAATTCAATTTGATGGTGACCTTATTATATTATATTATATGTGTTTCCCGTGAGTTTTCTATTTGGTTAATATATCTCTATTTGGAGATAAAAACCTTTGCGTTATTTTCAATATGTGGCAAATGACAAATCTACGCCTACGACTAATAGTGACAACAAATGTTAAGTTATAACGTAACTTAATTAGACATGGCATCACACTTTAATTACTTTCACATTTTAATATGGATTTTTACATGTCAGCATATCAAATATTCAACCGAAGTGAAATGAATCTCATATACATGAGATGGTTATTTTGCAATTTTTTTTTTTGGGTGTTTGGGAGGATCTTCTTGTAGAGGCAATGACTTAATTATTACTAGTATTATTATAAAACGAATGTATGTATAATAAAAGAGGGAACTCAATCAATATATAGTAGAGGGGTTATCGTAATGATTATAAGTTGTAAATAGTGTGTATTTTTTTTAAAAAAAAATTTGTAGCCTAGTGTCAAAAAATGAGTAGAAAGCTGTTTTTTTTTTTGAAAAAAAAAAAAAAAGAAGAGGTGGGAATCACCTTGAGATTCTAAGAAACGAAAGATAATTACTAAAAAAGTCTTGATAAGAAGTGATGGGCAATATCAACTTATGATTATTTCCTACACCAAAATACATATATGTCATTACATGTGGCTCGTATATTATAGGATTTTTTATATCTGTTTTTTGACGACGTGATAATTTTTTAATAAAGAATTTAGGAAGGAAATAAATAAAAAAAATAAATAGAAAAAAGAAGGGTGAATTGGTTGCATGGAAGCCAAGTGGAGGGCCCTGAAACCCTTTGGTTAGGACGCAGCCTTTCTATTTATAAAACATTTAGATAAGATCAACGCCCATCTCTCTTTTATTTTAATTAACATTATCAAGTTGTTGTGTTTGACTTTATATTATTTTTTTAAAATCAGTTTTATTTCAATTTTCAAGTTTTCCTAATCTTTTTTATCCACATTCCATATTTTTTAAACACTAGGAGACTAGCAGTAGACCTAGTAGACCATGACAATAGCAAAGATTTGCTCATTCAATATTAAAAATCATTGTTCGCCAAACTCGCCAGTTCACTGTTCAAGTTTATTGGTTTTACATTTTTTATTTATAAAATTAAATAAATTTTTATTTAAAATCGTGTTAGGCTATTAGCCATAAACTCACAATTTTACACGGTGACTTTATCATTTTTATGTTTTAATCTTATAAAATTGGGTCAACTTACTCTTAGACCTATATTGTTTTATTGGTTTTCATTATGTTCAATAATTCTATATATAAACTTCACAGAAATTTATTTATTGGGTATGAAAAATTATAATTATTGATGGATTTAATTTCAACTATTTTTATTTAAATTAAACTATTGTCATTTATAATTTTATTATATTTTTTTTCGATAAGTTATAATTTTATTATATTATTATACACTTTTAACACGTATTTATTAATTAAAGTAAACTCTTTTAACACATATTTATTTGAATAGTGGGTTTAAAAATCTCACTAAAAGAAAATAATAGATCTCCCTTATTTAAAAAGTGTATTTTATTTATAATTTTATACTAATTGAAATATATATTTTGGCAATAAATATATATATATTGACACAAAATTGGTTAAATGGAGTAAGGGATGATGCTAATAATAAAGAAGTGAAATGATGGAGAAGAGAGAGGAAAGGGGACCACACTTTTGGATGTATTATTATTATTATTATTATTATTATTATTATTAGTTAATAAATAAATGCACAATCTTCCCTGCGTCACCCATCTCAGCTTATGCCAGATTTTGTTTACATATACAACTGGTTGTTTAAATACACACATATGACTCACACATGCTATTATGCAAATTAAGAATTTAAGAATTAATGTGAAGTCAAAATGCTAGTAAATATAAATAACTAAAATTATTTCATTAAAATAAAAGGAAGAGATTTTCTCACCCCCAAAACAAAAGCGATCAAGTTAACCTCATTTTAAAGCTATTAATTAAGAGGTCAGTGGCGTGTTTCTATATGGCCATCAATGTGAATTATTGTCACAGAATTCCGAAATAAGCTCTCTTTAATGATATACTACTAACGAGCAATATTATTTTTTAATTTGAATAGAAAAGACCCTCATCTACTTTTATAACTCATGTAATTTAATTTGAATAGAAAATAAGGGGAGAGAAGAAAGGGTGTGCCAACGTATAATTTAGGCTATCAAACTAAACTTAAGTAACACAACAGGTCACTGTATAAGAAAAATAGGGAGAGATGAAGAGAAAGACTGGAAAACTCAATACAATTAAAAGACACATCTCTTAATTATAGGGCTAGAGTATCCATTAATTAAGACGGTGCTATTACTATGTAAATACTTGTTATCCGAGTAATAGTTAAGAAATTAATTGCTGATTATTAATTTCCTAATACAGAGGTTATTTATTTGTACCTCAATTCTCTTTCGGCAAGCAAAGGTCAAGGTGGACCGAAGATTAACATATACGGAGTATTTTTTTTTTTTTTTATTTCTATATTTTTACCTCCCTCCCTCCTACTTACAGGTTTTCAGTTATAATCAGAATCCTTTGTTAAATTAACCTCATTATAATCAAACCAAAATACTCGGCTTGTACTTTATCAGGTTTCAACTTCAGATTGTAAAGTTTAATGGAATATCATCCTTATTATTATGGTCTTTTAAACTTGGTTATCAAACTATTTTATTTCTTTCCCTTACATGTAACATAGACACACACACACACACACAACATCAGGCTAAACAGCCGCAAAAAGAAATATAGGCAAATTGAGAGGTGGTGAAGTTAGGGAGGCAGGTTATTTTGGGAGGTATCAGATTTCAATTTATGATTGATGATTGAAGAAGAATATATTGTTTCTGTCTCTGTCCAATTATAAATAAGATGTTTTTTTTCTCTCTAATAGTAATAAAAGTGAGGATGACCTTTCGCTTAAGATACGACAACAAACAAATGAGAAACCCAAAAATAAAAAGAGGGAAAATTTTGCTAAACACGAATATTCATTGATTAATACTCACTCCGATTCTAATTATAAAAGTCAATTGACTTTTTTAAATAATTCTAAAAAAAATCTAAGAAAGCTAATTAAAGCATTAAAATTTATCATTTTTATTCAAATTATATTGTTTGACTTATAAACTAATATATAATATTATTAAATAACATAATTAATTTTCTTAAGATTTTTTTAAAATTCACTAAAAAAGTCAACAGTCTTTTATAATTAGGTCAGATCGAGCAAGTCATAGAACCTTTGGCAAATGCCACCACCCACAGCAGGCGGCTACGATGTTAACTTCTTCGTCAGATTCTACGACCACACAGATGTACGATAATGACAATGAAGAATTTACGAAAAATATTGGGCAAATGGTAATTTCATTTATTTCTATTTTCTTAAAAATAAACAAATGGAAAAGGTCAACGATTACATTCCATAAATCTCGGTTTGTCATAAACTGGTAAGCGATGAAACCAATGATGATAAAGTTTAGATTTCAATGGCAACAATATTGTGCATCGCTCTTAACACCACAACCTGTGAGTTGTGAGTTGTGCGTAATTTGCGCTTCTTTCATCTTATTATTAACCCCTTCACTAACCCCTTATTCTGTTTTCCAACCAATCTATTTTTTTTTATTTTTTTCCCTTGCCTCTGTTTTGTTCTGTTTTTTCCCCTGTTTATATTTTCTTATATCGCTTCCCTGTTCTTCTTCTTTCTTCATATATTGTCCTGTCATAATACAAAGGAAGTTCATTTCCTCTGTTCCCATAAGTTCACTCTTCCATGAACTTTCTTTCATCAGGTTACGTTATCTCAACTTCTCACTGCCCTGCTTTTTATACAATTTTGTCTTTCTTTCTTTCGAAGCTTTTGTATTTCCCTTTGTTCTGTGTGTCATGTATATAATTATATAAAGTTGTGGGAGACAATCATTGTGACTTCTTTGCACCTTTGAAAAAGGAAAATAAAATAATAAAGGTGGCATTATTTTAGGCTCATGAGAGTACTCATGCGATTTTTGAATCTTTTCAATTACAGTTTAAGTGCTTTTCTTTTGCAATAAGCTTTCTTTTCTCTTCCGTAAGGTGCCCTTTCATGGGGTTCCTCTGTTTTATTATTCTGTGAATGAGCTAATAGCCAGATATGATGGCTGCTTTGAACCCATAATGTAGGGCCTTCAAGTGTACCCTAACGTCACTTTGATTGTCTTCCTAGGTTTTACTCTACATGCGTGAATTTTTCGGCTCAACATTTATAGGCTCTTTGTTTTTTAATGAAAAACATTTATAGGCTTTTCATTTTGATGTCTCACACCCACGTTTTATGTTTCTGTATCAAATTGCAATAATCAGGGAAAACTTGTGACAACAGTTTTTTCTTTTTTACAAAAAAAAAAATCTCTTATCGATGTGCTCCTTGTCATTTTACAATTAGGTTGGGTCACAATTGTATAAAATATTTGGTCCCCAAAAGATTGCTTACTATTGCCTCTTCTCTTAAATATAAGACTAATCTATTTTGTCTCCCAAATTATCCACAAAATAACCCTATTAATTGCACATAGCACAAGGTTTCCATCAAGGAGTAGTTGCAATGCCAATGATTAGAGGGGTATTCGAGGAAAAATCAACACATTATTATTACAAATTACAAACCTAACTAACTTTAAGAATGTCTGTAAATTAATAATCTAGTTCTTGTATTAAGGATTGTTGTGAGGGAGTATTATTTTCTTATTTTTATAGGGATAGAATTTGAACAAAATCACATGCTTGGGAACTAGAATGATGCAAAAACTATGAGATCACACAATTAATAACAAGACTGTCTTTGAAGCACCAAAACAGGATTCCACATAAATGTCGTCGTTATATTCATCAGCACTGAATATAATGAACACTGCTGTTCCCAGCATTGAACTTAATTTTCTAGGAATGTGGTGTGAGCAGGTTGTTCTGAAGAAAAGTAATAGCAGAAACAGATATATGGCAACAGCAAGACCAAAGGAGAAAAGTGCAGTTGGGAAGGAGAAGGTCCTCCCCTCAAATTCTCACAGCAGCACAGGCACTAGAAAGACCACAAAACCAAGCACACCAAGTGATAGGCCTACCTCATCATCAGAAAAAGATAAACAGATCCCAAACTATCTCAAGCCTACCATAAGCTCACGCCTTGAGTCCCACTCCCCCCAGAAGACTACTGTAAGAAGAAGATCTTTGGACAAGCCTCTATCATCTTCAACCTTAACTAAACATAACCAGTCATCTTCAAGGCTACACAAAGCCCTTGTTTCTCCAGGTCCCAGGGAGAGATCGGGAACACAGCTTCAATCTTTCTCTTCCTTTTCAGAGAAGACCTCCAGAACTTCCAGAGATGGGAAATTGTCCGCCAACACCACCAAGAGTGTAAGCATCAGTAGGAAGAACCCTAGTCCTACACCTAAGAAGGTAGCTCGTGATGGTTCTACTACTGCTAACTCAGCCAAAGCTCCTAAGAGTGGTGCTGAAACTAAGGAGAAATTAAAAAATGTTGAAACTGAAGCAGAAGTTAAGCATGCTGCTAATGAAGAGGTTGAAGAAGTGATGATGGAAGATGACAATAAGCAAGAAGAAAGTGAAAATAAAACTGACCAGATTAATCCACCAGTTGTTGACTCTGAAAATGAACATGAACAGAAGAAAGAGCATGGGCAAGATCAGGTGGTTGAGGAATCTAAATCTGGCGAGTCTCAGATTCAAGCTGATAATAATGTAGTTCCTACAGAATCAGAAGAAGAACAACAACAGGAAGAGGAAGCAAGGGCAGTTAGTGTGCCAGAGGAAATAAAACAGGTTGTTGAGGTAGAGGAAGCCAAAAAAGAGGATCCAGCAGAAGAGAAAGCTGAAAATGTACATCAAGAGGGTGAGAATAAGAGCCCAGAAGAGCAAAAAGTTGATGTTGTAGAAAAGGAAGAAGAAAACAACAATGGGGTTACAGAAGAAATGGAGAAAGAGAACAATGAAGAGGAAAAGGCAAAGGAGGAGAAGGAAGTGGTGGAGGGAGAAACAGATGAAGCAATTAAACTTAAGGAAGGAGAGGATGATAAACATAATGTAGAGAAGAGAGAAGTTAAAGAGGAGAATGCTGAATTAAAACCAAAACAACAGGGGGAAGGGGTGCATGGGAAGAAGGAGGCGAGTCAGGTATCCAATGAGGTGATAGAAGAAACAGCAAGCAAATTGGAGAAGAGGACAAACAAGGTAAGAGCATTGGCTGGGGCATTTCAGACTGTCATTGATCATCAATCCAAATGAAACAGGCAAGCTACCTATTTCATTAAGTACAAAGCTTGATGATTTATTAGTGCAAAGCATTCATTATTCATACTTCATGATTATTTCCTTTTTTTTAGTATAAAGAAGTTGTAACATAAGTTCCCATATCTCCCTCCAAAACCGAAGGAGCAAGGTTGTCCTCAACTTCATTATTTCCCAAGCTACTTCGTGATTTGTAAATCATTGTCATCATTATGTAATAACATTTCTCTGTATAATCTGCCACAGATATTCATATCTTTAAACAACCAATATCACCTCTCTTTTTTATAATGGTAATTATAGAGCTAGGCAAAGTCCAGAGTAGCATTCTAATCATGCTTGTTTATTTTGACACTTAACTATTTCCTTTGTTGAGGGGCTGGGCAAGTTATCGACTAATGCTATGGTTATGCATAGGTGAGGTCTTTTAGGAAGACGAGTTTCTATTCTAAGGTCTTGGTATATTGCCGCAATTTTAACTTGATACTCCCTCCGGTCCTAATTAAAAGGGCCTTTCAGATAATCTTAGAAAAATCCTAAGAAAGCTAATTACATTACTTTAGGATATTATAACTTGTCGTTTTTCTTCAAATTATGTTGTTTGACTTATAAACTAATATATAATGTAATAAGACACAATATATGATATGATTAAGTAATGTAATTAGCTTTTTTAGGATTTTCCTAATATTTTCTAAAAAGCCCTTATAATTAGGACCGGAGGAAGTTTATCATTTCCTCATAAAATGACCAAATTATCATAGTTCTAGCTTGTGGACTTGTAAATTTTCCACTGAGCTACCTCCCTAATTTTTGAAAATAAACATAAAGTTGACAAAATGAATGTATCTGCGAAGGTGAAGATAAATCTCCACCACCCGTTCATGCCATAATCTGCTTTAATCCACAAACAATTAATCCGAAATAATGACTTAAGCATCAAATCAAAAACAAATGGACGACATCAAGGGCAATTTACAGATATACACAACTTTCTAAATGATATCACAGTCCATCGGTAAATCTGTCAAAATTTGGTGAACTCGTGTCATTGGAGTTTGTAAAGGCATCTAGTTAATTTTTAGAGGGAAAAAAGATGTATCCATGGACCTACGTACCTTGAGGGCAGCAATACTTTTTCACTCTGATGTATCAAGAACGCAGCATGCCCCCAAGTATCCTCCATGATCAGTTAATCATTTTGCAAGCCCAGTTTCCATCCCTTCCTCCCCCACCTTTCTTTCTCCTCCTCTTTCAACTCTCCAAAGAGAGCCTTTATAGGGGACACACAATTTAGTCCCTATGGGCAAAACTGTATATAGAGAATAAGAGAAAGCAAAATAACATTCTGAAATGGCAGATCACTGTTATCATCTAAAGATTGAAAGTTTTGGCCCTAGTGATTCAAAGGCAGGCATGATAAGCCTACACAATTGTTGTGATGTAAAAACTCCAACTGCCCTTGAGCCGTAAGTAGTACCATATGAGCTGATGTACTTTACAATGATAACCATTGGGTAGCCCTTTTCCAAAATCAAATCAACAACATGACCAACTGATGTTGCAGTTGTAACAGTGGGAGGTGAGCTTCTCATCATTGTTGAAAGTGAATCATTCAAGTCCAACTGCACAGTGAACTCATTGAATAATCACATAATTAGAGGCCTGGTGCAGAAATTGCCATCCCGTGAATAAATAGCAACCACTAATAGTAATAGTGATAGTAATGTTGTCTACACGCGCGCGCATCAAATTGGGAATATACTGTATGTCCATGTTAGTTCTAGTATGATTTAAACAATGAAATTTCAAACATGTCACATCCTTGTGCATGCATGAATGCACACACTTCAATACTTACAAGATGTTGATGCAAGGGGTAAACTTGAGTGATATTGAAAAACTTAGATGAGACAAAGTTCCAAGCTAAAACAGGAGTACCTGAGTACAGTCTTCGCGGTGCACCAATCCTATACAGCTGCCCCAATCATCCACTATTGGAACAACAGCATCATCAGAGAAACGCATAACCACATTCTTCAATTGTGCAGTGCCTTGTAGTGGTCCTGTTGCTTCGAATGGCAACATGAATCTCTCAACTGGTTCGGCAGGCGAAACCTAAAGCCAGAAAGTACAATTAGGCAACCAGAAAGCTTACTTAGCATATTATTTTAATCAAACAGTTGGTCAAATACCAAAATATTTGACAAAATAAGACATTTATAATCAATTTGCTCTTAAGGGAGAAAATCTTTAAATGTGTCAAGCTTTAATACATATCAAGGAACTTTAATAACAACACTAAGTTCTGCATACTTGTGCAAACAAGTGATGCAACCTTGTGCAAAGGATGCTCAGAAAATAATGTAGGCACCTGTGGAAGTAGATGAGGGCTGAATATGGATTTTGAGAATCCCAATGCGGCCTCAATGCGCAAAGTTGCCTGAGTTAAAAATGCACAAGGTTGACAACATCAACTTCTACGGAGGTAAAGAAGAAGAAGAAAATCAATGAAGCGTCTCTTCAGTAAATTTTACTTTTTAATCATATTTCGTATTAAAGTTTGAACAAAATTAACAAAGGCCAACAATATTAATTCAGTCTAGTTGAACAAAAGGGAGGGAAAAAATGGTGATCCACCAAACACTAGTGAAGAGACAAAGCTGAGCCAAGGAAACTCCACACACATTCTTAAAATAGACCACCATACAAGTAACAATAGACTAAAACGGCTTAGCATGTTAAGAAATTGCATTTGCCACCTATGGAACACCCTCAATATATAGTGGCCAGTATTTGAAACATTGATAATCATGTTCAATAGAACTTGCATTACACACCATGCCCCCACGACTTGTCCATGATATACCCTTCCATTTTGAAGCAATATTAACAAGAGTTCCAATGGCAACATCAACCTGGCCAACATTCATAGTCAAAGTCAGTCAATCTTGACTTGGTAAAATAGCCATGGTTCATGTGTCAAAAGACAGAACCAAAAAAAAAGGGGCCTCATCCATTTCATAATCGACAACCATTTGTGAATTATTACCTGACCATTATTCAGTGCTGCTTCCATGAGAAGATGATCAGCTTCTTCTTGGGCAACTGGCAAGATGGTTCCTGCAGAATCTGGCAAAAGCCGCCTATGCATGTTTTTTACTACATTGTAATCTCCCCTAGAAGCAAAAGCACGCATCATGGAAAGATAAAGATGAGGCTTGGGCCTCAACTCTGGATTCCAACCAACCATCTTCATTATTTCTCCAAAGATACATTGAGCACCTAAATGACAAAAGATAGCCCAACAAGGAAAAGAGAAACAACGTATAAATTCATCAACTAATGATGTTATTTAAAAGGACTGACCGTAAGTAAACAGACTAATTGTTATATTTCCACAAAGAAATATTCCCCAAAATCCACACAAAATTTACAAAAAAAAGAATTAAGTTGAAATTCAACCAGCAAGCAACACAACAAAACATAAATTAAAAATATCAAAACATAACAGTAGTATCCTCATTAGTATAGTTATTATTTTGAGACAAATAGTGACTAAAGATTATGGGAGCAATTTGATGGTTATAATGTTGACTAAATTCGTAACAAATGCAAAATAAACAACTAGCTTCTTTCATTTTTTGGAAACAACGAGCAGTTCAGTAGCTAGTAATTCCAAGCCTTCAGCCAGTATTGTTAGAGGTAGAATTTTGCTCCATAATTTATGTTCAATTACAAAATAAAGAATAAAATAACAACATACCCTTAATTGAGCCACAATTTAATAAAGCATCAATTATTGCAGTGTAAGTTGTTCTATCAATATACAATTTCTGACATGATTTCATTTCCAGCACTATTCTCAGGACTGACGCTAGATCTTTGGCCTTCCCAAAACCCTGCATTTAAAAGAAAAGACTAAGAGATAAAAAAAATAGAACCCTAACATTCCAACTAGCACAAATATAAATCTTGCTTTCCAATTTGACCTGGACACAAATACACAACGACAAATAATAGCCACATAAGAGGCCATGCCTTTTTCTTATTGGGCAAAAAGCAAGTTGTATATATTAGATTGTTGTTTATGCAATCAGATGTCTACTTTAAAAAGAAATACTGAAATCACAATAAATAACACAATACAACATCATTTCTTCAATAAAAAGTTGAAATGCATCTAAATTCACAAATTTATACCATAAAGATTACCAATGCAATCATAAAACAGGAAAAAAATGTGAGAACGCAGACCTTGAGTAGTGTTGTATATGTGATGATATCTGGAAAAATGTCATCGTGGATGGATTTATGTAATTCACCCTAAAAATATAAAATAAAAATTTTAGAAATCGCCATAGATCTCATTTCGCAGAAAATAAGCAAACTTTAAGAAATTGCCGATTGTAGGATGAGAGAGAGATATTGAAGATGGAGGTGGTGAGTAACTGTGAATGAGATGACGAAAGCACAGACAAGCAGTTCTGAGGTCGTGCGAGAATGGGAGTGAATGGTGGGATGGTTCTAAGAAAAGAAGTGGGAGAAAAAAGAAATAAGGAGCGAAGAAGAAAAACACGCGCGGGAATGAATTTTATAATTATTTCTAAGTTTTCAATCTATTTTTAAATTAGATATCCATAAAGATGATTTAAAAAAATTTTAAAAAATAAATAATAATTTAAATATTTCATTTAGACCTTATATATAAATAAATGGTTTACCAACTTCTTTATATTTACAAAAATACCACTGGTCATATTTTCTAAACCTCTTCCTTTATAGACGGTTTAAAAAAGGTGGTTTAAATATGCTATTTTGTAGTAGTGCTGTGAAATGAATATGGCAACAAATAGAGCAAGTTCAAGATGAAACAAAGTAGCTCCTATGATCAAAGCAATTTTGAACAAATATCGACAAATTCAAGCTTTTGCACAAAATTTCACTAGTGAGCAATCAACAAGTGCAATGATTCACAATCAAGAATGTGAGCTTATACTCAACCTAAGATAGCAATGAAGGGCCAGCACTAATATTCACACAGTGCAAGAAGACTTTAGGACATCAGTTTAAGTACATAACACAAATCAATAGCATGCTCAAACTTCAGCAACAATTTAGCATTAAGAGGGATGAAGCTAAATGAAATTGAGTTTCATATTGCAATTGAGCTTAAATTTTGGTCCAGATAGTCCCCAAAATCAGTGCAATCTCAGTTAAAATATCTAATCAGAAACAAATGAGACACTCTATACATGGAGAAGCGAGTAAGTGATAATAAAATGCATCAATGTAGTAGCAATAGAAGTGAAAAGAAGAAAGATAATACCAAGTTGCTTAACTTCAACAATCAAATCCAAGGCTTCAGAGTCTTTATGCCATGCAAATATAGATTCAGTTCACAATATACAGCAACATGCAACTTGGCCCAAACCAAACAAAATTCAATTACATGTGAATTGATCATGCCACAACAAGGAATATCAAGATGCACAATTATCTCAGAAGTGCAACATATAAGGACACTAGCAGAATTGCAATGTCTCCAAACGAATGCAAATGACAGGGTTTCAGCAATGCTCAAAATTTCCATTTAAGTACTAAAGTGTAGTTTATGGTGCGATGGAAAACTTTAGGGTGCAAGTACAACAGATAAGGCAACTCCAAAATGATAGCAAGCTCTTCAAGAAGTGGTATGACATCAAAGAGTGCAACAAAAATAGTAGAAGGTGAAGCAAATGCAAATGCAAGTGAAATTGCAAAGGGTGATTGTAGCAAGCATGCATAAACAAAGTAAGATTAGAAATTCCAACAAATGAAAGTTCCAGTGTGCTAACAATAGATCCAAGTTCTGATCCAAAATGGAGCAAGCATGCATGAAAAGATGATGCATGCAACCTATGGACAGTAATAGAATCAAAACAACAGTGCTAACCAGCTAATGACAATAAAGGGCGTAGTGGTTACACAAATGCTAGCAGCAAACTTCCAATAACAATGCAGCACTGAACTGAACAATGCAAGGAACAAATGCAATATGCCAAATCCACTCAGAATGTTTTCTCTCTCCCTCTCTCCCTCTCTTGTATTTTTTTCAAGAATTTGTGAACCAATTAGGAAAGTTCCAATAGCAAGAATGTAGTTCAATTTGTAGCAAACAAAATTGGACTATATTCTTAACAACTTGACAATTCAGTGTAGCTTAGCATTACAGAGAATGAACAAAAGAATAATGTACACATGTGCTAGTGACTAAGAAAATCCCAAGAACAACCCAATAAACCATACAACCCAAAGCAAGATAGAGCACTGTCACATAAGAATTCAGCCTGAAGGTTAAATCTGAAGGAAAACCTAGAAATTCAATTCCAGCAAGAGTGAAAAGCAAACAGCAACAATGTGATGCAACTGTGTATATACTCGTTGACTAAATATCACCTTCTCAATGGAATAGAAATGTACTGAAAATGAACTCAATATGAGGCTGGCAAAGTTAGCTCACTAGAAAGTAATTGCAATAATTAGTCACAAATGCCAGAGGCAAGTCTGCACAAGCAGTGGCTAAAATGGCCCAACAAAAATACAAAAGTAGCAAGAATGCTTTTTTTTATTGAAACTCCCAAACAATCTAAAAAACCAGCAATGAGAAATAGCCATTGCAAGCTAAGACTAGAAGCAATTGCAGTAGAACTTTAGAGAAAAGATGAGATCTAGATGCAGCAAAAGTTTCCAATGAGTGGATTGGTGACAGCAGAAAGAGGAAATACACAGTGGAGAAACACAAATTCTCATATATGAGGTCCAAAGAAGCAGCAGATGCAGTATGAAGCAATTAGCCAGATTTTCACAATTCAAGGAAACAACAACAGATTACCACAATGCAATGTTTAATCAATTTCAAAAGAATACACACTGTGATAATATGATATGATTATCATTTGAGAGTGAAACATAGAACAATTGTCAAATACCCAAAAATTCAGTTAATAAGGGCAATTAATGTCACCTTCTGCTTAGTCACAAAATGAGGGTCGTCCTAATTACCTTTCAAATAGGAAAAATTTATGCACCAATCCCTAAGACACCAAGAGGAATACTTATCAGAACTACAAATTGTTCAGCCAAAATTCCAACTTAGAACCAGTGACTTGAAACAAACATTTATAATACATACAAGTAACACAATGATTATGGTGATTGTAACACCTCCTTCTATAGCCTTTACCTTGCCTTATTAGAGCTATTGGAATCACGAGTTATGAGTTCCAAGTGGTAAAACAGGGGAAATTTTTTTTCATTTTATCGCTATAATATTCATTCGACCCTTATTTTAGACCAACTTTGGAAAATCATAACTAATTCTAAAAAAATCGTATCGTAGTGATTCCAAGTTCATTTAAAAGCTCTTAACATCATCTATAAGGGAA
>JBAGKO010000013.1:22290327-22305043 GCA_037177275.1 Acacia concinna
GCTTATGAAATTCTTAATGGACGTGTCTGGTGTCGGCATTTTCTTGTTTTTGGACAAATAATAAATAGTTCTGTCACTAAAATTTTAAGTACGGCTCAATAATTTGAGTGGAAGAATTCATTACATTTTGGCGCAAAGTTCAAAAGGTTGAAATAAGGCAGGGGACGAAAGAAATAATGACGCGCCCAAACAGAAGCCAACAAACAAACTGTATTCATTTTTTGTCTTTATCTTTTCTTTTTTTTTTTTCCTTCCCTACTCGTGTTAATTTAAATATTGGAATAATTAGATTATGCAATTAACGTTTGATGTTGCTTTATACCACAATTTCCCAGCGGAGAAAATAACGGTGGAGTTAGATCTCAGAAACGCCTCTTCCCTTCACATGAAGTCCTGATTCCTATTGGAAACTGCAGCATCGCTTTTAGCATTTCCGATGTCATCTCCTTCGCCGTCGCTCCATGGCATAGCTTCCGATCAAGGTTCTCCTCTCTCCTCTGCATTCCCGTCTTGCTATATTTTCTTATCTGTTTTTCGTTTCCCTGGTTTCATCGAGTCTTTGAGAATACTCAATAACGCTGTCGGAAATTCCCGCCGTTTTCCGGGAATCTTAATTTGTGAAAGTTCAAGCCAGAAGGCTCTGTTCTGATTGGTCGAGCAAAAAATGCCGAGATACTATAGGGGATTGAAAATATTGGGCCCCTATGCATCATTACTCTAGTTTTTATTTCTTTAGATGTACCTCTGTTTGGAATCTTGAATCCTGCAATGCATCGTTTCCCTTTGGTTGTGGACGAGCAGGGGTCTTCTGGATTATTTTCTCGGTGGTAATAAATCTCAGTTATTTTTCATGGTGCAGCATAAGAAGATGATCCCAATGGTGGCTCGGATTCAGATGAGGTGATTGTCGCAGTCACAGTGGGGAGCAACAACGGGGTGGATCGGGCTCGGATGGACAGGGGCAAAAGCCGTACCGATCTACTCTCTGCAGGGAGAAAAAAGGTATCTATTTTATCCACTGCATATCTGCTTTCAAGCTTTTTCAATTATCGCCTAATTAAATATATGAAAATTTTCATTCAAAAGAACAAGTAGATGTATAACTTTTGGTTTAATTACTATCATATGGATATCTGTTCAAATGACAGTGATATTCTAGCTCTACTTCAAGTCTATCCTAACATTATTCTGTATTTCATCTAATCCACTTGACTAATATATTTGTCTAATAGAATATCTTGTTAGAGTTCAACAAGTTTAATAGAAGCATTGTATGTGTTAAATGATAACCGCAATATCATTCTTTAACTTTGGGTCATTTGCAAACTCTCTTCCTTAACGCTCGAAGAAGGCGCAAGTGAACTATGACCCTTCAGAACGTGGATCCTTTTGTTCAGTATCTAGCTGAATATGGCTATTGGCTATCTCGTTAACTAGGTTTGAAATGTTTTCTGTCACAATTGAAGTGATTCGGGGAGCAAAATGCCAAAATTGGATGGGAGTTCATTTTATGATTTTCAAACTGTGTTTTTCGGGAGGTTAGAGTTCTAGCCTTCTGGGGTTTGGCATCTGGTTGCCGTTCGTAGCAGCCCTTATTTTCATAATTTAACCGATCATAGTTACTAGCATACTAATTTTTACCTGAGGCGAACTCGGGTTTAAGAGTCAGGTCAAAAAAAAAAAACTCAGAGATGCAAAACACTTTCATTATTTTTTAACTTCGAGAATCAAGTCAAAAGTTTTATTTCAGACAAATTACATATAGATTTTAAGTTAAAAATTAAATGTAACTTTTTGAGATTTATATTTATAAATCAAATTTAATAATTTATATTTACAGATTGAGTTGCATCATTTACAAATTAAAATTGTAAAAAATTAAATTAATTGAAAATTTTCTGTATTTATTTTTCTCATTAGAATTTGTGGATATTTTTAATCTAAGTTCTAACCTTCATTCGGCATAATTGATGATAGCGGGTTAGTTATTCATAGGAATTGGCAGGTTTGGTTCAAACATAGTTCTAGAGAAACGCTAGTGACAGCGGATTATCTTGCTACGATGTTGTATAGTTTATCCTTGGGTGGATCATGAAGAAGGAAGCTAAACTCGTGGAATGTTTTAGAGTAGTTTATAATGATATTCAGTTTATATTAAATAAAAACTTCATTCGGCGGTTCGTCTTTAAAATTTATTTTCATTATATGATAGTATATATTTTCTTCTCTCTTCCTATGTTATCAGGCTACAGATGTTAAGAATAGAGGGGAATATCCGCAATCCTTTAATCTGATTTCTTATTGTTTTTTTTTCCAGCTTCAGCAATTTCGTCAGAAGAAGGACAGTAAAGGGGGAAGTAGCCATGGAAAATCTTCAAAAAAGTCTGTTAAATCTGGGAAGCATCGGCCTGACTCTGAAGAAGCTACTGGTGGTTCTGTGTCATCAGCATCATCTCACGCTACCGATGGGACTGTTGAAACCAATGCTGATCCCCATTTGGGCGCCAAAGAGGTTTCAGAATCAGAGTCTTTGGAAAGCTCGTTGACTCCTGACTTTAGTGCTCCTTCAGTTGATTCACCATCAGCAACAAAAAATAACACCCGTGTTCAAGTGCAGTTGGCTTCCAATACTGAGTTGGCACTTCAGCCTTATGGAGTGGGTGAACGTCATTCTGAGGTGTTAGTCCAAAATGAAGAGGAAAGTACCAAGGATGTTGGTGTTGAAATTGGTCATATGCCTGCACCTGTTGACATCACGTCCGTACCTGGTCCAGCAACCTCTACTGCGGGACAGGACCTTGGGGTTGAAATTGTGGGTGAAGATAAGCAGGAACCTTTGCTTATATCTGAGGTCATCCCTAATACATCTTTGATGAAATCAATGGAAGATCAGGTAACAGATTTAGGTTGTGCTCTTCTCTTTTTTACCTCATTATTTTTATGCTTTAACTTTGTTTTGATACAAGGGAATTAACAGGGAAGGTGGGTAAACTGATGTGTGAATTTGATGTATAATTATATTCTCATTTGTTGCTGGGTAGGGGCAATGCAGGAAGCTGATGGTCTGGATAAGAAGCAACCTAATCAAAGCAGTCATATGGGAATTGATAACGAAAAGAATCTCTCATTGTCTGCAGTTGGTGAGAGTGCTCAGTTTGTGTCAGGTATTGCTTTGGATGACAATATTATAGAGGAGGCATCTCATGAAGCTGCCCAAATTGGCGAGGCAGTTGAAGTATCACCATCTCTTGAGAATGTCACGTCCAACAGGCGTTCAGCTTCTGCTAAAGGGAAGGACAATGAAATTGCACTTGCTAGACATGTTATGAGAAATCTGGAAGGGGATACACTGCCAGCTTCACCTCGTGTTGGACTACAAATGCTTCTATCTGCCATTGATGAGCGGAGTATGAAAAAAGTAGTTTCTAGTAGCGAGGGCAGGGGACCAGAGGAGCATCTTGACCAGCAATATTCTCGTGTTCAGCCTTTTTATGGGGAGAAAAGCCATGAATTGCCAATGGAAGCTCAAGAAACAGACTTGGCTAGACCATCGAGCATCTCTCCAATAATCGATGTGAGCTCAATCAATCTCTTGGAGCTGACAGAACTTATAAGGGGACTTACTGAAGAAGAGTACAACTTTCTGATTAAGTCAAGTGGAACAGTTTCTAATGCAGATCCTGTATTCAGCAGCCTAATTCTACGAAATCATGGTTTTTGTGAAGTGTTTGAGAGACTCAAAGAAGAATTATTTCATGCAGTTTTTATGAAAGATTTATTCAATTTGCAATTGGCTGAACAACTGGATCAACAACTAGAGTCTGACAATCATTGTTATCAGTTGATTAATGAAATATCTGAGCTTCGTGCTTCATGCAGTGAAGTCAGTAAGAAGAATCAACTACTCGCTGAAGAACTTTCAAATTGTCGTGTTGAACTGCACGATATTGCCAACAAGAATGTAGAATTGCAGAGCAAATATGTTTCTGCTGTGGCAGAGATTGAAGCACCATCTGAAAGGGCATTTGAGTTGCAGAATTGTTATGAAATGTCCCAAAAAGATGCACTTGATCTGTCTAGAGAGCTCTCTGACTGTAGAGAGTTGATCACAGCTTTGCATACAGAAAACAAGGGCTTGAATGAATCAGTTGCATTAATGATTGAAGAGAAAAAGGAACTTGTGGAGGAAAAGGAGTTTATTCTATATGAAAGTCAGAAGCTGTCAGCGGAATTAGCACTTTCGACCAGCAGGAATGCAGAACTGCAAAACCAGTATGTTTCTGCAAAGTTAGAGATTGAAGAACTTTATGCAAGAGTACTTGAATTACAGAACAGTTATGAAATATCTCAAAAAGTTGCACTGGATCTGTCTACGGAGCTGGCTGGCTGCAAAGGCTTGGTCTCAGCTTTACAGGGAGAAGATAAGGAAATGAATGAATCGATTGCATCTATGATTGAAGAGAAAAACAAAGTTGCAGAGGAAAATGAGCATCATCTATGTGAAAGTAAGAAGCTGTCAACAGAATTAGCTGATATCAAGAGTTCAGTGGAAGAACTGAGAGCTGGAAATTTAAACCTAAACGGGGAATTGTCTCTGGTTACTGAAGAGAAGAATAAGATTGAAGCTAAAATTCAGCATCTCTCCCATGAAACTGACAGGCTATTAATGGAGTTGGTTGAAAGTAGAGATTTGTCAGCAAGTCTGCAGGTAGAAAATTCCAACTTGTATGAGAGCCTTGTACGGTCAGTCGATCAGGCTAAAATGCTTGAAGAGGATAAGCAAGCGGCTATTCTTGAGAATCAAATACTTTTCGCTCAGATTATTGTTCTTCAGGAGCAGTTATCTATAGAAACTGATAAGCAAATGAAAAACGAAGTTGAACTTAAAGAGACCACACTGCAACTTGAACAAGTCACCAAAGAGAACTTTTTTCTGAAATGCACTTTGGACGCGCATAAGGCTAATACAGAAGAAATTGGCAATAAATACAGCCAACTGCTATCTCAATATGAGTATCTATATAGTCAAGCACGGATAGCAGGGCAAAGAAGTGCGGACCATCAAGTTAAAATTACAATAGATACTTTGCCTGCCCATCTGGAGAGAGATGGAAAAGGGGATCCGGGGGAGACAACGCTGAATCTACTTGATCGCGAAGACTTTTATAACTCTCTTGGTTTTGTTGCTTTGAAGATGCGTCTGGATGAGATGGAGAATACTTTGGAGAGACTTGAAAAGGAAATTGATCAGTTACATTCTCATTCGGTATCCCTTGGTCGGTCTCCCGGTAAAATTTCCTCAGCTGGGGTTTCAAATTTGATAAAGGCCTTTGAATCAAAATCACTAAAAAATGAGCTAGAGGTGGAGGAAAATGATCCCAATGAGCATCAGGTACCGCCCGATCCATTTATCTCCACCAAAGGGAAAATAGGAGACTTGAGAGCATTGCTTACAAAATGGAGGTTGGATGTTCAGAACGCTGGGGCATTGTTTAAGGAGGAGCAGGACGGTAGGAAGAGTTGTGAAGCTAGGCACACAGAACTTCAAGATCTCTTCAAAACATTGAATCAACACTGCTTGAATTTGGAAGCATCCAACATTGAGCTTTCTGTTCAATATGAAGTTTCCAGGCAACTTCTGGCAGACATGCAAGAGAGTAGATGTCATCTTGAAAAACTCAACAAAGCTTTAAATCAAGAAGATGTCCTTATCAAAGCCAACAACGTTGAACTTCGTGGAAAACTTGGAAATTGCGAATCAAAAATTAGTGATTTGATTGCTGAAATAAATGATGTGCAACAAAATTCAAAAGAGATGGCTTCTACTATTGGTATTCAGCTTGAAAATTTGCAAAAGGAGGTCACAGATAGGGCAGTGTATCTTGAGCAAGGTTGGAATACTGCAATTGCCAAGATTGTTGAAGCAACTGGGAAACTCGATGAATCAGTTGGGGAAGCTTTGTCAGCAAACACCTCTGTCTGTTCTCTTGACGGTTTGGATATCAACCATCGATTTGTAGTATCTGTTCATGGAGCCACTGAATTGATTGTTGATCTTAAGAAGAATCTTGAAGCTAGTTATACAGAAAATGAAATGTTGCGCACCTCATTCAGAGAAGCGAGTGCGAAGTGTGATGATTTGCTTGAGAAGAATGATTTGGCTATCGTTATATTGCATAAGATTTACAGTGACCTGGGGAAACTAGCTCTTAACCACGTCGGACCACTGGATATACCAAGTGATGCATTGCTTGATCCACTGAACTATGCCAACTATGAGGCCATAATGCGATCTCTTGAGGGTATACTGAAGGAGAAGCTTGAACTTGAGTCTGTTTCCAAGGTGGTAAAGTCAAAATTAAGTTGCAGGGAAAAAGAATTGGAGGAATTAAGTAGTAAGTGTGTTGGTTTAGATGTTGTTAGTAAATTGATTGAAGATATTGAAGGTGTGCTGGGTGTAGAAGATGCTGATACCAAAATAAGTAGGCAACCCCTCCTTCACCTGGCATCTTTGGTGTCTAGTCTTGTTCAAAATACTAGTGAGGCTGACATGCAGGCACGCATAGCTAAAAAAGACTATGGATCTAAGATGCTGGAACTGACTGAATTACAAGCAAAGATGCATTATTTAGATGCTTTACATCTTGAGCATGAAAACAATATCCTCATTCTCAAAGAAAGCTTACGTGATGCGGATGAAGCTCTTATTGCTTCTCGTTCTCAATTATATGGTAAAACAAGGCAACTAGATGAGTCAGAACAGCGGGTGTCTTCCATTCGGGAGAAGCTTAGTATTGCTGTTTCCAAGGGGAAAGGGCTCATCGTACAGCGAGATGGCCTCAGACAATCCCTGGCTGAGACTTCTAGTGAATTGGAGATATGCTTGCAGGAGTTACAGTTGAAAGATGATAGAATCCATGAAGTTGAAACAAAACTTAAGACCTATGCAGAGGCTGGTGAGCGTGCAGACGCTCTGGAATCGGAACTTTCATATATTCGTCATTCAGCTAATGCCTTAAGAGAGTCATTTCTTCTTAAAGACTCGGTACTTCAGAGAATAGAAGAAATTTTGGAAGATTTAGATCTGCCAGAACAATTTCATTCGCTAGATATAATTGAAAAGATTAATTGGTTGGCTAGGTCAGCTGCCGGTAACACATTACCCTCTAATGATTGGGATCAGAAAAGCAGTGTAGGCGGAGGTCCACATTCGGATGCTGGTCTTGTTATCATGGATGCCTGGAAAGATGGTGGTCAGTTGCTAGTTGATGCTGGGGATGATTTAAGAAAAACATTTGACGACCTGAAGAGTAAGTATTATGAGTTGGCTGAACAAAATGAAATGCTGGAGCAGTCATTGATGGAAAGAAACAAATCAGTTCAGAGATTGGAAGAACTTGTGGATCAGAAAAGCACTGCAGGTAGAAATTCATATTCGGATGCTGGTCTTGTTGTCATGGATGCCTGGAAAGATGACGGTCAGTTGCTATCTGATGCTGGGGATGATTCAAGAAAAAATTTTGAGGACCTGAAGAGTAAGTATTATGAGTTGGCTGAACAAAATGAAATGCTGGAGCAGTCATTGATGGAAAGAAACAAATTAGTTCAGAGATGGGAAGAACTTGTGGATCAGATAGATATGCCCGCACATTTGCGATCTATGGAGACAGACACTAGGATTGAGTGGTTAGGAAGAGCTTTTGTCGGGGCTAATCATCATATAGATTCACTTCAGATTAAGATTGAAAAATATGATAGCCATTGTGGGTTGCTAAATGCTGATCTGGAAGAGTCTCAAAGGAGAGTATCTGCTCTTCAAGCAGAACTCAGGGCAGTAACCTCTGAGAGAGAGTATCTTTCTGAGAAAGCGGAGGCTTTGATGTACGAATGCAAGAAACTGTCAATGCATTTAAAGCAAGCTGAACTTGAAAATGAAAAGTTACATCATGAAATAACTAGCTTGGAGGAGAGATTGGAGCAGAAGAGTGCTGTTGTGGAACGAATTCTCATCATCGAGGGTAAGATCAGCAAATTGCAAGATTTAGTCAGTGATGTCTTGCAGGGATCCAAAACGGAAAACCTGATGTCTAGTAATGAAAGTGTTGACACCTTGGAAGTATTGCTGAAAATGCTAGTAGAAAATTATGCAACTCTTTTATCAGAAAAATCTGCATATGGGGATGCACATGATAGTCACGACCCACAAAAAGATGATGAAACTATTCATGAGGAAAGAAATATAGATATGATTAGTAATGAAGACCCAGTTATAGTCAGTTTGAGAGAAGAGCTTGAGGAGGCCTTACGTGAATTGATGCATGCGAAGGAGGAGAGAGATAGAAATTTGGAGTGTCAAGTATCTTTGTCCGGTGAAGTTGAAGCCCTGATTAAGAAAACTGAGGAGTTGCAGGAGCTTTTAAATCAAGAAGAGCAGAGGTCAGCTTCTGTTAGAGAGAAGTTAAATGTTGCTGTCAGGAAAGGGAAGTCATTGATACAACAACGAGATAGTCTAAAACAAACAATTGAAGAGATGAATAGTGAGATGGCACGTTTGAAATATGAGGTTAGCGATCAGGAAAAAACTCTTGCAGAGTATGCACAGAAGTTCAATGACTTGTCAACTTACCCAGATAGGTTAGAAGCTCTAGAATCTGAGAGCTTGCTTCTGAAGAATCATCTGGCAGAAACAGAACATCATCTACAGGAACGAGAACACATGCTGAAAATGATTTTAAACAAGTTGAGTGATATTGAGGTTAGTGGTGACAGCGATACAAGTGATCCTGTCAACAAGTTGGAATTGGTTGGGAAGTTATGCTTTGATCTGCGTGCTTCTGTGACTTCTTTAGAACAAGAGTATAGGAAATCTAAAAGAGCAGAGGGCCTTCTGCTGGCTGAATTGAATGAGGTTCAAGAAAGGAATGATGCTTTTCAAGAGGAGCTTGCAAATATCAGAAAGGAAAGGGATTCAGCTGAGGCTGCTAAAGTGGAAGTTCTTTCGCGTCTTGAACAGTTATCCGCTCTGCACATAGAGGAAAGAAGCAATTATTTTTCTGAGCTCTTGGCACTAAGGTCTAGTATGAACCAACTCCACACAAGCTTTGGCGAAATTGGCGAATTATTGGCTAATGCACTTTTTATGGACTTAGAGTCTTCTCGAAAACTTGAGGTTGATCTTAAGTCATGCATGAATGAAAACAATGCTGCAGATGTGGTTGATTCACCTGCTAACAGAGGGTGTGATGGCGCTTTACACATGTCAATTGATAATAAGGTATTAGTATTGTGTGAATGCTCGTTAGTCTTTATTCTATGTTAGATGTCATTGGTGTGGTATATTATAATTTACAAGATTGAGAAATCGAACAAGCCATGCATTCTTTTTTTTGGGAGAAGGGATGTGTGATTTGAGTATTTGATACATGTCATATTTAGGTGTTGTTTAGTGTACGAATGAATTTTTCCCTGTTTTGCTCTTGCCATTGTAATTAATATTTTGTTAGAATTTAATACATTTAATTGTGGTAGTGGTGGAAAGAAATGCAAATTTTTTTTGACAAATTTAGCGAGTTATTCATTGTTTAAGTTTTGGTATATGTGTGAAGTTTTTGAATGTGACTAATATTTTGGATCGGGAGGAGTATCTATTGGAATGTTGCGATCAGTTGCTTTTGGAAATATGTTCCTTGAATGTAGTTTTCTTAAGTTGGCCCTTGCACGTTGTTTTTTGGGTCAACCTTATTTTGAGATCTTGAGAATTGTTATATTTCAAGTTGAGGTTTTACAGAACTATGATTAATAATTAAAGGTTTTGAAGGTTTTTTTAGTATTGATGTTCATGGAGATGCATTACTGAGCTTGCCTCATTAGCATATATATGATGCCATGATCCAAAAATAATTTATGCTTTCTTCAAAAAATGAACAAAAACAAAAAAGAGGTTGCCTATATGATTTCTTTCCGTTGTGGTGGTCTTGTTTGTAACATTTTATCACTTTTCTTCGATGGATTAATTGCATTCTTACTTATATTGATTGGGCATAAAATCATTGTCTCCTCTCAATTATATGTGGATTTTATCCAGAAGAGGGCCATATCTTTGGATTCTTGGCTGAATATTGACGAGGTTGATCGTGTTGATGATACTGCCATAATTGAAATTTGTCGTCTTCTTGGGCATCGGCTGCAAGACTTCTTAATGAATGTCACTTCTCTTAAGGATAGCTTAAACAGGCACACGAGTTTAACACGGGAGCAAGAAAGGACTCTTTCCAATCTAGTGGTGACTATTCAAAGGGAAATGATTTCCCAAAGAGAGTCATGTGAAGCCTTGAATAACGAAATTGGTAAAAAAGACAGGGAACTTGCTGCATTATGTGGGAACGTTGCCTACCTTTATGAAGCATGTACTGATTCAGCTGTTGTAATTGAACATGGAAAAGATGAACTTGTTGGAATCAAGGGAGCATCTTCAGATCTAGGAATAAATTTGAAAGCAGGATCACTTGTTGATGATGGAGAACCTTTCAGTGGCCAGGTTCAGTTAATGTCTGAAAAATATATCAAGGCTGTAGCTGATAGATTGCTGTTTGCTGCAAAAGAATTTGCTACTGTAAAATTAGACTTTCTAGATTCTAAGCAGAAGGAGATGAAGGCTGCCATAACAAATCTGCAGAGAGAGCTCCAGGAGAAGGATGTTCAAATGGAGAGGATTTGTTTGGAACTTGTAAATCAGATTAAGGATGCCGAATCTGCCGCAAAGAGTTGCACTCAAGATCTTCAAGCTTCTAGGATTCGAGAGAATGATTTAGAAAAACAGGTGGAAAAGCTTGAGGCTGAAAGGAAGATTTTAGAGCTGAAAATGTACAAGTTGCAAGATACACAGTTGGCTGCGGCTGAGTTAGAGGAGAAAATCAGATCTCTGACTGATTTGGTTTCTGCCAAAGACCTAGGTCTCCTATTAGATTGCTTTTTTCTTTTCCTCTTTAATAAATAAGCTTTTAAAATTTCATTGCATTACAGACTTTTAATGTTGCTGTTACTGTTTATTGCAGAAATAGAGGCACTAATGCATGCACTTGATGAGGAAGAGATGCAAATGGACGAGTTGATGAAAAAGAGCCAGGGACTTGAAAACCTTTGTGAGCAGAAGAATCTGGAGATCGAGAAGCTTGAAACCTCTCGCGGTAAACTTATGAAAAAGCATTCCATCACCATAAGTAAGTTTGACGAGCTTCACGGTCTTTCTGCTAGGCTCCTTGCTGAGGTTGAGAAGCTGCAGGCCCAATTACAAGAACGAGATGCTGAGATCTCTTTCTTAAGGCAAGAGGTCACAAGATGCACCAACGACATTCTTCTTGCATCACAAATAAACAAGAGAAGTTCAGATGAGATTCTTGAGTTTTTGACGTGGATTGACACAATGGTATCTCGAGAGGGGATGCATGATATGCATCTTGATGTGAAAAGTGACAGTCACGTTGACGAATACAAAGAAATGCTTCATAAGAAGCTGATTTCTTTATTATCAGAACTGGAGAATACAAGAGCAGATGCTGAAAGCAAGGATGCACTGCTACAGGAAGAAAGGAATAAGGTAGATGAGTTGGCACATAAAGCAGAAGCGCTTGAGATGTCGTTGCGGGAGAAAGAATCACAATTGAATTTGCTTGAAGGCATTCAAAAGTCTGGAAGGGGGGCCAGCACGAGCCCAGGCTCAGAAATTTTGGAGGTTGAACCGGTGGTGAGTCAAACATTTTTTGTTGTAGTAATAGTTTTGCATTTGGAAAAGTAATTTGGGGATTAATGATTAGTTTTCCCATAGGTAATCTGTGGATTGAAAATAAGTTGACTTTATGCTTGAGGTATCTTTTTGTTCTCGATAATAAGTTTTGAGGCAGAGTTTTATATTTTGGCGGTTTCTTTCTCTTATGTGCCGTTTCCTGTTTGAGAGGGAAAATATCCATTACTTATGTGAATAGCTATGAGAAGATTTTATAGTTTTTCTCATCGACATTAATGCAATCATAAAGATTACTCTTTTGGGTGAGGGTTTTGTTTGATTTGACATTTAAGTGATTAAGATTATTTGTTTCTTTGCAGATGGATAAGTGGACAGCAGCAGCGACTTCTGCAATACCTCAAGTTCGTAGTTTGCGCAAAGGCAATAACGATCATGTTGCCATTGCTGTAGATGTAGACCCTGGTAGTACTAGTAGGCTAGAGGACGAAGATGACGACAAAGGTAATTCTACACCGAATACTGTAAAGTGATTCGTCAATTTGAATTTCCTTAATTTTGGTCGTTTACTTATTTCTGGCTTCTTTTCTGTGCGTCACAGTCCATGGTTTCAAGTCACTTGCTACTTCAAGAATTGTTCCGAGATTTACAAGACCTTTGAGTGACATGATTGATGGCTTGTGGTGGGCACATCTTTCTCTCTCTTTGCGTTATTTGGATTAATAGTACTTTAATATGATAAATATAGCATGATACGATTTGGATTCCTATTCTTGCAGGGTTTCATGCGATCGAACTTTGATGAGACAGCCTACCTTGAGACTTGGAATCATAATTTACTGGGCCATGGTTCACCTATTACTTGCTTTTTCTGTAGTATGAGAACCTCTGCTTTGGAAGCTTACGAGTCAGGTTTAGCTAATTTATTATTGGGTTGGCCTGCTTCATATAATCTGAAGCCGGGCACTGAAGGAGGAGGTACAGGAGATTTCACCCTACACATTGTGGGGTTGTTAGCTCTGCATAAACTTGCAAAGGGTTTAGTTGCAGAGTATCTGCCTTCCTCTTTGTTCTTCATCCTATGACCTTAGAGACATCATCTATGATCACCAATAAAATGAAAATAGATACAGTTGTGGTCAATAGAAAATATAACAGTGAAGCAGAGTCGCAAATCAGCGTGTTCAGATGCTGGAGATAGAAAAATGAAGAGAATGCTACACAAATGGGTTTGTCAAGAACCTGTCATATTTCGGCTTTGGAGAACCAAGGAAAAAACAATACTTGAAAATATACCTCTACCTTTCAATATTTATTCGGACGTCTGGTAGGACGACCAGATCAGATAGGTATAGGAGACAATTCTTTTTGTACCCGTGACTCCCCCCCCTCCATTTATCTGGATAGCGATAAGAAATTTCAGAGTTCACCATTCTTTTTTGTACCACATGACCATAACTTGTGAATGAAAATTTCGCATGTTATTCCAGAATCATCATATGACTTTATTGGCCATAACATTAGACATGCCTCTCTTGTGTTCTAAGTAGTGAGTCAGCATGCGACTTGATCTATTGAAGGGAATAATAATATTTTCATATTTTGTCAGTGCAGATCTGTTTTGGGCCCCAAAAAAAAGTCTTAACTTATCTCCAATCTTGAATTGTTGCTTTTGGTATTGAAATTGAACTTTTGACTCTAATACGCATGGCATCTTTTATTCTAAACTTCTGCTAACCGAAAAAAAACAAAATGATCAGGACTTTTCTCCAAGCCCCACCCAATTCCAATTGTTAGGCGTGCTATTGGAATAGCGTATCCAGGCTACAGCAGTGGTGGCGCCAGCAATAAATATGTTTATCCTGATTATAAGATATAGTTGACTTTTTTTTAAAGTTAAAAAAGTAAAATAAATTACTTAATCATATCATATGTTATGTTTTGTTATATTATATATTAGTTCATAAGTCAAACAATAAATTTTAATGCTTTAGAGTAAAGTAATTAATTTTTTTAGGACTTTTTAAAAAAGTCAACTGGGTCTTATAATTAGGACCGGAGTGAGTAGTTTGTTTTTTTAAACAAATTTTCAATTTTTAATATAAATTATTTTGAGAAATAGTTTTATAATCAGAAAATGTAATGGGAAAACAAATTATGATACATTAGGATATTATATTTTTCAAATATATGCAAAGAAAAGCCTTACATGTTAATGTATTGACTCTAAAAGGAACGTATAAAAGTTTTTAGTTTTCCAGTTCGAATTTATGTGCAACGCATACTAATGATTTAAACCAGAGATAAAAAATAACTTCAAATTTTGTATTAAAAATAAGTTAATATGCATATAATATTTAATTATTTCATAAGCTTAATCTAGATTTCTTATGCAAATCAGAAAACAAACCGTAAGTTTATGGACATGCAACTACTTAATTTTAGTTAAAAATAGCCTTGTCGTTAAACTTTTCACATGAATGTATAATTTTACTTATAATTTATTATTGTGTAAATAATACTAATTTTCGTTGAGAGTATATAATTGAATAGGTATGAAGTTGAAAAGTTGTTAAATTTCAATAGATTTAATAAAGTTTAAGTTAATTCTTAATTTGTGAAACATGCTAAAAGTACCATATAAATATGACTAAATCTCTATATAAAAAAATATATGACTAAATGTATTAATGTTTACAGTAAGGGGATCAATTCATTTGTACACGTGTACTCCCTATCATTGTACATTGCCCAGGGTGCAAAAAAATATGTTATTTCAATTCTAAATATAAAATTTAATTGACTTTATTTTTAAGAGACTAAGAAAACTAATTAAAGCACTATAATATATATATATATATTATTTTTTAAATTAATTTATTTGACTTATAAACTACTTCCTCCAGTCCTAATTATAAAAGTCTTTGACTTTTTTGGATAATCCTAAGAAAGCTAACTATATCATTTTAAGACATT
>JBAGKO010000013.1:22306883-22319345 GCA_037177275.1 Acacia concinna
ACCCCAAATGATTTAACATGGAAAAAAACAAATATATAGGACACTATAATTGACTTCATGACCTACTTAACCTAAATAACTTGATATAATTTTTATCCATATATATATATATATATATATATTATGTAGGGAGGACACGCAACTAGAAACAATAACGAGTTTAAGGAAACACTAAAATAGGAGTATAT
Organism: Acacia concinna; assembly: GCA_037177275.1. Classification (NCBI taxonomy): domain Eukaryota; kingdom Viridiplantae; phylum Streptophyta; class Magnoliopsida; order Fabales; family Fabaceae; genus Acacia; species Acacia concinna. Next base: position 22,307,072 of record JBAGKO010000013.1, read on the forward strand.
ATGTTTTTTTTTTTTTTTGCCAACAGGAGTATATATGTATATGAATGTACTCTGTTTGTTTTAATCAATCCCAATCTTTCATTAATTAAGAACACCATAACACTTGCAGTACATACACACCCCAAGGACCTACCTAAAGACGGCAGCTCTGAACGAATCGTCCGATCCTAAAAGGACTCAGATCAACCCCCTGGGTTTCCCCATCCACTACAAGATCAGCCAATACCCGCCCTATCACCGGAGCCATCTTAAACCCATGACCCGAAAACCCGCCCCCCACCACCACATCCTTCCCCAGCCTCCCTCCCAAGAAATCAATCACATAATCCTCTGTGGGCGTCACAGAGTACATGCAAGATTGTTTCACCACCGGCTCACTCGTATCAATCGTCCCCGAGAATGTCCTCTCCACCCATTTCTTCAATACATCCATCTTCGACCCGGAGGCCCACGGCCTATTATCCGGGTCACACGGGTTCCCGCCATGCACCGCCACCTTAATCAACCCCGGATACTCCAGCGTCGGAGTTCCATATATGTACGTTTCCCCGTAGCTCGCGAACGTCGGAAAGTCACTGCCGATTGCGTATTTCTCCTCATGACCCTTCTTGATTCTCCAGTAACACACATGCGTCTCCAGGGGCTGTATCGGCAGTTCAATCCCACTAACCGCTTTAACTAACTTCTTCATCCAGGCCCCAACCGTCACCACACACTTCTTTCCCCGAAAACTTTTTCCTCCGGCCGTAACGACCATCACTCCCCCTTTCACGTCGTCTCTCTTAATATCTATGACTTGCGCGTTGTCCCTCAGAGTGGCGCCGTGTATCTGTGCTAGTGCTTGATACATAGCGATTGCTTTCGTCGGCTTTAAGACGCCTCCGAGAGCATTAGACATGCCGAGCCAGTCGTCCGGGATGGAGAAGCGGCCGGAGAATTTCTCAGCAACCTGGTCGGGGCGGAGGATTTGGTGCGGGACAGAGTGTTTGCGGCAGTTGGCGATGACGGCCCGGAAGTCAGGGTCGTCGACGTGGCCCATGTCGAAATGATTGGCCTCGAAGTAGACCTTGTAGCCGATTTCGGCCTCGGCCTCACGCCAGAGCTTGTAGGACTCCATCACCATCGGGTAGTAGTGATGCTGAGGGTAGGTGGCGCGTATGGTGCGTGACTCTCCGTGAGAGGAGCCGCGGTGGTGCAAGAAGTCGAACTGCTCCAGCAAAAGAGTCTTGAGGCCTCTTTTCGAGGTTTGGTATGCGGCGGAGCTTCCCATTATGCCGGCTCCGACTATGATCACATCGAAGCTGTCGCCGGAAACACCCATTTTTTTCTCTGGTATCACTCTCTCTTTTCTCTACCTCTGAATGTAATATGTCTCTCTCACTGATGTCTTTCTGTGGGGAACACTTATGGAGTGGGATGATATGTGCTTAAATGGAGGTAATCTTTGACGACGTGGCAAAATGGAAGATATCCACTGAGGACTTTTTTGTTCTTTTGTTTTGAGCTGGGTGTTTTGGACTTTTTATTCTTTAGCCGGGTGTTTTGGACTTTTTGTTCTTTTATCAGAGTATAGAGGTGTTGATGTCGATGTGGACGTCATGCACAGCTCAGCTTGATTGTAGCAAGCTTTCAGGGTCCGTTTGGTATGCTGGAATTGGCCTCATGGAAATGGAATTGGAATTGAATTCCATGCTTTTAACATGTTTGGTACAGCAGATGAAATATGGAATTGGCTTCCACATGGAAGATCACATGACCTATGGAATTCTAGTTTTGCCCCTCCCATTCTTTCCATCACCCCCGATCAACTCCAACCTTAACCCAACCCACTGGGCACTGGCAACCTGTACTCACAGACGGCAGCCACAGCCCATACCCCACCATTGATGCACTCACAGATGGGAATCACTTCCCGTACCACCACCAATGCACAAATCACAATGGTGACATCTCTGCAATTTTCAACATCAGACCTCCAATCGCTTTGATCCATCTCTCACAATGGCTTGCAATTGGCATATTTAAATTTGCGTTGAACCATGAACTCGACTCTATGTTGATTTGAACTATCAAATGAGACGATCATTGGCTTGCAGTTGACATATTTGACCTTGCTGAACCACAAACTCATGGGTTATTGTTGGGCGGCAACCCACGATGTCAACCTCCAGCGACCTTCGGCAACCTGGGACGATGACCTTCAGTTTGCAGCTCCATGTCAAAATACTTGTCAGATCTAACCATTTTTTGACGGTTTGGTACCTTCTTCACAATTTTTGCAATGATTGATTTTTTGCATTTGAGAATGTTGGTGCCTGCTGGAGAGAGAGGTTTTGGTGGAGGCAAAGGATAAGCTCATTGAAACTGAAGACTGGGGTGGAATTGCTTGGTGGTTGATAGTAGTTTGTGTATTTTCGATCATGGTGAAGATTGGGGACTCAGTTGGCGATTCACAATGGAGGGAATTTTGGTATTTTTGTAAAAAAAAAAAATGTCTCATTTCTATGTCATATACCAAACACATACATTTTTAAACCCCATCCTATATCCATTTCTATTTCCATCAAGACCAATTTTGCGTACCAAATAGACCCTTAAGTGTTTGAGTGGTATATGTTTTGTATAGATTCATTTATCAATGTTTATACAAATATAGCATAGAATCAAGGGAAAATTATATAGAGGACCCGAATAAAGAAATATACGTAAAAAAGGTCTCAATATAAAAAAAAAATACTGTCAGTTTCTAGTTAACAACCCCATGTATTATAATGAGGTTGTCATTAACAACTTTTGGGGCACCATTGACAGCTCTAAGTGACATGATAGTAATTTTTTTTATCTTTAAACCTTTTTGACGTAAATTCTCTCATTCAAGACCTCAACGCAATTTTTCTTATAATTCAAAATGAAATAGTAGGATGAGACTAATATTTTCAGGCCAGTTGGGGTAAACTCGAACTTTAAATTCAAAACCTCATACTTAGTTCGCCAGAACTTCTTTAATATAATTAGGATCCATGTTTGTTGGTTGCAATTATTTTGGTTTTCAGTCATACAACTGAGGGTGTGAAGAATTATTTTGCGAGGTTAATCACATAACAGAAAATTAATTTAAATCAGATTCCATGCGCTTGCTTATTTAACATTGATTCCGTGAGAACGTTTTCATCCTATAAATCCTGGCATATGGGAATTAATCAATTAACTAATGTATCTGACAAAAAAAGATGATTAATTTTTACAATTAAGAACATGATTTGACTGAAGGCGCATATTTAATATTTGACCTCTTGCCGTTGAAGCGTAATTAAAATGTAAGTGAAGATCCAACGTGACATAATTATTATTGATATTAAACTCGCGGCTCTCTAAATGTACCATTTTTACATTTATAGTTTACAAAATCGTGCCAAGTCAATGCTAAACTCGAATTAGTTATAAATTCAGTCAAACTTGCTAATTTACATATTGTTTGTTCAAAATTTAGATTAATGAAATTCAATAACAGGAGTCACCAACAATGAATTTAATGAAGAAGAAAATATATGTAAAATGTGCAAAAGGAAGGACTTTATTGATGATTGTATTCAAAAATATAACGAGCAATTTGATTGTAAGATTCATAGACTGTATGAGATAGTTCACTGTATATGCAAGTAGTAGTGTGTGAATATAGAGATTTTAGAGAAGTAGTTTTTTAGTCTTATCGAGACAGGTTGTCAGATTGGGAGAAACTTTTTACCATGGTTCGCTTTAGGCTTGTTGAGCTAAATAATTCCATTTTGCCTTGATGATTGGACCTACAAGACTATTTTGAGGGCCCACACATACTAAGTTTACCCCTTTTATATTCATACTTTATAAAATTGTGTTAACTTATTCTTAAATTCGAAATAGTTTCTTCAATTTGATCATATTCATTGGCTTTATATATGAATTTTATAAAAATTAATTTATCAAGTATGATAAGTTATGCATATGGATAGATTAATTTCAATTATTTTGATTATTTTGATATATTTAAATCAAATTGTTGTCCTCTTATATATGTTTAATCATTTAATTACGCACTATTAATACATAACTCATGATAAAAGTAACCTTTTACTAGCAGTTTACGATTTGAGTTTAGACCACTATCACGAAATTACTTAAACTCATGAATTTAACATACTTACATATATTCAATGCATTTACGTGAACATATATAGATAGATGGATATATAGGTGTAAATTAAAGTACACGTGGAGATAAATTCTAAGGTGGATCTACATAAGAAATATATAAATTAGGGCATGTTTGGTTTAAACCCATTGCATCCTGCAGTGCAATGCAATGGTAATACGATAGAATATTAATTATATGATAAGTGTTTAGTTAGATTTTTAAAAGAGATGTAATGAGTTATATTTTTAATAATTATTTTAAAATTAATGTATCACACAAAGTCTATTATACCCTTAATATATTCTTTGTAGAAAAATAGTTAAGAGTTATTGTACAAGAGTAGCAATAGTGATAATGGGAGGAGGTTGCGGCGACAATGGAGGTGAAGGAAGAGCAGGTGCAGGTGGCGGTGGCGGATAAAGATGAGGTGGCGGAGGCGACGACAATGGAAGAGAAGCAGGCGGTGGCAGAAGAGGATGATGGAGGAGGAGGTGGGAGTGAGAATGGTGGAGGTGGCAGCGGTAGCAGTGGAAGAGGAGCAAGTGGCGGCAACGGTGGAGGAGGTGGTGGCGCAGTGGAGATGGCGGAGACAACAGTGGAGAAGGCAGTGATGGCAATAGTGGTGGAGGGGGAGCAAGTGGCGGAGATAGAGGAGGAAGAGGAGGAGGAGGAGGAGGAGGTGGGGGCATGATAGGGGTGGGGGTGGAAGCATGCAATGGAATGTAATAAGAATTCATAAGTGAGAGGTATGAATGAGAATTACCATCTTTTAGGTAATCAACTTTATTATGGTAAACTCTATTACCATGCTACAATCAAACACTCTTATCTTGGTAATATAAATATGATTACCATTGCAGTCATGTAATGTAGTTGAACCAAACGTGCTCTTAGTAGTAATTGACAAGAGAAGGCAATGTGGCCATGTATGGATTACACTCATTATAGCACATGTCTACGTGTAGCCTTCAGCTAAGGCATATATATTTCCTCTAGTCTTAATTATAAGAACTAATTAGTTTTTCTTAGAGAATTATAAAAAAGTTAATTACATTACTAATACATTAAAATTTATATTTTTTTTCTTCAAACTATGTCGTTTGATTTATAAACTAATATATAATATATAAAATAAACATATGATATGATTAAGTAATGTAATTAACTTTATTAGAATTCTAAAAAAAAAAAACTAACTAGTTTTTATAATTAGAATTAGAGGGAGTATATATACAGTACCTCTTCAAAACAATACGCAACTTACGAGTATTATTGTTGGCAGAACAGCGTCTTCTAGATTGAATCAAGAGTGTGATACATTTATAAACAAAACTTAAAAAGTCAAGTTCATGAGATTTACAGTTGCCAACTTGAGCCCTCTTTCACCTAAACAATATTTGTATGGGAGACAAGCATAAGGGCTTGATATATAAGTTATTATATGATTGAATTCATGACATTTCACTTATACAAAACTTTTATGTCATTCGGATAGAAGGACATTAACTTGATCAAATGTTCTTTTATTTACAAACAATCCGTTGGTTAAGGTAACAAATAATTTTAACTTTATAAAAAAATAACACATATTCAAATCCTAAAAATATATTTGTTGAGAGAAGCAACCCCTCTACATATATCAACTCAGTCCTATGTGTAAGGAGGAGTGGGAGGCATGGCCTACAATTATATGGAGACCTTATATAACATTCTGATATTTTTTGAGATCTAGATAAGATATTCAGGATGAACTAAGGGCCTTAATCTATAAATAAGTGAGAGATCTCACAAAAATTGAAGTTATATCTAGGGAAGGATCTAAGTGTAATAAGGAAAAATTTCGCAAAGTTTCAGAACAAAATGCTGAAAGGTTTGAAACCCCGAAAATTTTCATAAAATCCCAGTAAATGCTAAAGGATGCCCAAAACATTACAAAATATTTGGAATGATTTTTAGAGGTTCAAGGAATTTTTAGTGATTTTTTTAACATTTTCATAATTTTGGTTGGATCTAATTTTTGACTAAAAATTGATATTATCGGATATTTTGGGACTTCTAAATTGGGATTAGGAAAAATTAGTACATTATTTTAGATAATTTATGAAGTTAGTTGGAAGTCAGGAAAAAGTCCAAAGATATTAGCAAAAATTGCTGAAGACGGGTAATCGCTGGTAAAATAGACTTTTTGGAGAGAAATTATTTTTGAGAGTTCTACATGTTCAAAAATTCTGAAATTTTTATAGTAGCCTTTTGAAAATTTTAGAGAATTTTTAGTAAATTTTTGGAATTTTTAGACAATCATAAAAATTTCTAGAATTTTCTGAATTTCAAGCTAAAAGAGGTAATTTTTGAAAATATAAGAAAATTCATGGGAAATTTGTATTGAGGTCCCAAATAAAGGACTTTACGTCAAATAGGTCCCGTGTAGGAAATTTATTACTGTCAGATCCCAATGATGTTAATATAGCCCCTAGGGTTGTTAATAACAACCCTATGGGCTATATTAACAACCTCGGAGTTGTTAATTGAGATTTGACAGTAATAAATTTCTTAACTTGAGACATGAGAAGAGTATATTTTTTTCACGGGACTTATTTAACGTATATTTCCTTATTTGGGACCTAAGTGTAATTTTCCCAAAATTCATTAGGGCCCACCTGGGACCCACTAAAGTTGTCTCCTAAAGGATGCTTGGTGCCCAAGTCAAAGAGCTTGTAGAAAGTGACAAGTGTCAAGCTTGGATTGAACCACGTGAAAGTTTGAGAAAATTACACATAAATACCCAAGAAATATTTACACTTGACCCCTCTTGAAAAAGTATAAATACCCCCTTCCTTTTCTCTTCAAACCATTCTCCTCTTTCTTGAAGTACCCCTGCCTTTCTCAAAAAGCCGAGCAATCTAAGAGTAGTTAGAACGGCTGGTCTTCTCTCTCTCTTTTGAATTCATTTATTTTTCAGCAATCTTGAAGTAATTTTAAGAGGAGATTCTATCCAATAAGGACGGCCTGGATAATGAACCTAAGGGGAGGTTCTATCCAATTATTCCAGTCAAAACAAGTCTTCCTAAGGAGAAGTGCTACCCAATTTTTCAGAACTAAGATAACATTTTTTTAGGGGAAGTGTTGTCCAACTACCCTAGATTAAAGTGACATTTCATAGAGAGAAATGTTATCCGACTGTCCCGGATTAAGATAAGGATTCTAAAAGGGAGATATTGCCCAACCAACGGGTCTAGTTTTTCGGGCACATATAAGGGGAGATGATGCTCAATTGTCCCAGTTTGGGCAGTGAAAAGACTATATCTACTAAATAAGACATTAAATCTAATTAGTATGTAAACAAGACATTAAGCCTAATTAGTATGTATTAAACCATCAAGCTGGATTCTTATAATAGTTAACCATGATTGAATAATGTAAAATTGAATTCAAAAGGTCTATCATGGTTACAAAAAGGATTTGTCTATCACTTTCAAAAACTTGTGAATAATCTAAAAGATCAGCACATTGAAATCCAGGGCACAAAACTCGCCCACAAACCTACTACAGTATTCCATACAAAAGACTAAGGGCACAATCAAAATAAGGGGTAGAAACCGGCCCACTACTCCACATACATAACATTAAACCCCATCACAAATGGTCTAAACATAACAATTTTTAACACAAAATATTGTGGATCCACCAAAATATCATAGTATGCATGAATAAGGCCTCAGGCCCAATAAAAAGTTAAAAGTTATAAATATAGTTATCCAAAATGATATCAAAGTATATCAAAGTATGATGATCCTATAATGGCAATATATAAACAATACAATCCCCATAAAAATCAAGAGGCATACAAGGTTCCCGTCGCCTATGCCTTTGCCTGCTTCCCTTGACCTCTATTTGGATGAGAGGTCTCGCCTGAAAGATATCATTAATAATGGGATGAGACATGAAGTCCCAGTAACCAAAATTAATTTATAAAATATGCCAGAAAGAATTGCAAGTCAGAGAAACAGGTTTATCAATAATCATAACAATATTCTCAATAATAAAAGAGTACATAATACATTCAATAATTAAATCATCCACATTCATCCATCCTACTCCTCTTTATATTTTTTAGACGTGGTACAACCTATCAGTGCTAGTATACCCAGCCAAATGTTAGCTAATCACTTCAAGAAAACTTTCCCCTCCCATGTCACCACTAATATACCGTAACAGGGAGGTGTCTACCTAAAACAACTCAAATCCAGGCTAGGAATGAGAGAGCTAATGGGCACACAATTTCGCCATATCTCTTCCACACAACCCCAGAAATCCCATAACAAAACACAATATACTCAATATAATATTTAGAAGAATTTCACAACAATAACATTCCATATACATCATAATCATCAAAATATTACTAATCTCAGTCATAATCACAAATCATACATACAGTTGGAAAATACATCGCTCTACTGAAGTAAGTTAATATTCAAACATATACTTAATTTTTCAAAACACATATAAGTATTACTAAATAGATTAAGGATTAGAAAACACCTTACAGTCCATAACAAGCATATAAGATAAATTAATCATGGTTACCTCAACTCTAGGCTTAACCTTGAAAGCTTTAGGGTCCGTTGGGCTATGACTTATCAGAAGTGACTTATTTTTATAAATGGTTTATGATAAGTAACTTATAAAAATAAATAATTTATGAGAAGTCAATTGTGTTTGGATGGGGTAGAAAAATGAATTATTTTCACAAGCAACTTGTGTTTGGATGATATAAGTAGAAAAGTGACTTATGATGATTTTTTTTAATGTTATATGTTGGAAAAAAATATTGTCATATATGTGAAATAATAATACTGATAATGAAGCGAGAATTTTTTTCCATGTTGCCTCTATTAATTTTTTTGGGAAAAAATATTACCTCTGGTTCTAATTATAAGACTCAGTTGACTTTTTTTTATAAAAGTTAAAAAAGCAAAATAAGTCACTTTATACATGGAGCGAGATTTTTCTTTCCACATTGCCCATATTAATTTTTGGAGAAAAAATACTACCTCTAGTTTTAATTATAAGACCCAATTTCTTCTTTTAGAAGTTTATAATTCAAACAAAATTGTATGAAGAAAAATGAAAAATTTTAATACTTTAAAATAATGAAATTAGCTTTCTTTAGATTTTTTTTAAAATTAACTGAATCTTATAATTAAAATTAAAGGTAGTAATAACAGTACAAAGAAACCAATAAAACAAGGCAAAATATGTGGGCCAACGAGCGCTAGAGAGAGATAAGTGTTAGGGTTCAACAATATGAATAAGCTAATGCTGGAATAAGCCACTTGAGAAGGCTTTTATTTTCCAGTTGCTTTTTAACTTCAACAACTTATTTTATCCATTGCTGCCAAACACTGAAATAACCAACGCCACTTATTTTCTTCAATTAACACTTTGAAACGCCCACCAACGTTTATACCAAACAGGCCCTTAAAAGTCAAGAGCACGATTCACAATTTCGAATCACAAACACCAATCTACACAATTTAACACTGTAATCCCAATCATTTGTTCTAAGCTTAATCTAATACTTTCTTCAACTAAATTAACTCATTTGAATAATAAATAAACACCAATCACATATAATTGTACAAATCTTCAATTTAAAATTTAGATTTTTAACATTAAATTGTTATTTTCTAAATCTCAATTTTTTCAAACATTATAAACCAATTAAAACTTTAATAATACCCCCAATAACTTAAATAAATTGTTTAGCACAACTTTAATAAACCACAAAAGTCCAAAATAACAATTTGGGTCTTTTTTCACTAAAAAATAATTATAAAATCATAAAATAACCAAATCAAAAATCTAAATAGATTAAAACTATCTAGTAACATCCATCTACATTTTTATAGTTTTATATTGATAAAACTCAAAATTTTCTAAAACCTTAATTCTAAAAATTTTCTCTAATCAGAACAAAATTACTATTATTGTAAAGGTAAAAATATATAGAACAACTTTTATAAAATAAGTTTGTTAAAAGGAGGAGAGTTTAGTTACCTAAATTATCCCAAAATATTACCTAAATGCTGAACACGCAGCGGCGTCGCGAGCATAAACGAAATGCACCCTCCATCCTAATGACGCCGAAGTGAAATGAGGGATCAGAGGGGTAGGATTATGAATATATGAAGAGGCCCCACGTGACCTCATCTAAAGGGGCACATGATGTCCCATTCCTTCATTTTTTTTATAATATATATATATATCTATTAATTTACATATATATGTGTGTGCATCCTTTTTTTCCCCCAATTTTGTTTCTTCTCTCTCTGTCATTATTATTATTCTTCTTTTATTAATCTCTTATATATATAATATAATAATAATAATAATAATAATAATAATAATAATAAATTATTATTATTTCTACATTTTCATTTCCACTACTTTCCTTTACAAGTATAATTCAAACTTTTATACAAATTTTTTTTATATAATTATCCAATAAATCCTTTTATCATAAATAATTCTTTCATAATTGAAATTAAATCCTAATCTAAAAATTAGGATGTTACAGGCAATGGGGACAGGCCAGCAGGTGGGACTCAGGCTCGGTGGGCTGTATAGGGTGTTCTACCAAGAGGTATTGGTGTGAGAAAGATACGGTCTGGGTAATTGAAAATCAGGACCCTAAGGGGTATAAGAAAGGAAGGGCTATAATATACTGTTAGAGGTAGACAATTATGCCCTATATTGTGATCTGTATAGGCATTACAGAGAGACATACCGGTAATCTAACGGCACCAAAAACAGTGAAATAGAGCTATATCACCGTGCAAGGAATATACGGTAGCAAAAATCCCTACCCTTAACCTGTATTGCTTTGTCTGTTGTTTATTGTATGCGTGTATGCTGTGTTCTGGTTGAGTTAGCATGTATGCATGAGAGGCAGAAACCTTACCTTCTCCACAACACAGGTGAAAGCTTTGAAAAAGGCCGGACAAAGGAACATGCTTAGATTTAAAAATTTATATTTCTTGTTTCTTGGCATGTATCTATATATAGTATGATCAATGTATCTTATGAATTCTAGTTTTTGTGCCACTGTTAATAAAGAAAAATTGTTTCTACTTTCTGTCTATGTCAAAAATTTAAGTTCCTCTGTTTCGAAATACAGACATGCCAATGGTTTCAAAAGCCACTGTAAAAAAAGTTTTGGGAATAAAAGTAAGCTTTTACACCTTAGGACCACCCACCAACCCTTTACATTTTATGTTATTATTGGTTCTTTTGATGTATTTGGGGATCTCCCACTCTTGCTTTCCCCGTTATGTTCACAAGTTTTCTTTTTAACTTCTTGTTAAAAATATATTAGAGTTAAAGTGTGTTCAATATTTTAAAGTATTTTTCTAAATGTGCGAAGTATTTAAAGTATTTTATGGTTTATTTAACACTTCAAAATAGTCTTTTAAAGAGAAAATGTCTAAAAAAAAGGACTGCTGAACTATTCAAATTTTATATTGGATGATTAAATTTAACAAATTATAAATTAGATAGTACAACTAAAGTAGATTTTTAGAATTCAATAATTTCACTCTACTACCCTCATTTAATTTCAATTATACCACTCATCTATCTTTATTAACTGTTATTTTAATTTTTCTGCACAAATAATCAAATACAAACTCATCAATTACTCTATTGCCTCAGCAACACTTTTCCAAACCACTTTTTGTTGAGCCATTTCTTTTCTCTCTTCCCTACCACCACACCTCTCTCTCTCTACCCCCCCAATATTTCAAAAGCCTTAATGTTATTGGAGCTGCTATTGGCTCTCGAGTCTTATCATCGTCACTGCAGCTTATTGTAGTTATTGTGTGTAAGTGTGTCAAAGGAAAAAGTCTCATATAACTCAAGACTGGGAATACCCTAGTATACTATTGGATATGAGCTTGAGTTAGTATAAGGCTGATGAGAGGAGTCATTGAAATGACCGTTGGAATTTTAATTAACAGGTTTAATAACAATTAAAAGGTTTTATTATATTTAATTATAATTAATTTAAATTTTGTAACTGTCATTTTAATTGTCATTAAACTA
>JBAGKO010000013.1:22319445-22332825 GCA_037177275.1 Acacia concinna
CAAAATAAGACTCATTTGAAAGCTTGTTAAGTAATCTAATTCACTACCAAATTTCAGGGAAAATTGACATCATTTTCCCCATAAAATATTTACATGAAACAGGGCAGTCCTCACTGACCAGAAATACAAATTCCAGGATTCTACCTTAACTTCATAAAATTGTAACTCTCAATCTATAAATCCAAATACATGATTTAGGACTCATTAGAAATCTTAACAAATCCACTATCTCACTGCAAATTTTCAGAGTCATTGGGTTTTATTAACCCCATCAGAACTTTTACTCAAATCAGACACTATTCTTACCAACATAAATTCTAGAATCAGTAATGAATAGAACAATGTGCATTATCTCTATTTCCTTTTCCAAAGATCATTCCCCATAATTTAGTGTATACATATGTATAATTCCATCATTCCAAAATACATTTCAGTCATACACACATTCATCTTTAGAATTATTTGGACATACACTTTCGGTTCCAATAATACATTCAGACAGAACAGAAATTTCCAAAGAACAAATCCAATTCCATTCAAACACATACCTTACAATGCTCTGATCTCTATTCTCTGTTCTCTATGCTCTTCGGTCAACAAGAAGGAGTAATCAAAATGATATGGCTGAATGAATACAAAACTGAAGCCTCTCTCCCACAGTTTTCTTTTGCTTCAGCCGTGAATGATAACACATAACTGTAGTACTCTTTCTCTGTCTCTTCTCCCTCACTCTTTCTCTGCTTCACTCCTCTCTCTTGGCTGCTATCTATCTTTTACCGTGGGAGAAAGAGAATGAGAGGAATTTAATGAATATTAGGAAACTGATGGGAAATGAAGAGTAATCGCTGGAATATTAATGAACAAAAACTGAAATGTTGCATGGATATTTGAAATGAAGTGCAGATGATCATTTCATTTTTTTTGGCTTTGAACCCCTTGGAATTGAAAGAGAATTTTGGAATAGCTATCACCTTATAACTGAAGTGAATAGTGGCATTTGTATTGACCGAAATCCTCATTATTTTCTCTCTCTGTGAAGGCAAAATGAATGGCTGAGTAATGACCCAATTGTATTACAATTGTGGTTGTGCAATTTTATTTTTGTGTTGAAACCGAAATGCTTCCTCTTTCCCTTGACCATTGCTTCAACGTACACCATAGCAATAATAACATATAAAATACACTCAATTGCTTTTTCATCTTCTCTCTCCATGGTATAGTCAAACAAAGTGGCTAAAGAATAACACCACAAATTCATTTGCTCTTTTCTTGCTTCCAACGTAGACAAAAATTATATATAGCCATTGCCTTTAACCATTGGTCCATAGCATTACTCTTGACTCCATGAAACATAGTCTAATCCAATGGATAATATGGTTAACCACATACACACATTTATATATATATATATACATGTAATAACCAAAATTGCATTTAAAACTTGAGGCTATTATCTTCACTTGATTCATATATATGTTTAGTTAATTTCCATAAATTACCCCAAAAATACACATAAAATAATAAGATTTTTGATCTTATTATAACTTAAGGAGTTTCCCCACAAATTGGGATGTTACACTGGCTAACGTGGAGTAATGACCATTATCTTATTATCTCAATTATCAGTAGATCATTTGTTCATTTACTATATATTTCTAGGCTGACACTAATAATGTTCTCTTATTTTTAGTGGAAATGAAGTAGAATATGTTTTGTTTGATCAATGTGCTTCAGATGCATATATGGATCAATTTGTTCTCAATTGTAAGTTGTGTAAGTTTGAATCAAAGTATGGCTGGAGCTATATTGGCTGCTGTAAGTGCTCTTCAAAGGCAAAGCTTCATGATGATAAAAATCCCAACAATCTAATGGGTTTCCCAACTTGTGTTCCATCACCTAAAAAATTTGAGCCCAAGTAACTTAAACTATTGACAATTAGGAATTCGATCAACTACTTATATTGTTCTTCACATAGAAACTTGCATTGATAACCCCTATTTTCCTAGGATGAAATTACACTACAATGTGAAAGATGAATCTGGCACAACCTCTATGATCTTCTGGGACAAACTTGCTATTAAATTAATGGACAAAACAACCTTACAAATGAAGATGAGTTTACAAGAGGCAAATACAATGATTTAGCATTTTCCTTATCACTATCATTCTCTAATGTATTTATCCTTATAATGTAGTTAAAACATTTCCTTTATTAACAGAAAAGTCATGAACACGTTTTCCCTAAAGCCTTAGAAGATCCTATTGGCAAGAACTTTTTGCTAAAGCTGAAGCTGAATGAATATAATAAGAAGTTTCCAGGCTCAAGCATTAGTGTCAATGACTTTACTCTTTGTCAGGACCTAATGAATGAATTTGATTTTTTGTCTGCTGAGGTTGGCCTTACTTACTTTTTCTCACTGTTGGCAATAGGAGAAACTATTCATTTAGACACTTAATCAAGCATTTCAATTCCTTGATTGTTCAAGATGGAGGTATATTAGTCAACATATCTGACCAGGTTGTTATCATCATCATTTGTTTCAATGTTTTGACAATCATAAACTTTGTTTACTTCTGCATGCTTATGTTTGTTTCTGTGCATATGTACATATCAAATTGCAACTGAATCTAAAGCGAGTGGAGGGGCCAAAAATCAAGTTGTTGATACAACACAAGAAGGTGCAACTTCTGCTGTAAAAGATCCCATACATGTTGATGATTTGACAATAACTAGCATATCTAAGAATTGTTCACAAGCACCTTATAAAGGCAAAAGAAGGAGCTACATGAAGAGGAATATACCAAAAGATGATTATGAAAAGGACCCCAAACCATCAAGTAATCCTATGCATGAAGGAAGGCTGTTGAAAGTTATAAAACAAGAAAAGTAGTATGTCTCCTTGGTTGGGATCTTTTGGTTGTCATTGTCATTTTTAGTTCAACAGGTCATTATGTTTCAAATTTTCTTTTCTTGCCTTATGTTTCCAAGTAATTTACGTTAGCATTTTCAGTTCCATTGTAAGTCACTCCTTTTGTATGTCAGCTGTAGACCTTGTGTTTAATTCAAGTATTTCTGTTTGCTCCCTTTAGATATTAGTCTGTTTCATTATAATTTATCAATGTCAAATTATTGCATCATATACTACATAGTTTTCATTAGTATAGTTCATATGCATGTGACATTGTAAGAAATTCTTACTGACCTTAAAAGCAAAAAAATTATTGATATCACACTTCATTAAATAAACTGTAGACACCATATGAAACATGATGTCTGATTTGGATTTCGAATACCATCAATTATTATGGTAGATAAGTAGCTATGGATAATATGCTGTCTAAAGCAATAATTGAATAAAATTATATCATGTCTCCATTTTCATGTAATTAATGAAGTCCATTTATTATTCAACTGACTCCAAGTCATTTTTATTTAATAATGATCAGTTTTTTAATGATGATAATATGATTCTTATTCAGTTCAATGTCTTTCAGCAATTGGAACATGTGACAAAATAATTTGGTCCTTCTTCCACTATGTCCTGACAACATGCGTTAACCTACTCAATTCCTTTATACTCTTTTATACAAATCCAAAACTGATCAGTTCTTTCTATTACTCTATCATATTGGAAAAGTATATTCAACGGCAATACTTTACTTCTAAATATTAGCAGAGTACTCTAAATGATTTTGGTGCCTTTCAGCAATTAGAACATGTGCCAAACTAATTTGTTCTCCATCCCATTAACTGGTGAAAGTTCACTTTAACCACCATTGTTCCTTTCTTATTTTCATTAATCAATGTCAAATATGAACATTGTTTAATTATTACTCTACTAAGTTGTTACCATCAAATAACATGAACTGTTATAGCTCTCTAATTAACCACATCATGTACTTCAGATACATATAATTTTCTACATCATCAGTTCCCTTAGCATCCACCTGTACATCACAACTTTCAATGTAACTAAACTATGAACAACAAAAATAGTTGAACTTTGTCATTATGCTAACTACCAAGTTTGTTCTGTACGCAATGATGCTAACTTTTATACAATTCTATAATTTAATTGATTAAAAAATGGCATCAGAGTTGTATCCATCAGCCGTTTGTTTGTTTGTTTGGTCAGTCAACTTTATCTGTTGAACTATGTTTTCTGTTGAATTGTCCTTTTTGTTTTGTAGTGACATGGTCCTCCTAATATTTGACTATGTTTCAAAGGAATATCTATAAGGAGACATTAGCTATTACTGAATCTTTCATTATATATTGCTTCATTCTATAAACTGGTCCACAATCTCTTCTATTGCAAGGCTTACTTCTACTGTGTACATATTATGCATTCAATCTTATACGAATAAAGGTTTCATTCTCAATCTTACATGCTAACATGTTAACTGTTCTTTTGACATCATATTGACATATGCTTTCTTTTAATGATATCAGAGAACATAAGCAATTATTCTAAAGGTCTCAATAGCAGGGTTGGACATCAAACAAACTATGTTAGGTACCGTAACCCAAATTTGTCCATTTAGGAGCACGATAATGTTCCCCAACAACAAGAAACACCAACTAATGGAGATCCTCATGTTATACAACCATCAGTGTTACATACCCAAATTTCAGACTCTTTTCCATATCATTCGAGACAAGCTATGAGGGGATGTGCTTTAAATGATATAAGTAACGTTCAGACAAATTTAGCTGCACGTTTTGAGGGTAATCTAGATTCCATTCTTTGCATATATAATCACATGTTCTCTATTCTTATTAGGTTATCAGATCCTTTGATTAGGATGTCTGTTATTTGCATTTTGTTACTATCTATCTTGCAAATAATGGCCGACACTTCCAATTTTAGAGGATACCATCAAAGAATCTTTAAGGCATTTTTGGAAACGTAAAAGTGGATGTATGCGTGGTTTGGAATAGCTTGAACAACCCACCGCTGAGATGATGAGGAAGATATGACAAAGTACTGCCCAAGAAGAACTTTTTAATACACTCGACGTCAACTACAAGTCCACACAGATTAGTATGAATGCTTTACAACATCAATTACATTCACTTTTCAATCACCAATGTGAACTTGGATCAGTGTGATGCTTCACATAACAATATAACAGACATAACCTGATACAACCATTACTATTTATTAACAATTCCATTCTATGATATAAGCAGAAATTTTGTGTCATTTGATTATGTACTCACTTAAGTCTTGCTATGAGAACAACATTGTTATACAATTACATGTGTTATCATCTTAGTCGCATCCAATGTGTCAGAGTGATTTAGTTAATATTTTTGTCATCCCCTTCATTAATATATTTTATCATTCTTTCTTTTTGGATTAACTTTATTTGTAGCTACTACTCAAAAACAATATTACAAGAACATTGAATTCGATTTTGACATGGAACAAAATCAAAATATCCATTCGGACAATAGT
Organism: Acacia concinna; assembly: GCA_037177275.1. Classification (NCBI taxonomy): domain Eukaryota; kingdom Viridiplantae; phylum Streptophyta; class Magnoliopsida; order Fabales; family Fabaceae; genus Acacia; species Acacia concinna. The sequence continues at coordinate 22,324,908 of JBAGKO010000013.1, forward strand.
GACATAGAGCTCATTGAAGGTTTATGCCATTATCTAATTCAATATTTAGTTTTATGTCCAAATTTTTTAATCATGTCATTCTCAAAAAGGTCGCTTAATTTGTTTTACATGTTATTAGATGAAGTGGTTGACTATGCAATCAATAAAAGTCAACCATATCATACCCAAAAGATTGTACCACCCAATGATCAAATTTCTTATCAAGGCAAGTGAGGGTTTATGATTATTCTATTTAAATCAGCATTACTGTTGTGACTTTATCTCTGGATTATTCATATTGGTTATTGATATTCATTATTCATTACTCAGTAACCAGCATTTACTTTGCGTGTGTGGCATAGTACCATTAACTTAACCATCTTATATTAAATTAATATTCAAAAATAAATTCCTTCATTACCTCAACTAAAGTCTTACGATCTACATTCCAAAAAAAAAAGAAGCTATAAATGAAGAAAAATTTTGACAAAAGTCTATAAATGACCATTCATCCACTCTAATAAATTATGCAGACATTAAAAAATCTCCTATATATAAAATCTTGTCACAACTTCATTCAAGGTCCAGGTTTTATGTAAGGGATAACATAATTGATCCATAGTTACCACCTTATGTTGCTCAAGTTATGAAATAGATTTGCAATGGCAAGAAAGAAAACTGAGTATTTTTTTTAATAAGACATTTAATATATTATACAAATATCAAAATATATAGGAGAAGTGATGAAAAACAATCAAAATTACAAGAAATGCATTGTCCTAACATTAAATTGAGCATGATGATTTGACTTCCAAAAGCTTAAGTACCTATGAAAGAAAGTATGCATGCTTATGGATGCTGTAATCCATGGTCTCACTAAGCTCATAGTAATACTCTTTCTTACTCTTTATTTTTTTTCTCTCTTCCTAACTTTAAGTCTACCCTTGCATAATCACATAGTAATACTCTTTCAATTTTTGTTTAGAGAGATGATATTGTTGGGAAATTATATCATATTAGTCAGTAGCAAGTACACCCATAAGCATGCATATATTATATATTCTTTTCCTTTTGGGTTCATTCTTGTGGAAAAAAAATGATAACTCATATTATATGTATATCTATAACTTCGAGTAAATAAAATTGATATTCCAATATTTTTGGTCTATTAAGTGAGGATGAATAAAACACACTACACACCCTCCTTTAATAACAAAAATAGACCCCACTAAAAAATAACCTCCATCATGTAATACCAAAAACATAACCTTCATCCTACATAATAGATGAACTTAGATTGTTCAATATAGCTCCATCATAACTCACGTGGTTTTAATTTTGAACATAACTGACTAAAAAAGTAACACACAAAACTTTACATTGTTATATATTGATGTTTTCATGTCTAACTTTACATTCCCAGATGAAGGTGACCCAATATATACTTGCAAGTACTGTGATACAAAGTTTTGGTTGAATGAAAGAGTGAAGAAAGATAGGAAGCAAAAGAATGTGCATGATTCTTTGATAAGAAGTCACCAATATCATGCAACTTTCATGAAAATATTAGGCAGTATAACAACATATTCTCTTTCACATTAATAGGAGGCAAGATTGACCACTCAATTAACTCTGGTGGTGAACCTTACACATTTGTATTATCAGGCATGAATTACCACACACTAGGTAGTTTAATCCCACCAAAAGGTGCCAGCCCAATATATTCTCAGCTATATATTCATGATACTGATAATGAAGTTTCAAATTGGATTGTTGCTGTTAGGTACAGATGAAATTAATTATCTATTACTTTAATATAGTCGTTGATATTTTGAAATAATATCTAACTATCTACTATTTCGCTCATATATAGCAAGCATCTAAAGGAGGATTCCATTGACCCAATTATTGTTCATTAGTTAAAGAACCAATTGGATGCCATTAATCCATTCGTTCAACAATTTCGGCTAGCATAAAAAATGTTGAACTGTGCAGTGTCATATCCATTGAAGAAGTGCTTGATTGGAAATAGACCTCATGATGGTCAAACATATAATTTACCAACTGCTTCAGAAGTTGCAGCTTTAATTGTCGGTGACATAGATATGGATTTCAATGTTAGAAACATCATTCTGGAAACACATGAAGGCAAACTTCAACGAATCAATGAATTGCGTCCTTCTTATTTGCCTCTACAATATCCTATACTTCTCCCTTTTGGTGAAGATGGTTATAGAGATGATGTTCAACATAGAGAGAGAAAACTTTGATGCTCACCAAGACTCAGAAAAGGGTTAGCATTCTAGAGTTCCTCAGTTACATATTAATGAATAGGGAAAAACAGCTTTCCACACTTCAGCATGCTTTCAAGATTGCTACGACAATTCATTGTTGATGGTTACACTATGAATGAGGCTTAAAGATTATTGTGGGTTAGGACACACCAGAAGGAATTGAGGGCCGATTTGTATAAAGGATTATCAAATGCATTATTAAGTGGAGAGACAAATACCTCATCAATAGGCAAGAGGATTATCCTCCCATCATCTTTCACAGGAGGTACTAGATATATGATCCGAAATTACCAAGATGCAATGGCCATATGCAGAATTGTTGGCTATCCAGATATATTCATAACTCTCACATGAAATCTTGCCTAGCCTGAGATTACAAGATATTGTGAGCAGTTAAACATACATCCTTCATATTGTCCACATCAATTAGCTCGATCTTTGAGATGAAATTGGGATCATTTATGAATACTTTAAAGAGGGAAAAATATTTGGAGCTGTTCGTGCAGGTATATGGAATATTGTAATATTTATTACTAATACCTACATCTTATGTATTTCCATACTTTGATTTAATTGTCCTTTACATTATATATCTCTTATATGTAATATTAATCATATTGTTGTTCCTATGAAATAGAGGTTTACACCATTGAGTTTCATAAAAGAGGTCTCCCTCATTGCCATATCCTTCTATTCTTAGATGCAAAGGACAAACTAACCGATCTAGAAGCTATTGATAAGATGATTTGTGCTGAAATCCCAAATGAGAACTCTTCACCAAAACTGCATGAGTTGGTAAAAAAACTCATGATTCATGGCTCGTACGATAGCATGAAACCCCTAATGCCCCATACATGAAGGACAAAAAATGTAGTAAATACTTCCCGAAGAAGTTCACTCAGCATACAACCATAGATGAAGATGGTTATCCAACATACAGACGAAGGGATGATGACCAAACAATTCAACTGAAAGGCATCCATTTGGACAACCAATATGTTGTTCCTTACAATCTAATTCTACTTCAAATGTTCCAAGCCCGCTTTAATGTTGAAAAATGTAACCAGTCTACCACCATTAAATATTTATTTAAGTATATAAGTAAAGGGAATGATAGGGTAGTAGTAGGATTGTTTGATCAAAGCAGTGATAATGGTGGCAGAAAAGTTATCGATGAGATACAACAATATTATAATTGTCATTATGTTTCATCATGTGAAGCTGCTTGGCGGGTATTTAGATTTAATATACATCATAGGAACCCCCTGTAGAAAGGTTAAGTTTTTATCTTCCAAGTCAACAATGTATTATTTACTTAAGTAAAGATGATGTGACAGAATTGATGGACAAGCCACATGTTAGTGAATCACAATTCCTATCATGGGTGAAGATAAATGATGAAGATATATTTGCAGCATCTCTAACATACTCTGAATTCCCCAACCATTACGTATATCAAAGAACTAAACGTCAATGAAAGAGGAGGCAAAGAGGCTTTTTAGTGGGTAGAATGGCTCATGTTTCACCATCAAGTGGAGAGCTCTATTACTTGCGCATTCTATTGACTCAAGTTCATGGCCCCACCTTAGTTGAACAGATAAAAAACTTTAATGGTATTGTTTATGAAACTTTCAAGGAGGCTTGCTTTGCACATGGTTTACTTGATGATGATAGGGAATATGTTGGAGCAATTGAGGAGGCTTCATTATGGGCAACATGTCATTCTTTACAAAAGCTAATTGTCATGATGTTACTATGTGGATCTTTGCAGGGGCTAGATTAAGTGTGGAAAGAAACATGTCACCTGCTTTTTGAAAATATGCTCTACATTTCTCAGAATGAGCAATTACGTTTAGGTATGTAAATTTAATTCATTGATCTCAAAATAGTGTAGCCTATCATCCAATAATATTTCTTGATGCATTTTTCAAGCACATCAAGCCTTTTACAATTTAGTTTTCACTTTAATAAGTGTGCACATACCTATGTTTGATAAGGAAGCAATAACACTTAAAGAAATTGATGCCTTATTACGTGAGAATGGGAAAACTTTACATGATTTCAATACTCTTCCAATACCATATGAATTACCGACAATTGATGTAAGCAACCATCTTATACTACAAGAGTTGAGCTACAACAAAGATGATATGAGTTCACAAGCAGAGGCATTAATCAAATCTTTGAATTCATATCAGAGAGATGTGTTTGACAAAGTGATTGCAGCTTTGAACTTGCACAATGGAGGTTTTTTCTTCGTCTACAGATTTGGAGGCACCGGGAAAACATACTTGTGGAATGCTTTAGCCTCGACTATTCGTGGTCAAGGAGATATTGTTCTTACAGTTGCTTCAAGTGGCATTGCTGCAACTTTGCTTCCTTCTGGAAGGACTGCTCATTCAAGGTTTGCAATTCCAATTCAAATAATAGTCATCGATGTACTCAATATGGCAGAACTCACCATTAGCGAACCTGATCAAGAGCACTAAGCTAATTATATGGGATGAAGCCCTAATGGTGCAACGTTATTGTATAGAAGCATTTGATAGAACTCTGAAGGACATTATGCATTGCAACTTGCCTTTTGGAGGCAAGTGCATTCTTATGGGTGGTGATTTTAGGCAAATACTTCCAGTGATTCCTCAAGGTAGTAGAGCAGAAGTAGTTAATGCTTGCACATGCTCCTCACACTTGTGGCAACACTGCACTATTTTCCACCTGACAAAGAACATGCGATTGAATTCTTCCAATGATATGACTGTCAACAAAAGAATAGAATGGTTCTCCAAATGGTTACTAGATGTTGGTGACGGTAATATAGGAGATTCAGTAGATGGTGTTTTTGATATTGAAATACTAGAAGAGGTTTTGATATCTCACTGTCGTGATCCAATCAATGCAATAGTCCAAGCAACTTATGAAGACCTCCTCGAAAACTTGATAGAGAATGAATACTTCAATGATAGAGCAATACTAGCACCAACCATTGAAATGGTTGCTAATATTAATGAGCACATGTGCTCTATGCTGCAAGGTGAGTAATATGAATTTTTCAATTGTGACTTTGTTTGCAAGTCAACAGAAGAATCAGATTGTTTTGAAAACCTCTACACAACGGAATTTCTAAATACAATAAATTCTTCTGGCTTGCCACCACATAAGCTTGTACTGAAAGTTAGAGCACCAATTATGCTATTGCGAAATATTGATCAAGCATCAAGTTTGTGCAACGGTACACGTCTTCGTGTATCCATGATAGGGCAAAAGGTTATTAAAGTAGTCACTTTAAATGGTTCATGCCCTAACCAAAAAGTTTTGATATATAGAATGGATATGAATCCTTCGGAATCTAGATGGCCATTTCGAATGCAACGAAGACAATTTCCTATCACACTTTCATTTGCTATGACAATCAACAAAAGTCAAGGACAATCTTTATGTCACGTTGGGCTATATCTTTCGAAACTGGTTTTTACACATGGACAATTATATGTTGCACTATCTAGAGTGAGAAGCACTGATGGTCTCAAGATTGTTGTTGGAGAAGATGAAAATGGGACCATTACCACTATGAAGAATGTTGTGTACAAGGAGATTTTAGCAATGTGTGGTATTAATTTGTTTTCAACTAAATAAGTATGTTATTGTAATATGGAATCGTGTACACCAATTGTTTTAATTGACAAGTGGAGTTCAATTTGACGTAGGTATGTTTTGGAGAGTCATGACAGTGAATGAATGACTTAAATGTAGTGAAGAGTGAATGATATAGTACATGCTCATTGTGCAACGCACGGGATCAATGTGCTCGTTCTCTAAACATGAGTAGTTAAGTAGTCATTCTAGGATTTTTTTTGACCATTTATATGGATTAATTCTTGAAACTCCTCTCTTTTGGGAATTAATTATATATGTGTGTGTGTGTTGATTTTAACAACTTTTAAAGCTTCTAAGTGCTTGGCCTCCATTTAAAGTGATTTGTTCACTTAGATTTGTCTTGAGAAAGCTAACCTAAGTGTAAAACTTGGTTAAAATCATACTTGACTTGAAGTTTACTTGATGAATGGATTGTTTGTTGGTAAAATAGAGATATATTAATAACCTTGCACTGTCACATTATGATTGATGCTTAATGTTAATTTTTACTAATTGTATTAAGAGATTGTGCATTTTAATGAAGATAAAAACTTGATTTTGATTTGAAAGAACTTAGTCAAGTGCTTTTAAACCCTAAACTAACACATATTGTCAAGTGTATTGCCAAGAGAGATGAAGTTAATCAAGTTTTATAAAATATGAAGCTGGAAAATAATCCTAGACCCATTTAACCTTAGAAATTAAAGAATTGAATTGTTTTTACTAATTTCTAGTTTTATAATTAGTTTTTCAAAAATTCTCATATCACACAAATTTTTTATTTTAGCTCAATTTAATTGAATTCATTAATATATTGTTTGATCACTTTATTATCAAAATAACGATCTTTATTTATTATTTTATTATTTAGTGCGACGTGTACTTGCAGTGCAAACACCGCTCAACATAAAAACAAAAGACTTAATTGTATTTTATCGTGATTTTGTATTATCTATGGCGTTTTGATGTGATTTAATATGGAACCCAAGAAAGAGGGGGTGTTCAATGAATGGCCTACATGTGAAGGATTGACAATTGGGTTTGGGTGGAAGAAATGATTTCCACTTGCCCAAGCGAATGTTACAAGGGTCCCACTAATCTATCAAAACAAATCAAGGGGCCCCCTTTCAGTCTTGAGAATTTTCCTGGTACTTTCCTCATGTTAAATTGTATATATTATTTACTCGTAAAAAAAAAACAGTGAAAACTTTATGGGGAAAATGACAAAAAAAATTGAAATTATAAAAATAATATGAAATTTGATAGTTAATTCACAATACATTTATTAGAAGTATCTTATTTATGATTTTACAATTTTAAAGTTTTTACTCTCGTTTTCCTAATTTTATATTTATAAATTTTATTTGTCAAGATGACTTGATATATTTTTATATAAAGAAAGAACCAATACTCTGTGGGATTTTATACAAAAAGTACCTATACTTAAATTCAAGTCCTATTTATTAATAAACTTTTTAAACAGAAATTTCTCACTGATTTTTCCTTATATACTTCTTCCAATCCTATTTATTTGTTTCAATTTAATTTCTTATTTTGTCAATAACATATATCCTATTTTAAATTATAAATGGAGGACGAGATTTAAAAAGATTATAATTCTTACATAGTATGTAAATTTTATTCTCTCTTTGATCCATGTGTTTTTATTATAAAAAAAAAGTAAATAGGGATGGAAATCTTTTCTTTTTCTTTTTTTTTTTCTTGCCAGCGGATGAAAAATATTCTTCAATGAAAGGTAGGTGGATATATGGACATACATGACAGAGAAAAATAATCATCACTTGTTAGAATTGACTCTAACTTATGAAACTACCATCAGTCTTCCCATTATGGATTCAGATTTCCTTCATGGCCTTTCCATGGCCCCTAATTTGGGGTACCTATTAAATATATTTTGTGATTTTTTTTATTATTAGATTCTACATAAAATGAGTGACATTTTGATATATTATGGGCGAAAAATGGATCTGTTTTCAATTTTTTATGAT
>JBAGKO010000013.1:22332925-22357904 GCA_037177275.1 Acacia concinna
AAACTTCTGCCTTGATGATCGAATAGATTTTCAAGCTTTCTTTCTCAAAATAAAAAAAAAAGTTAATTACATTACTTTAAAATATTAAAATTTATCTTTTTTTTTTAAATTATGTTGTTTGATTTATAAATTACTATATAATGTAATAAAACACAATATATAATATTATTAAGTAATGTAATTAGTTTTCTTAAGATTCTCTAAAAAAGTCTTATAAATAGAAACAGAAGAATATTATTTGACTTATCAACTAATATACAATGAAATAAAACATAATATATGATATGATTAAATTAGTTAAATATTCAGTGTTTCAACCCTCATAAACATTCATTTTATTTCCTTTTCATGCTAGCTATCTTGTGTCTCTATGGTTGGCTACTATATGCATTAAAGCCCATGGCATACCCAAAATAAATAAATAAATATTCAATAGAGATGTTTTAAAATATCTCTCTTTTTATTTCTTATTTCAGCGCATTAAAAACTAAATTTACATTAATTCATGCATGATTGCATGGGCTACAATAAATAAACAATTGAATAAATTACCCAGCAGTATCTTAACACATAAATATATGCCACATATATTTAAATATTTAACTGCTAAAACACTTGTGTTGATACTTGATAGAGATATTTTCTACGTTGTCGTGAAATTTAACGGTAAAATTCATTCGTACGACTTAGGCACGTTGAAGATAATTGGGTATAAATATTGGAATATAATCAAACTAAAATCTGAACCGCTATTTTATTTTAAAACAAATTTAATCATCTATTTTAATGGATAGGGGGCTTGCATGATTTCAGTGATTTATTTTATAAACTAAGGTTTTTTTTTTGTTGCCACATTTTATAAACTAAAGTTAGGAAAATGGAGAATTTCAATTAGGTCCCCTATAGGAATTTAATTTCAAATCAGTCCCACAAATTTTGAAACATTATTTAAGAACTTGGGGAAAAGTCCAATCAATTTTCCATGATGAAATGATTCACCTACTCTTACTTTTTTTAATTAAATATCAAATAATATTTTCTGGCTACTGGAGGTGGGCTCTATATAAAAGCTCTGGCACCAGAGCCCCACCAACAGTAGGGGTCTGGTGGGCTCCCCACCAAGGTGAAGAGGTACCCCGACTAGGCTGGGCTTCCTCTTTAGTAAAGATATACATCAAAATATATGAATAATAATTTAAATCCCTACCCACTTATATTATAATGAATAAGTATCTTACATGTCACGAACATGTAGAAATGTCATAAGAGCAAGTTGAATATTTTTATCAACAAAATAAATAATGATGATGATGACGTTGATAATAAAAAAAACAAGTCTTTATATCCTCTTTACTTAATATATACAATACAATATATATATAAGTGTTAATTTATCTTATTCCTTAATAAATTAATGGGAGAATTCTAGAAAAATACCTTTTGAAATTCAAAATGCCAAATCAATGATTTTCTATAAAATTGAGTTGTAAAAACCATTACTTTTATAGGTAAACCCATTATTCTTATGGGTAACAAAACTTATTTAGGATTTTGAATTTCAAAAGGTATTTAAATATAATTCTCCCTAAATTAATTTATCCTGTTGATAAATATATTCGACCTATTCACATGACTTTTTTACTTATTCACAATGTGCAAGACACTTGTTAATTATAATGCAAAGTGGGTAGGGATATAAGATTAAACTCCCTTCAGACCTAATTATAAGGGCCCATTGACTTTTTTGGAGAATCTTAATAAAATTCAAAAAAGCTAATTTTATTACTCTAATACATTTAAATATATTTTTTTTCTTCAAATTATGTTGTTTGAGTTATGAATTAATATATAACGTAATAAAACACAATTATGATATGATTAAGTAATGTAATTAACTTTCTTATGATTTTTCTATGATTTTTTAAAAAAGCTAACGGGCCTTTATAATTAGGACTGGAGGGAATATATATTGTATTGCATATATTAACTAAAGAGCATGTGAGAGACTTATTTTTAATTATTATTATTATTATTATTATTATTATCATTATTATTATATTTATCTTGTTGATAAATATATTCGACTCGTTCACATAACTTTTTTATATGTCCTTAATATGTAAGACACTTGTTCATTATAATATAAGTGGATAGGGATATAAGGTTATTATTATATGTGTGTCTATATATATATATATATATATTGTATTACATAAACTCCATCTGGTCCTAATTATAAATGCACGTTGTCTTTTTTGGACAATCATAAGAAAATCATAAGAAAGCTAATTATATTAGCTTAAGACATTAAAGTATATCGTTTTACTTCAAATTATGTTGTTTGACTTATGAATTAATATATAATGTAATAAAACACAATATATAATATGATTAAGTAATGTAATTAGCTTCCTTAAGATTTTCCTAAGATTCTCTAAAAGGCCTTTATAATTAGGACCGTAAGGAGTATGTAATTAATATTTGTAGATTAATTTATATAATTATATATGTAAAAAATAAAATATAAAATATAAGAGTAAAATGATAAATTAGTTATTATGTTCCCTCTCATCCCCAATTAAACCAAACAAACTATCATTAAATATTCCTTTCCTTCATTTCCATCCTATCAAACCAAATAAGGAAACCTCTTACCCTTTCTCTCCATCCCCTCCCTTCAAACCAAACATGCCCTAAAAGAGGGGGATGGAATAAATGGTAGTAACATCGATGCGTGAAGTCTCTGATTTAATCAATGAACATCATACGCATAATCAAATAGTAATAAATACCAGAACAACTGGTATGCCTAGTAGAATTTTATCCATTTTTGCTCCTTATAAAGAATGCTATGAATGTTGTCTGCAACAAAAGAATAAAAACTCGATCAGACTATTTATCATTAAGTACAGTATTCAAATTAACATAACAAAGAGAGGAACAATGCTTTCTTTCTATGGTATAGTTGCAGCAAATTTAGTAACCCTGTCTTGATTGCTGTCAAATGGAGAGCGACCATACAGTTCGAGGCACATAGAACTAGAAAAAAATAATAGGGAGTAATAATAAAGCAGACACAAAGGAAGGGTGAAATACCAGAAGAATCAAAGAGGAGAACTCTGGATTTGGGGATGCCGACAATCATTCTGTCATTGTAATCGCTTCTTCCTCTGGTTCGATGTCTTGGGCAGGAACGGACGTGGAAGAGGACTCAACATTGGCCTCAACTTGGTGATTGGTGACTACAGAATAAAGTGGAACAATTTAGAGAGTGAAGTTTTCATGGAGCAACGGAGTTGAATTGCATAGATAGTAAATAAAGATGGTTGAGCGATATAATTGAAATTAAATGAGGGATAACAATGTAAAATTATTGAATTCTAAAATTTTATTTTAGGACATACGACCTTAATTGGAATTTATTGAATTTAATGATCTAATTCAGAAATTGAATAATTCAATTATCTTTTATTTTAGGGATTTTCCCTTTTTAAATTTATCTAACATTTTAAAGTATTTTATGGTTCATCCAGCCCCATAAAATAATTTTTTATATGCATCTAACACTTAAAAGCTGCTATTGAAAAATTATTATTTTACGATGCTAAATTCACTTTCTCAGTTAAAAAGATTCTTTAGAAAATTAACAACGATTTTAAGATTTTTTATTGGAAAAATTTTAAAGGCAAACTTATTTGCAAGTTAAATTAGGATGCAATATAAATTAAAGAAAAATTACATGATATAGGGTTACTTGAGAAAATACTTTAATAGAGTATTAGAGCCATCATAACTCAAACAACCTTATTCAACTATTTACTTCTCTACTAAGCTCAAATACCACACAAAAGGATCCGATATAATGGCTACTGCCAACTCTCCACAGAAAAAAAAAATTGTGGGAAATTTATCTTGTCTACTTCTTTCTTAATTAATTATAATTTCATTTTGCGCCAAGAATAAACGTGTTTTGGTGAGCACGTGAAAAACGAAACAAATATCTCAAGCTGTATTGACAGTAAAAGATGGTGCTCCATCTTCTAAGAAGTAAGAATTACTACGGGTAAAGTCTTGAGAAATAATTTTTTTTTTGAAAAAAAAATCTAGATAAATGGACTTGTTATCATCTTGTGTATTAAAAGTTTAAAACTCATCAGTGTATACTTCTAACTTGTTCAGGCAAAAACAAAAAAACAAAAGTATACGTCTAACTTGTTATTAATTTTCTTTTATCAATTTGTTATGAGATGTTTTTTGAGTGATTATATTATTTTTTGACGTTAAGGTGATTTTTCATTTTTTAAAATATGAGAGTGATGTGAAGATATATCATAAGGCATAGTTAACTTTATTAAAGAGATTACAAAAACTAATTAAATTACTTTAAAGTTTTTTTATTTTTTTCGTTAAATTAATTTGTCTAATTTATAAAATAATATATTATTCAGTGAAACACAACATAAAAATATGTTAAGTAAATTATTTAGTCTTTTCAATTAAAAAAATTAATTAAATTTTATATTTAATAGTGGAAGGAATATAATTATTGGATTGGGAGCACACGCGTGCATATGACAAGAAATATCAAATATGCAACTTGAGGGGTCAATTGGATAATTTAAAATTGGTCCACAAGGTTTTTGCTTCATAATGCAAACACATAACAACACTATTATTATGTCACTTCACTAGCCACTACATCTCTGCTGCCTTTGGAAAAGTCCTTGACAATTTCGGGATCAGGTCTATCTTCATATGCTTCATGGCTAAATTGTTTTATAAACTTAATTATAAATTAATAAAGTTAATTACATTACTTTTATACACTAAAATTTATAGTTTTTCTTTAAATTGTTGTTTGACTTAGAAAAAAATATATACTACTTCATTTGGTCTTAATTATAAGACCCAGTTGATTTTAAAAAATCATAAGAAAGTTAATTATATTACTCAATTACATTATATGTTATGTTTTATTATATTATATATTAGTTCATAAGTCAAATAATATACTTTAAAAAAAGATAAATTTTAATGTATTAAAGTAATATAATTAATTTTTCTAATATTCTCTAAGAAAAATTAATCGAGTCTTATAATTAAGATTGAATGGAGTATTTTTTTTTTTTTTTGCCCCCTGAAAACATGATATGAAGAGGCAGTGTAATCCCACTTGATGACATCTCTCATATTTTTGACAGAGCCAGTGAGAGGGCTGCATTGTAAGAATGTTTGTTCTGGATATTATTGATCGATAAAGTTGTGATACAAGTTGATGAAGGAAAGATCAAGATTTAATATCAAACCTGAAGGAAGATCAAGAACTTTCGAAGAAGATGAAGGAAATAGAAAATGAAGAACAGAGGAGAGAAGAAGAAGTCTGGAATGTGAAACACAGAAAAAAGAAATTTACATTACATTATTCTGTAAATCACAAGCGTATATATTTATAAGGAGTGTCAAAACAAAGTAAAGTTGTCACCCATCTAACCTACTTACTAACTCAGTTAGAAACTAGCTTTTAAGTTACAAGTAGAAACTAATGTGTTACCGTAGGCTTCATGAGAAATTGGTAGGTGGTGCTGCCACTAAGGCAATTTGTCGTTGGCAGACACTCAGCTAACCTAAAGTATGGGCAATGTTTATCAAATAAAAAGATCTTTTCTGCCCCATTGCATCTGACTGTTGGAGCCTCCCAAGACACCTCCCATAACCCCCAGACTTCCTTTGTTGATTTGATATTTCAAAATCTAAATTCAAAGAACAATGGTGGAGTCTGGAGGATACAATTTGTCATCTTATGTTGGAAATTGTGGGAGGCTAGGAATCAAAGAATCTTTCAAGACAAGCACTAAACATGAGGAATAATTGCCCATGCTGTCAATGTACTTACAGAGCATACTATTAGAGTGCGCTTGAATTTTTGTGAGTGAGTGTGCTATTATGCAAAGTTCTAAAAATCATATCAGTTACTGAATTAGTTAGGGTATTGGGTTAAGGGTTAGTGGGTCATACCAGAGATAACTCGGGACTAACCAGTGAGAAAAAGAAAATTTTAGGGTTATTAGTATAAAATTTTAAATAAAAAGTAAAAAATCTGATTTAAAAAAAATAATAAGTAAGACCAGTCAACCATTGACCTAGGTCGGTTCACCGATTCTTGAGTCAGACTGACAGGTCCGGTCGAGGTCTGAGAACAGTGCTATTATAAGCTCCTCCAACTTTTTATAAACATTTGTGTAAATTTTAGATATATCAATATATTCCCTTTTTTTACAAAAAAAAATAGAGAGAGAGAGAGAGTAAAGGGGCAAAATTGCCCTGGTAGTCTAATAAGGGGCAATTTTGCCCCAGAAGTTTCAGAAGTAGGGTAATTTTTTCCCTGCCGTTAGTTGATCATTAATTAACCAAATATGTTGAACTAATCATCTATAGGTTATCCACTTTATTTTTATTTAGGTAAAAATTTGTTCCGGAATTTTTAAAATGGTTAGTTTTGACCAAATATGTTGAACTTACAGTCCACATGTCATCCAATTTATTTTTATTAAGGTGAAAATTTGTCTCAAAAGTCTATATGTCATCTAATCTATCTTTTTTTAAAAATTAGATCTAAAAGTTTTAGTACAAATTTTCACCTTAGCTAAAATACAGTGAATGACATGCGGATTGCCAGTTGAACAAATTGGTCAACTGACAATCAACTAACGACAGAAGCAAAATTGCCCCACTTCTAAAACTTCTAAAGCAAAATTGCCTCTTATGAGACTTTTAAGACAAAATTGCTTTAGAAGTCACTACTTCTAAAGCAATTTTGCCCCATTACCCAAAAAAAAAAATTTCTACAGGATTGCAATTTGTGAGTAGAATGAAGCATAGGCCCAGAGACCCCATTTGTATTGTTCAGTGTATCTGGATCCCCTCTTTGGGCCATTCTCATCCTTACCATTTCTATTGCGTGAATCTACACCATTTTGGATATTTTTGGATATAAAATATGGAGTGATTTATTTATTTATTTTTTTGAAAATTAACATTTAGTGCCCTTAAGTATTTTTTTTAGTAGCACCCAATATCATAAAATAATTTTTTATACAGTCTGTCACAAAATATTTTTAAATAGTTCTTATTGATTGGGAAGCTACACCTGAAGCATTTTTCAATGACACTAGGTTTTTTAAATTAACTTTTCATTCATACATATTGCGTTTCAATAAAAAATACTGCATGGTGTAGTTTAACAAATACTGGGTGCTACTAAAAAATATTGTCACAGATTACACAAAAACTTATTTTATGATACTGGGTACTACTAAAAAAAAATAATTTAAGGCATTGAATGTTATTTTTTTAAAAAAAATAAAAATAAACTACCCTCACATTTTAAACCAAAAACTATCAAAAAAACAAAAAAGTATAAGTTGAAGCAATGGAGAGGCAGGGAGCCATTTCCATCTAACAACCAACTGAAGAATTGTTACTCAACTATACTCATCCACCTTGTTCTTTAACGGACATCATTGAGTATACCTTAGTTACCTGCCTATTTCTTGGGTTCACACCCTGTAAAACACACATTTGAAGTTTCAAGTTAAGATTACGCCCTTTATCAAGTAAGATTTTTGAACCAGAAATCAGATTTAAGACTGACTCTGCAAGAGAAAGATATCATAATGAAAGATCAAGCCACCTGAAAAACAGAGGGCTGAGCAAGATGAAGTTTACATTAGATAAACAGAATTCATTTACAGAAAGCATTTGACCTGTCCCATTCATCATTGAAAAAATGGAAGGCGATATATTTCCAAAAAAGGAAGAAGTATCAAGCATCATTGGGCTTCCACTCCACTTAAATCTCTGGAATGGTAAAACGGATCACTTGAATTTCAAGAACTGATATTGACTAAAAGAACAAGGTGGAGGCCATAACATTTTGCAGCTCCCTGCCCAACAAATAATTCAATACCAATGAGAGAGCATTCATAATGACCAATGCCCTACAACTCTGGGGATGAATTGTGCAAATAAGAGAATTTGCTGAGTCTCTTTCTAGAGGGACGGTAACAATTTACTACAAACATGAGAAGACGGAAATTATAATCTTTCATTAACTGCATGCAGTGTTTTGTTCCTGAAAGCAATTTGGCTCTGTATAAAGTAAGTTTGTATAATGAATCAAAGCTTAGCTCATTTGCTCTCCAATTAGATCAAGGCCCACAAGGAGGAAGGTAACCCCTTGAAAGAGTAAAAAGTAAAAATGAACTCCTTGTGCAGATAAAAGACTCCTGACTGAAGCTGTGAGAAGAAGGAATGCCAAAGTCAACTCTTTTACATATATCTTATTCGCTTTTTTCTTAGCAGGCGCTTCTATTTCTTTTTGATCCTTTATCTGGTTTGATTCGCCGAGTGCACAATCAGAAGACCTTTTCCAGATTGTTATTTGTTCCATCAATTTTGCTTCGGTATCAGCAGCAGCCAGTAGATCAGACTCTGATGACCTCCCAGCCTTCTTAGTGACAACCCATTCATAAGAGCTACCCAATTGAAAGAGTCCAGATACCATTGCATTGAACTTAGTGACAGACATGGTGTTTTCAAAAAGGAGATAAGGGACAATGAAAGGGAAAGATTTTGGGGCCGGAAGAATGTTGAGGAAAGACATAAATACAGGCACATAGCAGATCACCCAAAGAGGAAGTTCTGCCTCTGGGACAAACATGGTTAGAGGGAGAATTATGCAAAATAAGGTGAAGGAGTAAAAAGGAAGAATGAGTTTCCTCAACAGGAAGAATAATAGAATTAGGTTTGCTTTTTTCCATGCTGATACCTGCAGAAATGGAGAATTTAAGGCTCTTGAGGCAAGGCGTATTATAAACAAAGCATTAAACAATACTTGCAAGTCCTAATATCTTTTTTCCTCCTTTGTATTTTTCTTTTTTATTACATCAGGAGTATGAGTTAGAATAAGACGTAAGTCAGGTTACTAATATCCATTCTCCAGTCACACTTATTATTTTGTTATTGTTAATGGTTTTTTAGTCAAATTGTTACCGTTAATTGTTAAAATGAACATGTGCACTTGTAAATTCACCCATAAACAATAGTAAATTTTGGTATCAGCTCCCATAATGTAAATTAGGATTTGTAAATTCTTATATGGATATTTGTTATTTTGTTATCATGAGTTGTTAAAATGCACATGTGCACTTGTAAATTGACTTATAAACTTAACTTAATGGATATAAACAACTTAACATAAGCTTCTACATGTGAGATTTACCTTAGATCTTAAAATTGCTGGAAGACACAGTCTAAAAAGTTGCATAGGGCCAGAATGCCAGCGGTGTTGCTGCTTCCTATAAGCTTCATAGGACTCAGGAACTTCACAAAGTACCTGAAAACTTCAAGAAATTTGTGAACTGATCACACATTTGCAAGATAGCTAGAAGCTAGTCGTTTAAAGCTATATAAGAATCATTCAGATATATAACATGCTCAGTAAGAGAAGATGATAATGAAAGGAACACCTTTTATTTAATTATATGATCACCTTTACATCATTCAGGAATATGAATTTCCAACCATTAAGATGAGCTCGCACGGCAATGTCCATATCTTCAACCGTGGTCCTCTCAAGCCAGCCTCCAGACTCCTCTAGAGCTTTGATTCTCCAAACACCAGCAGTTCCATTGAAACCAAAAAAGTTAAGAAACATCCCATTGACTTGCTGTTCCACCTCGAAATGGAAGGATAAGTTAATATTCTGGAGCCGAGTCAACAAGTTCTCATCCTTGTTTACAAAAGCCCATCTAGCTTGGACCAAACCCAGTTCAGGATTGTTCTGTAACAAAACGAGGGCACTCACTCCACTCATGCAATAACATAAGCTGAACATACTTTCTATGAATAAAAAATACCAACTAGGATCATTAATATAAGATCCAATTAACTAATTTAGAGAGATTAAAGGTAAAAAATCTCTTAATTATAAAATGTGTTAAATGATTTTTTTGAAATATTTATATATATCATTATATTATGTATCAATTTATAAGTTAGGTAAATTAATTTAGAAAAATTGATAAATATAAATACTTTAAAATAATCTATTTAACTTTTAATCTCTCCAATTTAGTCAATTGAGTCTTATATTAAGGGACGTGGTAGTACTTCCTAAAAATGCTGGATGTTCTCTTTTTAAACCTTGAAATATGGCAGAGTTTGTTTGAGAAAATCAGGATTTGGTTGGAAGTCGGCATCAAAAATCGCAACAAATTCATAATCCTTCACATAGTCACAGCTCATTGCAGACTTGAGATTGCCAGCTTTATAACCTGTCCTTACTAAGCGATGCCTATAGATTATGTTGATTCCTTTTTGGCTCCACTTAGTGACCTCCTCCTTTATTAACCACTGTATGCTCTCATCGTCAGAATCGTCAAGAACTTGAATCAGTAACCGATCCCTTGGCCAATTAATTTGGCAGACTGCGGAAATAGACTGTTTACACACCTGCAAGAACCCAGAATTCCAAGAAACTGAAATACAAAACTGCAATCCAGTGATCTCAATATGTTCCTTCAGATTGATTAACAGATTAACAAACTTTCACAGGAAGGATAGAAATTCCGTCTTCGCCAAAAAGGAGTTGATCATTCTTGTTGTTTAGTCAGCACCTAAGGAAAGAATCTATGCTTCTGATCTTTAAAGATTCATATAATAATATCTAAGACAGTTATTAACTTTGAAATATAATATTTCTCTCTAGATGGCAATATCTGTGAAAAAACAACTGCAGATGCCTGTAGAAACATTTATCACCCTCCTCTTTTTCCTATATTATTGTAACATAAATTCTGCTAATTTTTAAAATATTGTAAATAAGGTAATCCAATCACCAAGTCTATCCTCTGTATCTACATTATACCTTAACGACAATTGAAATTTGCTGCTAGCTTAAATATGAAAGTCAGCTTCAGTTATCAGAGAGTAGATTATGTTTTACCTCCCTCTCGTTACACATAGGAATTTGGACAAGAACCATGGGATAATCATGTGCAGATCCTTCAGGATCATCAATTCTGAAAGCATCCTCATCAATCCTTGGCTTTATTTTCTTGCATCTAATCCAAAAGCAGCCCAAGCAAAGCAGCATACGATCCACCGACTGGATAAGAAACAGAACAACACAAAACTTGGAAAGTGCCTGTAATGTGGGAGCAATGTACTCAGCACGAAATGTTAACCAAGCAACATAAACCACATGGAGGAACCCTTGCAAATCCGAACTCCGAGGAATGTGCAATCTGGGATTTCGAAAATGCCATCCTTGAAAGTAAGCAAGAACCTCAAAAGCCAAAATCACTAAGGATGTCACTAAGAATGCCTTGATGACCTTAAATAGCAACCTCCCCTTCACCATCTTATCACTCTCTACATCCACTCCTTGCCTGTGAATCACCCTCTTCTTAATACCACCAAGCAATGCCCACAGAACATGAACGAGCCATGTGACACAAACCACAGCACGATGAGCCTTGAGAAGCAAAACCCAAGTCACTTGCTTAGCATTCTTGCCTCTGCTTCTCTCTACTGGTTGAAACGCAGCGTCAGGACCATTAATCTCTACAACAGAGAAACTGGGGTTCTCCATTTTCACCACCACAGGCGTTCCTTTCTGGGTTTCCTTCGCCCACCAGGAATAAAAATCCAATCTTGGAACCATTTTCGTAAGTAAGTAATAGATTCAGACGCAGAGAATGCAACCATTGAAGTGAAGCTTGCTCATTTTGTGGACTCAGATCTGGACATCCACGGAAATGGGACAAGCACTTACGAAAAACAGACCCTGTCTATAGTTTGCTTCCACGAAAACCAGAAGGACCCTCTTGAAGACTGAGCGGTTAAGAAAATGTAGGCCCTTCTGCACCGGGAAGAAGGCACCTAACATCAGAAAGCCACATTATGAGGGAAGGTATCTGCAGCTGTAAGAATGAGACCTGTAACGGCAAGTTGGTTCCTTTATTTTCTCATTCTACTCTCCAGGAATATTATTACAGTTATACAGTGTGCTCAAAGAATCTCCCAGAATGATCAGGATTTAACGGATTAATTAAAGAATTGTACCTCAAGAGAACAGTGGTCAGTAGCCCAGAAGAAGTTGGCTAATGCCTTAAAAAGAAACTTTTCTTGTCTGGTAAGATATCCTGGTCAAGGCCTTCAACAAACTTTGTGGCCATTTGTTGGGCGGACTTCAAGATTTGTATGTAAAGTAAAAATTGAATAATTATGTGTTTATGTGCCTACTATTTGCATGGATTTTAAAATTTTTGTTACCAAGATTTTTTATGCTCTCCCCTGAATATTAAATATAGATGAAGGATTTATTAATGTCAAATCTCAAATTTTCACCGATAAAGACCCTTGATCATTGTTTGAAACGGACACCCAGGTTTCTAGACTCACAACCTTTGGATGATTACAAGGATTGAAGAGCTAAAATAAAAAAAAAATTAAGTTGTTTGGCGTCGCTTATTTTAAGGATATCATTAGACATCATTCTTTATTGCTAGAACATAGTAGAGGCTGTTAGGACTAGTTAGTTAAGTGAAGTTATGATTCCATCTGGAGACACAGATTCTTACATTAAAGCCATAACTTCACTCATTTATTTGGCCAACAACTTCACTGGTCAGTCTTAACACGTGTGTACTAGTCTTTTTAATTTTTATTTTTATCAAGATTTTGATCCTCAGCGTAGAATAACTTAGACTGAAACGTTGGGGTTTGGGAAGGAGAGAGGTATAGTGAAGATGAGGTGAAGCCAATGGAAAATGTTGTCTTTAGCATAGGCTATGAACTTCATATCACAACAATTTATCATCTAATAATGATCACGAGCCTATATGTACACACCCAAAGTATTATAGAGAAAATGTGAGCAACCAAAAAGGGTATAAATAGAGAAAAAAGATATGTGAGGTGCTAGTAGTACAATGCGAATGTATTTTTTTGGTATAAATGCAAAATATTATCTCTTACCCCTGAATTAACTTATTATATTTTAGATTTTAATCCTCCAAGTAGTGAAGTAGGTGGTATGACTGGTATCTTATCTAAGATTCACCGCTTTTTTATATTCTTCTCTCAAATGCGTTATCTCACGCACCAAACATACAAAATAAGAGATTCGTT
Source organism: Acacia concinna (assembly GCA_037177275.1). Lineage (NCBI taxonomy): Eukaryota > Viridiplantae > Streptophyta > Magnoliopsida > Fabales > Fabaceae > Acacia > Acacia concinna. Next base: position 22,346,120 of record JBAGKO010000013.1, read on the forward strand.
TACCATAAGTGTTATATATATATATATATATATATATATATCAAATCGTAATCGCATTTTTTTTTGGGGCCAAATTTCAATCACAGTTTACAACTGAATTTGTTTTGTATTGTGGCAAAAAAAAAAATTCCTTCCTTTGTAGATTGACACTGACGCTCTCACGTGTTCTTCATTATTGAATGCTTCGCCCTCTATCGTCTTATTTACAGCCTTCACTTTCTACGTTCTTCCATGTGTGTGTGAGAGAGAGAGAGAGACAGAGACCTCTCCCTAATTTTCTTTCATGATTATTCTACTGCAATATTCCATAAAAAAACTATATGTGATGTTTTTGTCTAGAATATTTATTTAATTATTGTTTTCTTTTCAAGCACTCACACTTTTGTAATCTCATTAAATGATTATCAATGTTTGTTTTAAACCCGGACAGCACATTGAGTTGAAAAGGTTAGTGGGTTATGGTTGGAACCGTCAGACTATTTAGTCCAGCCAGTGACATGATAATTAAATTTAAAAATATTAATATATATTATACATATGTATTACAATTAGTCTAACTTCATATGAAATTAAAATGTCATAAAATATTATTTATAAGAAGTTAACAATATTATAAAATAGTTATGAAGTCAGTAAGGTGATAAAATACCATTAAAATAAGGCATTATGTCAACAAAATAGCATTCACACATTGTCAACCTAATAAAATAAACTAACAATAACAATCTTATGACTTTGATTGAAGGTTAAGGGCTTGAAAGACACCTTTTTTTTAATGTTAGCAATTGGCATTTAATAAAAAAAATATAGGATTTTTTATTTATTTTTTTACAATTTAACTTGGGTTTTTTCACAATTATATTATATCAAATAGTTTTTGAAAACTGGCTCCAGGTTCTGAGCCAAAAGCGTTTTAAAGATGGCCCAAAATAGTTTTCATAAAAAAAGGACATAATGTACCAATCAGGCCCGCCCTAATAACTAGTTGATAGTCCAACCGGACTATCCGAATCTTAAAATCTTGGTTTCAAGAGAAGAGGAATGGCTGAAAATGTAATATTAGTGTCTTTTCCCAAATGAAATTAGATAAAAAGTGATTATACCAATAATATAATTAGTTCCAAAATATCAAATAATAATTGGGTACATGTTATTTAAAGTCATTTTCTCCCAATTTTACATGATTCAAAATCTAACTTATTAGTTAAAGAATAATATTACTTACTCCAGTCTTAATTATAAGAGTCTGTTGACTTTTTTAGAGAATCATAAAAAAGCTAATTATATCATTTAATCCTATCATATATTGTATTTTATTATATTATATATTTGTTCATACCTCAAACAACATAATTTGAAAAAAAAAAAGATAAATTTTAATGTTTTAAAATAATATAATTAATTTTTTTAAACTTTTCTTAAGATACTGTACTGTTTTGTTGGAAATCACAAGGTTGGATGGACGGATGAAAAGCCCCACTCGAATCCATATAAGGCAGAGATGTCCACACTCTTTATACTTTTGGATATTATTTATTATATTAATTAATTAATAGTTATGATCGAGACTGTTAATAGCTTTATTTAGAAAGAAAAGCCTCGTTCGATCTCAGAAAATTTCCAACACGTCAATTTCAGTCAGTTGTAAGTTTTTGGAGGAGTTGAAAGATGACAGACAAAAACACTACAAAATTTAGAATACAAATTACAACGAAATTCAATTTGTTCAATGAAAGTGCGCATCCATTAAAGATTACAGAAAAGTATGAACAAGCATCATAAAATATTCTTGTAAGGTGGTGCCGTGGTAATTACTTAGACGCAGTGAAGTTCTCTATTGTGGGCTTACATTCTCACCATTCGGGCTAGTAGGAAGAAAATTATTCCCCAGGCAATTAGAAGAATAAATGGAAATTTATAATGAGGTCTTAAATAAGAGACTTTCTGTCAAATAGGTTCCGTAAAATCGCGTATTTACAATCAGGTCCCAGAGTTGTTAATTTGGACTTGGCAGTAATAAATTCCTAAAATCTGGGACCTGACGGTAAATACGCGATTTCACAGGACCTATTTAACATAAAGTCCCTTATTTAGGACCTTATTGTAAATTTCCTAAAAATAAACTATTGAAGAAGAAGAAATTGAGAAGGACAGTTGAGAAGCAAAGGATTGGAATTATATCAAGAGAGCCACACAACTATAAATGAAATCAGAAAGGCATAATCCATGTGGACCATTCTATTCAGATCTATCCATATTTGCCAGCTTACCGGTTACTTTTACCAGTGTCCCTGCAAACTTTATCTCCCAACAAAAGGTGGATAGGTACTTGTGAGGAACGGTCATGGCTTTTTTATTTAGAAAAAGGAAAAAAGGAGCTTCCTCTTTGCTTGTCAAAAAGAATAAAGATGAGCTTCGTTGGAAGTACAAGACACTCAAAATTCCTTTTTTGTTTTACAATCTTTCCATCCTTCCGCAGTTGCAAACTACCTACTCCCTTCCATTCATGATACAGGACACTTCAGAAAAAATAGTTTGATTCATCATATAATACTCATTTTTCAATTTTGGTCCCTATAATTAATACTCATTTTTGCTTATTAACTTTTGAAATACATTTATCAATAAGGAATAAAAGTGGAGAAACTTTTAATTTATGACATATTTAATGAGTTAATTGTCATTTCTTATTTAATGAGAATTAGTTAAAGTGTCATATATATTGTAGAAAGAGAGTATTTGTATTGGAAGAGAAGGATGCATCAGAACAGAAGTACACTTATAAAGACCTTTATATTTCATATGCTTAAGCTTTTCACCCTCCTAGTTCATAGAGATAGACCCATTTCTTGGAATAAAAAAAGATACGTATACAAACGAGATAAAACCAGCTTTGGCTTTCGAAAAACCAATAGACAATCCAGGAGGTTGAGGATATGTCCATAATCAATGATACATGATACATCACGTCTAGTATTTATATGCAATGGACTATGGCACGTATTCCTGGTCCACAACATTTACATCCGCGAGCTAAGCCCACATCTATTAAGTAATTTGTGCTTGCGTGCGAGAGCGAGTGAGAGAGAAGGGGTTGTATTTCATACATCACTGATTATCATGCATGCCCCAGAACGAAGATGCAAGAAAATCCACATTGCCCGATGTTAAATTGCGAAGTTCATACAAATTATATTTTTACCTCCGTACTACTGAAAAATTATGAATATTATGAAAGTAATGAACAATTGCAATTGTATCAGGTTCAAAAAAAAAAAGTATTTGTATACATTATCGATGCTAGTTATTCGAATGTTCCTGAGTTTCTCTGTTCAGGGGCATGGTCATTGCACCGTATTCCAAAAACATCCTACATCCCCTTTCGCTGTTAGATCTTTCAATTTCTATCACTTATAACTACACATTCGATGTCACTGACTGTAACTTCAGGGAGTATATTCTACTCTCATCACGCGCAACTATGTGATTACTGTCAAATCAAACTGAGAGGAAAACAACCACCAGAGTTTTCAATTTTGGGAATAATCAGATAAATAAATACAGGGGAACTGTTAGTAATAGCCTCAACTCATCAATGCCCCTTCTATTTTCGATGGGCCTCCGCCATGGTTACCGCTAGCTTCGAGGTCTTGCTCATTTTCTGCAGATATTTAGCGTAGGAATACCACAAACCGCCAGCTGTATTGATAACCAATCCAGTCACATTCAAAGCATGGACTTGAACGCCACCGAGTAGCACAAAACCAAGTGTCTGGAGAAACAAAGGGAGCCAGGTTCAATGTTAGCATGTGAAGACACATACAAAATATTAGAAAGGGAATTCATTCGGTCAAATATATCATGAAGAAAAGAATATGCTGTGACATTGGATATACAGCAAGATTCAGAGAGTCGTCCCAAAATCAAACCTTCATGCTGTGCAGGAAGTAATTCCTTTTTTTTCAAAAAAAAAAAAGACGCATTCTCGAGATTGTTCAAACTTACAGTGGAGCCAACCCCTTTAAGGACGCCAACAATAGTCGTAGTTAGAGCTGAATTAGCAACGGTACACAAGAACATGGTGTAGTTCAGAGCAATGCCCATCACCAACGAGAGAACAAGGATGACTAAAAATGATAGAGAAGAACACTACAGGAAGAATGTAGTTTACGTTAGATGTCATCTGAAGCATCAATACTGCCAACTTGAGGCCATGCTATGTCACAAATCATTCCATGTTGCAACTCCGACTGAATTGCAATGAAGAGTGAAGACAAACAGGTTAAAGACTTTACCTTTGCAAATAATACAGATACAGAATCTGGGAATTCTCCAGTAGCAATAATGAGAAACATTAAAAAGGGAAGAGATAAGAAGCTGTTATAGAACATGATTTCTAATGATGAAAGCCCATCCTCTGCACCAGATCTTTCCACCAGCACAAGGTACATGGTCTGCATAAAGCAATAAATCTATGAGCAAGCCCAGAACAACTAGAGATAGTGTCCACCATAAAAATCAAACATTAGAGGTTCACCTGGAAAAACACAGAACAAAAAGCCAAGCTATATCCAAAAAGATCAAAGGAAAAATCTCCCAGGGCAGCTATGAGAACTCCAGCAGCAATCAAAATTACTGAAAGAGTCACCTAAAATTTGACAGAATGTACCATTGTGCACAGTTAAGTACTAAACCCATCAAAATTGATAGTCATATGAAAACTACCGCAAGCATATTTAAATATTTAATACAATTGACCTTTGCGTCAAGGTTCTGTAATAGCTATGTCACATGTTGCATAAAGGCGGAAAAGTATAAATTTTGGTAGTAGCCACTCCAGGCTGATCATGTGGATTTCAAGAGAATGACAACTGAACTCCAGAATTTAGACCTTTAATTAAAAGGAAATATATGTGGAGTCCTTTCCCTTTTCTTTTCCCCTCGTTACTCCCATTTATTTCTCTCTTTTGGTTTAATTGTTTTCACAATATTTCTATGCCGGTTCATCTCTTGCCCCCTTGCAGAAATAAGATGATAACATCTAGACTAGATAATAGTTCACTATACACCACGCCTTGTTCTTAACAAGTTCTTTTTAAAACAAAAAATTAACGAAAACCTGTGTTGTAGGTCTCCTCTTTCCCATGAAACATCCAGCAACCAGTACAGCAAGAGGTGTAAGCCTCTTTATCGCAATATACATTGGAATATTAACTCCTTTCAAACTTGCCAGAGCAAAAGCAACATTTGCATTATAGAAAAGAGAAACTGGGAGAAGTTTCTTGGCGATTGACAAATCTATCCCCCTTGCTTTTGTGTATCCTGTGCCACGACCAAAGTGTACAAGTATGGCAGTAGCCAGTTGCTGAGAAAAACAGATACTGTCCAACATAAGTCGACAATAAATCAAAGCAGTTAGCTGAATATTAATAGTCTCGGTCGTGTTGCTTTTAGCTTGTAATACCTGCAAAGTGAGTAGAGTCATTGAATGTGCAAACTGCATAACGATAGCCTTGTTGATAAAAACCATGGCCATTGAGGCAACTCCATACGATACAGCTGCAAACAAACTGTGGGGAAACAAAAGGACGGTTATATGAAGCTGGATTTATCATTTTTTATACTGCAATACAAGTGGATACTCTAAATGGCTTTCTTGGTGAATCAAAGGACTTATGTCTCAAAGCCAACATAAAAAACATTTTTTATCCTCTTGTAACCTCCTTCAATTTTGTTAGAGGGAAAATTATTGTTTACCAATTCGAACATTGAGAAGAGGCCGGTACACACCCTCTCTTTGGAATTTATCAAAGCAGACATTAGAGCCGCCAGTGGTTACAATGCCACGTAATATTTCTACGATTATAGGAATTAGATTGTGCTTTTGACAGAAATCAATAATGATATAAGCGCGCCTGATATTAAGTCAAACAATCAATGAAGTGCATGTTGAAGACCTCAAAAAAGAACCCGATTCTGCGTCGCTACGGTTGTCCATATCCAACGATGGCACCGAGATCTGATGAACAATGACCAATGGGAGGCCAAGTCAATAGCAAGTGTAGACCTGAAAATTAAAGCAAATTGAACTCATTTCATCCATTACGGCAACAACCAAAAATGAACGCGATGCAATATATATACGTATCGAGAAAACTCCAATTTTACCTCACAGAAAGGAATACGAAAACTAGCCGGGCGAAGATTAATTACATCAAGCCCAAATCTCCACGAATTAATCGAAATCGGATTGAGAAATGAGAAGCGATAAAACCAATTGAATATCTAAGCGGATCAAATCAGGTTGTGCTTGCAGCTGAATTAAGGGCGTAGCAGTAGGTGGGATATAGATATAGTGAGAAGAGAGTGAAGTGAAGTTGTGGAGGAGGAAGCTTTGGGAAAGGAGATTGCATACTTAAAAAAATAATAAAAAGGGAACGACAACAGAGAAAAGAAAGGAAGGTGCCGTTGAAATCGCTGAAGGCTGTAGCTATGGCCATCGCAACGCGGGCATATGCCGCTCGCGCCCTCATGCTGGCTCCCTGCAAAGACGGACGAATACTCCCGTGATCGTGAGCGGTGAAAAGTAACAAATGTTTGTTTTCATCTTTTCCTTGGGTAAAGGTCCGCAAGCTCTTGTTTTTTTAAGTTCCTTTTAGTTAAAGAAATACTCCAAAAGAAATAATTAAATTAAAAGTAAGGCTTACCAAGTGCCTGTTTATTTGCTCCAAAAAAAAAAGAATTAATTTTAAAAGTTGTTGACCCTGAGATAAAATTTTCCTTACATAGAGTGAAAAAACTATGTTAAAAAATTAATCTAAATAGATATTTAATTTACATGTTACCCATGGACCTGGCCAAAACTTACGACATTGAGTAGTCATAAAAGATATAAGAAGTATAGAGCTTATTTAATGTTGTTTTTAAACTGATTTTTTATTTTTTTTAAAAAAATAAATAAATAATTGCTTAAAAGGTTGTTCTCATCCTGATGTTTTTAAAAACAAAAAAAAAATTATAAAATTGGTTTTTAGTTGTTTTCTTATTTTTATTTTTCATTTTTTATTTTTTAAAACTGTCACTTAGTTACTATCCACATCACACAATAAATAATAATCACTGACATATCACTAGTGGTCACTACCACATCACAGATTTTTTAAAACAACTATTCAAACAATTTTTTTTTTAATTTTTACAACTTATTTCTAAAAACTGTTATAGAGAACAAACCCAAATCAAACAAGCCCATGCTTTCCCCTTTTGTTTTTTCTTTGATAAGTGAGGGACGGTCTTACACGTACGAAAGATACAAAATAATGAAGACAGAATCCAATGTTAGCTCATGAGCCCATACTTTCTGTTTTTTTATATATATGTCATTATTCATTAATGAGCAAGAGAGAGCAATAATGATAATAAATAATGTATATGGAAGTTGATGAAAGAGAATAAAGGAAATGAATCAACATTTTAATGAATGTAATGTATGAAACTAATTGAATGTGAAAATATATTTATGAGTTCATGGACAAATTTAACAACAAACTATTTTTCTCTTAATACCCAACAAAACTAATTAATTTCGAGTGTAAAGGAAGACATACACAATTTATTTAGAAGCAAATATAGCAATATTGTTAAGAAAAATTAACTTTCTTTTACTTTGTGCACAGTAGGTCCAACCAGTTTTCTCACTGTTGACTATTTTAATATATTTTTAGAATGGTTAAAGTGTAAAATTAGTAATGAACTATTTCTTTATTAGCATCCAACACAATTATTTTTCATAAAAGCATTTATAATGTAAATATAGGCATTACCCTTACTAGTTTTCCATAAGAGCATTTACATGTTTGTCTTGTGAAGGGATTTAAAGGAATCTTAGGAGTTAAAAATTTTGATCATTCACACATCTGTCTTGTAAAAATTTTGTTGCTTCACCCCATTGAATCAAAATAAAATTAAGTTTTGTTAGTGTAGTAGAGGGGTGTAAATTTAGCAACTAACTATTTTCTTTTGAGCACCCAACACAACTAACCATTTCCTTGACAAAACTTAATTTTATATTGACCTAAAGGGGGTGCTAATTTTTTTTTTCAAGATAATTATGTGAATGACCATAATTTTTTTAACTTCTTAGATTCTTTTAAATCCTTGTTTGGCAAATGCTCATATTTATCTTGTAAATTGTCTTATTAAGAAAAATATAGTGAGGGCATTAAAGTGAATACATATATTTATCTTGTAAATACTCTTATAAAAAAATTGTGTTAAGTGCCCATATGAAAACAATTAATTCCTAAATTTACACATCAAATCTTCTAAAATATATTAAAAAATATAGAGTGAGAGGACAAGTCACTAGTGGGACTCACAATGCAAAAAAGTAACAGAAGTTAACTCGTGTTAATTACGTTGCTATAAGTGCTACCAAATAAATTTATTATGTCAATTTTTACAGCTAAAAATAGTTAGTTGTATTGGGTGTCTATATGGAAATAGTTAATTCCTAAATTTGTGTCTTAACCCAAAAATTAATTTCTTCTAAAAAAACAAGGTTAGCGAGATTTAAAGCTTTACTTAACTCCATCAAAGAACGATTTATAATTTTGCAATGTCTTTCATGCAGTACTCCAGCTTCTACTCTAATGCCTGCCACTGTTAGAGTTGGGAAATCGGGTCTAGCCTTTTTAAACTCAATTAAGCCAAGGGTTGAGTTTGTGATTCGGGGTCTGAAACTGCAGTTAGGTCTAAATTGACCAACCCGGTAGGGTTGTGGGCTTAAAAGGGCTAGCTTGTTTAATCCTATTTATAATTTTTTTTAAAAAAAAATCTAAAGCTAATAGTGACGATAATGGACATGAAGAAGAAAATGATAATATTATTCATATTCTTTAGTATTTAGTTTATAATATACACCTTTATTTAGTTATTTATTTAATTGTAAACATTAATTTTTTGACTCAGTGTTTGTGTTTTTCCGTAAATATAGAAAATGTTTGATGTTTTAATTTATTTTTGATAAATAAAGAGAACAATTTTTTAATTGTATTTTATGAGGTCCGAATGTCATGCAAACTATAGCAAAAAAAAAAAATTAATAACACACGTTGAAAAATGAGAAGGCTGACTCTCTATCTCTTAAAGATTTTATTTTAAAACAAATGGTTATTTATTCTATTTATTAAAAAAGATCAAACATTTAATATTTTAAAAATATTTATTTTAATTTTAAAATTTTGCATTTAAGTTAATTTCTTTAAGAAAATATAACAACAATATTTTTCTATTAAAGCTCGATAAGCTAGCCCAAGCCTATGACAGAATAGGTTAGACTTTAAATTAGAGGTATATTTTGAGAACGGATTCTATGACAAACCAACTCATTTTCCCATCTCTAACCACTACTCTGCGTATTTGTGATATTTACATTGTTCTCAATTCTATTCAAGATTAGACAATCTTCATGAGAAAAATTAGGATTCGAAAGAATACTACTTGCATTGCTACAATTTTTATTTTTTTTGGTCATAGTGAAGTTCGAACTTTTAATTTGTTAAGGTTATATTCTACACATCCTTGCCTTTTTTTTCATCTCTTGCTTGAGATTAATGTTATACTGGATCATCCAAACCACTTCAACAGTTGTTGCCTCCTTAAACCACATCTCTATAGTCACACACATGAAGAGTCTTCTCAATGGTCTCACTTGTTCTAATATTAGGGGCACTATTAAAAAAGGACACAGACCCATTGCTCTCATTTCTTTCCAGTTATTCTTTATTCAAAAACGATGTTTGCCCCAATTCCCTAATCTATACTCTTTTAAATTCAGCTATATAATCTTTATTATTACTCCCTCCCATCCTAAATTTAAGATAGATTTAATTTTTTTATGTAGAGATTAAAGAATCTAAATAAATTATTTAATTATATCATATGTTGTGCATCATCAGATTATAAGCTAGACAAAATAGTGTTGTAAATATTGTGTGTGTGTGTGTATCAAAGGAGGAGCTCCACATTGTATCATTGCACCTTACTTAAAAATATAACCAAACATTTGTCATGTACGTAGTATTGCATTGCGTTGCGTTGCACTGCAAGGTGTAATAGGTTTGAATCAAACAAATCCTAAGTGTGCCAAACGTTATGATGATCTACAACCTATAAAACGGATATGAGATGGAGGGCCTGTGGATCAACTTTGAGCCTTTGAGCAACTTCTCTCTTCTAATATGGTGTTTTGTCTTGTTGAGTTCTTTTATCTCATATAATTTTGTTCACCCTTTTTTTGTAAGAATGATTCATTTAATTATGGAGAGTGCTGCTTCTTATCTACTGGTAGTTGCGGGATAACTCTTAAGGACAATGCCATTGGACACTATTCAAATCAATGTTGTTGTTTGTAGGTGATACTGCCTACTAGATTTGCACAGCACTAGAGAGAATTTGGAAGATCCACTAACTTTTATGAAGAATTTAGGAACTGTCACTTACAATTAGTTTGGAGAAAAGTAATAAATATAAATATTTTAATATAATTTAATTAGTTTTCTTAATTTTTCAAAAAAAAAAAATCAACTTTATCTTATACGTATAATACTTGTTTGTTTTATACAAAAAAGTGGTTATGGTTGTCGGTTTAGAGATGTCGCTAGACACACATTATTCGGTCAGCTTGGTTTTTTCTCTTCAAAACACTACTTCCATTAAATTATAAAACCATACACATACCAGTTCAAGTAAAAGCAAATATAGAAGCAGCAACAAAATTAACATGTATTTAACTCATAATCATCAAAATCACTCTTAAAAAATTCCATTAGGGCTGGTGGAGGTTTTGCCATCCAATCAACAGAACATGACTTCTTCAATTGGCAAGTCAGTCCACTCCCCCCCAGGTATACATTAAGCAATCCTTAATATATATAAGATGTATTTAAAGAATTGATCTTGATTATAAATATAAGATATAGTTTTTATATTTATCAAATTTTTTTTAAAAAAGACAAATAAATACCCCATAAACATTAAAAACTTAAAAGAAAACTCAAATTTAGTAAATGATAAATGAAGGACAGAAAATTAGTCAGTTTTAGTCATCATCTGTTGAGTTTTAGTCAACGACTAAAAGTGAGCAAATAATGACTAAAATTGACCAAATATTATCTGTTGAATTTTTGTCATTATTTTGATAAATTTTAGTCTGTTGAGTTTTAGTCAGAGTCCATCATTTGCCATTTACTAAATTTGAGTCATCTTTCAGAGTTTTTAATATTTAGAGGATATTTATTTATCTTTTTCCCTTTTTTTCTAATTTACTTTTATAGACGATTCATGAACAATAATTAAGGAAAAATTCAAGAAGATGATAGGGTGTTTTAAAAATTCATGTCGTATTAACTAATTTGATTAACTTATTTAATCTAATTAGAGTGGGTAAATATATTTGATATTAAGGGTTATTCTTTTTTAAAATCTGGCTTAAGTAAGAGATTACTTGTTTGTCTAACTACACGCAGGTGTGCGAGATCTATTCATCATGTGAAGTCATGACAACAAGAGTCCCAATCGAAACTCAGCAAGACTGGAAGGACTGACGGGTAAAAAAAAACCAAGATTGGAATCACTAACGCTGTGTTTGGTAGGAGGGAAAATAAGGGGGAGGGGAAAAGTTGGGGGGAAAATAGAGGGGGAAATTCATTTTCTCCTGTTTGGATTAGGGGAGAAAATAGGAGGAGGAGAAAATAGGAGAGGAAAAAATTATGTGGGCCCCATA
>JBAGKO010000013.1:22358004-22394467 GCA_037177275.1 Acacia concinna
GAGGAAGGAGAAAAGTGGAAAAATGAAGAAAGTTGGTTTGGGGTAGTAGAAATTTTAGGGAAAGAGGAAGGAGAAAAATGGAAAAATGAAGAAAGAGAAAAGTGAAAAAGTAGCTTTTTGAAAAGTTGGTTTTGGAGGAAAAAAAGTTGATTTGAGCGTAAAATGACTTTTATGAAGAATGAGCGTGTTTGGATATATTTTTCTTAGAAGGGCTTTTTACCCCAAAAGGACTTTTTTTCCCTATCCAAACACCCTCTTTTATGAAAAATAAGAGTATTTGGGTATATTTTTTTCAGAAAGGCTTTTTGCCCGGGAAAGGCTTTTTTTGCCTATCCAAACACCCTCTAAGATGAGTGTGTGTAAATGTAAGAAATGAATGTCCTAGGTGAATGATTCCATTAACCTTCATTATCCACTTTTAATATTAAATTCTTCCCTTAACTAAGCACAAGGACTATCAAGGAACCTTTCTAGTCAATACTCCTAACTTCTCAATTTAATATAAACCTAGACTCAATTGATCAATCAGAAATATCTTGAAATGCTTAGCTTGTGTTAGATTCATAAAAAATCCTCTCTAACTCCAATTAATTATTAGAAACTAGGAACAATTGATTTCAAGAGAATAGAGGAAAGCCATTGAATAATAAAGAAAGTGTTATAGTCCAATTACAATCCAAGAGTACAAATCTAACACAAGTATCATCATCCAAACCATAATCAAACGATTACAATCCTCAGAAATATACACAAATCATAACCTCCAGAAATCCATAATTACAATCTGTATATATAATGAGTGGAAGATGAAATCAAGAAAAAAGAACCCCCATAGTATCTCAAAGACTCAGGTCTGCTTCATCATCACCATCGAACATAAGGATTTAGCAACTCATGGTTAAAGAATGAACTCCACTGCACCTCAGATCTCCAATGGCCATTGCAGAAACAGAGTCGTGCTACAGAATTTCTGCAGACAGATGAAGGAGATCAGTGGTGAAGTGGAAGAAGAAGAAGAATCGGTGGAGATGATGGGTGAAGTCGGTGGAGAGAGAGACTGAGATCGTGCCTCTCTCTGTCCATCACTGGTTCTGCAATTCACTTTCCAAAAAAACTAACTAGGAGAGAACTGAATGCCAATTGAATTAATGAATCAGGGATTAGAGTTGGTGGAGAATTGGGATTCAAGGACATGTTTGGATGGTGCCAATTCCATGGGTCATCCAAAGGTTGAGATCATATTGCTTCCAAACAAGGCCTTAATAATTCTGCACTCTCATCTTTACCCTTCATTAAGCTCTAATGTATCATGTCTTCACCTAAATAAATGAGGTGCAAAAAGGTAATATCATATATTCACAATTAAAGAATAATGGAATTAAAATTTATTACTTAAGATATCAAGTATTTAACCAATTAAATTCCCAAAATACCTTTGCACCCAAATCTCATATTAATACTCAATTATGTCCAAAATAGTCAATTAAATCCCACAAAAGCCTAAGATTAATCATGGAAAGATATGCAAATATTTTACTCTATCAGATGTTCAACCGAAAAGAAAAAAATTCCAGAATTATATGGAAACTTATGCACAGTATAATAAGACATAGATACTGTTAACAGATCGGAAGCATGTATGAAAAGAAACAATTGCAATATATTAAATCCCAAGTAATATGAAGAATTTTCATATCTGGATCTAAACCTATTCATCACGTATCAACATATAACTTCATGCAAATATCTAGATTCACCCAAAAATAATTTGATACATATGTTAACATTGAGATTGTTAAAAATAAACTGGGAATTGATGGTTCCTATGCACAAACAATCAACCATATTCCTTCATTCAATTTTCACATATTTCAATTTGGATTCAAAATAAACTAGGCTCTTATGCCACTGTAGGGTTTTCGGGCGTACCTAGAATCCAATTGATTCGTTGAGTACCCACATGAGATCGGAGCACCAATATGGATTTTGATAACCTTTATAGAAGATACATCGGATAGAAGAAGAGAACTACGAGAGAGAATTTGTTTTACGGTAAACATAAAAACTTAACTTCATAACTCAATCTCTTCCCAATATAACGTAGGAAAATTATTTGAATTTAAATTTTGAATTTTAAATAATATATTAAAATTCTTCTCTTTCACTCATATATTTTACATATTTATATAATAATCCCTAATTCATTAAGGATGGACTATATATTTTCCAACAATAAATAATAAAGTTTCTTATAAAACAGACACTATGATTATAAGATAAAGATATAAATGTCTTTTCATTGAAAAAAAACACGTAATTTCAATTTAGTGGCGCAGGTGTGTTTCAAAAAGTTGTGAAAATTCTGTAATGTCAAACTTCTATGAAGTGAAATTTTCCCAAGAAATATTCAGTTAGATTAATTGTTTTGAAGCACATGTGGTGTGTGTTTGTGTATGAATCTATCACATGCCCGTGTCGCCCACGTCAGAGTCGAACCTATCAAACAGTATTTCAATCTGTCAAACACAGATTCGTGATAGATTCTTGTGGCAGGGATAGATATATAGAGTAGAATATAGATGCACAGAATCGCAAGCATTTTTTTTAATTACTTTTACTTTTACAATAACTTTGTTGTAAAAATTAATTTTTTTTCATATTAAAAAAAAAAAAGCAACGTCAAAACTGAGGGACAAAACACAAACTAATTTACCTAGACGAACATGATCTTTAGATATGGTCCACAAAAATCTGTGCTTCTATTTTGTACAAGGTAAGATCAAATCCTTGTCGCATGCACCTGCCACTTAAAATGCCAATTCCAATGACAATTAATTGCTTTATTTTAAATACCTTAAATTAAATGAAGTTAATTGTCCCATGAAATTAAATGGATGGCGAGAACAACGAAACATGGAAACAACAGAACGGGCAACTTACGATGAGTTTTTGGGAAGACGACTCATCAGTTTCCACACCCAAATACAAACTTTAACATAAGCAAACATTTGTGCGCGCGCCCGCGTCTTTGTGTCACTTGTCAAAAGCTGTATATATTTGCGTGTACAATGTACATACAAACAAAAACAATTTATTTATTCATATTCACTCTCAAAACCATTAATAAATATGATAAAATTAAAAATTTAGCTCATAATTAATAAATTAATTAACTTAATTCATTATGACTAATAAATAGGATCAAAGTGGTAGATAACTATAGTTTCTCACATGTTCTTCTTTACAAGTTATTACTACTTCATTTTCTTATGGTTCTAACTTATTAGAAGTTATTTATTTTTTTATTGAGGTTATTAAAAGTGAATTTAAAAAAAGTGATTTATCAGAAATTGTTGTATTTAAATTGGGTATCGAAGAAATGACTTTTTTTTAATAAATATATTTAAATGATAAACAAAAAAGTGACTTATGATAAAAAATTTTAAAAAATTTGTTTATCTAAAAATAAGTGTGTCATGTGTTTAAATTTTTATAATAATTTTAATATTTAGAATGAGATTTTTTTATACATCTTGTCCTAATAATGTTATAAAAGAAATAATAATAAATACAATAAAATACTTTCAATTATTCATTTCTAATTATATTACATATTGCCGATAAGTTTGATCTTTAATTGTGTTACAAACTCGATTCAGTATTGTCTCAACGCGTAGACCAGTGTTTTTCTTGATTGGTGTCGCTTTCTGATTCTGAAATACTCACTCTCTCTCATTGTGTGCGTTTTCTCACTTTGGATTGAACTAAACCGAATTTTTTCCCTTTATCTCACTCGCTGTGAAAATAAGCTCCCATTTAAAGCTTTCACTTTTGAAACAACTTTTGCTATAAGCTCCTTTTTTCTTTCTTTCTTTCTTCTTTTTTTTTTTGAAGTCAGAGCCAAACATCATCATTGTAGAAGCTGCTTATTATTTTGATGGGTAGCCACTTGCATTTAACATAAGATTTCATTTGAATATAAATTGCACTGTGAGTGAGTTTATATTGAGTAAGTCAGATGGTACTCAATCAACTGTATATTTGTTTAAACTTGTTACATCTAATTTATAACAATATAGTTTTTATTTATTTATATTCGAAAGGTTTGATATCATTCAATAGGATATAAATAATTTAAGGGTAAATTATTCATAATTTTTTGAACTTTTGATTATATATAGATAACCTCCTTAGCTTTAGAAACTTTACAATAAACCATTTAAACTTTTTTATTCACTATGCAGATAACCTCCATACAATTAATTTTTTTATATAACATATCAATACACATCATAGCTTAAAGTTTACTGGGTCATTTGATATCAATAAAAGTTTGCACATAAAATTCATTGATACCTGGAGGTTATATTCACTCATATTTGAGACCTCAGGAAAGCTTATTATTCCCCTTATCCTAAATGTAATACTTAGTTTGTAAAGCAAATTGTATTATAAACTAGGTTTTACATTTACAGCTATAGCCAGTATTATTTCATACAAAAAAAAAACATTAAGGAGTTACTTGCATACAGTATTCTTTATAGTTTAAAGGGAGTTTTATGTAATTTCGTAATAATTTAAATTGAAATAACTGAGGGGAAAAAATAATGGGGTATATACATTTAAATAAAAGGCCTGACCCGAGTTAAATTGGTCACTGCAGATGAAGCTTTTTATATCTTTCATATTAAAAAATGGACATCGATTTGCACTTTTTTTTGCATCAGGTTATTAGAATTCTTTATATCCATACCCCATTTTACTCTTCTTCCATAGCTAATATTGATATATTCACTCTGCAACTCTGATATAGCTCCTTCTATTCACAATATAACTTCAACCCATTTATCATAATCAAGAAATAACAGTATAATTAACTTATTAAAGTTGCCTTGAATTGATATTTTTTTCCAACTTTACTCATGTTAAATGATATTTTTGAAGGGGAGAGAGAAATATAAAGAACAACATTTAAACTAACATTAATTACAAGGGCAAAATTGACAAACAATCATTAATTACTCTTTAAGTGACTTATGCTGGAGACCAAATAATTTCCCCCCTAATACCTTATTATTACAGGTTTCAAATAGTCCATTTACTTCTTTTTTTTATAATCGATTTACCTTAATCAAGAAAACTTTGATCTTATTTGTAAGGAGTATAAGTGAGAGACAATAAATGTAATAAATACTTTTTTTTTTTATCGAATTTGGATTGAGTGCTACATAGGCACTGAGCATATCACATGGCATAGATGTCGTTGATAAATGTAATAAATACTATCAACATTTAAAATAAAGCTTATACCCATCTGGTCCTATATATAGAGTATTTCTACCATTTTTTTATATATTGAAGAAAACCTTAAATCTTATTAACTTTGTTATGAAAGTCAACAATTTTCTAATTATATCCTTATTTAATATACATAATACAAAATAAAAACAAATTCAACATGATAATAAGTGAAGGATAAAACTATATGTTCATATCACAATTTTGATCATGTATCTTATAAATAGGATAAAAAAAAGGGAGAATTACATTGAGGTCCTAAATAAAGAAATTAATTCTTTAACAAGTCCCACCTAATTCCTCGGCTTGTCAATATAACTCTTCATTTGTCAATAGAGACTTTTCTAGTATTAATTTTCTTACTTGAGGCCTCAATATAATTCTCCCTAAAAAAATATTTTAGGATATGCCCTATAGATAAGACAAGTGGAGTATTTTGAAGCACACTCATTCACAAATTTAATGCTTGGGAGTATTCTCTAAAAGTGACTTATATCCCAAATAGGAGCTAGGGAGTAGGAGAGAAATGGTGTGCCTTAATTAATTTATAAACCTAAGATGGAAACATAAAGTTGGTAACACACATTAAATTCATTTCTTTTTAATGTGAAATATATTAGAGGAAGACGACTGTTGAGGGTATGTATGTCCATCAGATATTAATATCGCCAGCTAGTGTGTAGGTCAGGACCAGGAGCCCCACAGGGCACAACCAATAGAGAGTTGTTAATTAATTACTTCTTAAAATGGTTAATATATCGCTTAACTTCAAAATAGAATAAACTCTCAACAAGGAATTTTTTTTTTTGGGTCGAAAACAAGGAATTGAATTACATATGATTATATAAAGCTTTAGATTTTCAAAATGGTAAAAAATGGTTGCATTTGGCTTTGCCATGCATGTTGGTATCCTTAATTAATGAATGATTCAAATAACTTTTTATACAAGGACAAATGGTGAATTATATTATTTAAATATTTAAAATCAATATCAACTTGACAAATTACTACCTCCAGTCTTAATTATAAGGGCCTGTTGAGTTTTTTAGAAAATCCTAAAAAAATTCTAATAAGACATTAAAATTTATTATTTTACTTCAAATTATGTTATTTGACTTATAAATTAATATATAATGTATAATAAAACACAATATATGATATGATTAAGTAATGTAATTAGCTTTGTTAGAATTTTCTTAGGATTATTCAAAAAAGTCAACGGGCTCTTATAATTAAGACCAGAGGGAGTATATATGTAAGAATATACATATTCTCGGTCTAGCTATGGCAAATATAATATATATATATATATAAACTTATCATGAGTATATGTAGGTAGCACTGGGAATTCAGGTTGGCCTGAGCCCATCGGGCCAGCTCGAAGCGGTGTGGGTTATACATAAGCCTGACCCTTAACAGGCTGCAAATATTGCAGCCCAAACCCGATACCCGCCAGGCCGAGTAACAATTGAGTTTTATTTTTAAAAAATTATTTCCAATAAGCTCCAGTACAAACATGACAGATGAAGATGACATGATGATAAATCCATTTTGCATATATATGCCATTGCCAACCTCAAAGGCAATAATCCAGAATTCAGTAATGACAAATTAATTCAAGATCAAGATATCACTAATCAAAAACCACTTCAGATATGCTTTGGTGATAAATTGAAACAAAATATAATCACGATTGCGACCTCTTTAGTGACTATCAAATATTCAGATATCAATAATTCAAACTATATCCAAAACGAGCACAAGAGAATGCAGCTAAAGCAAATGAATTGCAATGATGAACTTACAATCCTTCAAACGATAATCCCAAAATTGAGCTTCGGATCTAAACCTAAATCATAAAATTCAGAATCATCATCCTTCTTTCCACCCGAAAAAGAAAGAGGTCGCTGAGCTTCATATAAGCTAACTGGGTTTAAAGTCTCGAGCTTAAAATCACTCCGGCCATTGACAAATCCTTTGAATACTTTTTGGCATGAACAAACTCGATTTTACGGCTGAATAACAACCCGATAGAAGGATCTGAACCAGAATCCAATGGATTCTTTTTCAATATCAAGAATCAAACTATCCGCCATTTTCACACCAAAGCTCTAAGATTTCCACAAAAACACAAACAATGAATATGAACATACAAGAGCAATTGAAAGGGGACGCAGATTTGTGGTCACAATTGAAACAAAATGACTATTGGCATATTTGATTGACAATGAATTACCTGAGTATCGATCTATCTCTCACGGTCACAGGCTCGCGGTCGCGGCTTCAGAGATCTGCAATTGTCCCCACTTCAAATCAGAAAATCCTCACCCTCAGGGTCGCCAATCTTGAATTGAATGTGGAAGGAACTAGGAAGCAAGAGGAATGAGTAAAGACTGAAGAGTAATGGCTGATGGGTGGTGGCGGCCTCACGCGTTCACGGACTCACGGTGAGCTCGTGACTTCATCACTGTGTCTTCGAGAATGTGAGGGTGTGAGGCCACTGTGAGGGTGAGGGTTAATGCTGGACGTTGGCCCACGGTGGTCGGTGGGTCTGTGTCTGTGATTTCTAGTCTTCGAGCCACTACGAGCAGCGAGGTTTCGGCAATGAAAGGCGAGGGCTGAGGATAGACGAGAGTGATGACTGATGAGAGATTGAAAGGCGACGGCGAGTCAACGAGAGTTTAGGTTTGTGAGTTGTGGCCACCATTCTTGATCCTTGAATGTGGAGTGGCTCGATGGGAGAAAGAGTGGGATTATGAGATAAGATGAGAGTGGAGTCACGGGTTAACAAGATAAGTGGATAACAAAGGGAGTTTTTTTTATATATATAAACAAAGTTAATTGGTTCAACCCGTTTAACTCACAGGTTGAACCAATTAACAAATGGGTTTAACCCGTTTTTAAACGGTTTGTCATTTTTGAGGCTCGAACCCATTTTCCTAAACGGGTTGACGGGTCTAACTCACTAACCCTGACCCAAATTACCAGTTCTATATGTATGGGTGAAAATAGGCTAGACCACTATTAAAACCTTAGCCTAGCCTTGTTAACAACGAGATTAGGCCAGATTAAGGCCTAAATATGTCAACAAGCTAGGGCTATTTTATGAAGGCTTAGCTTGCAAGCCTTTAGGCCTGGCTTGTTTATACATTTAAAAATATAAGTTTATTTATATTATATATTTGTGTGTTATAGTTGTGATTTTTTAATTTTAATTTAAAATACAATTAGTGAATTACCACGTTCTCTATAATTTAATATTCAAATGGTAGCTTTTAAAATATTAGATTTATTAAAGGGAGAATTCCACTTAAATACCACATGAATTTGTAAAACCCAAAAAGGTCTGTTAACATTTCAAAAAGACATGGACCAAATTGGGTTTGAAATTTTCTGATGTGAACAGTAGTATGATTTTAGCTATAAGAGTAATGGGATTACCCATAAGAGTAATGGATTTCGCTACAATTTTCTGATTTTTGTTTTTCTCTCTTCCTCTGTAACTATACGTCAATCAGTGTCAGTGTGCATCTGTCACTATTCATCTGACATTGACACTGACATTGACTGACGCATAGTGACAGAGGAGATAGAAATATGCTCATGACAGAGGAGAGAATGCATTTTCGCTATAAGAGCAATGTGATTCACTAGTTTCCGAATCAGTTTTCATTTCAGCAAATTTGGAAAACAAAGGAGAGATTGGATTTTTCGCTATAAGAGTAATAAGACACATAAGAGTAATGGAATTCGCTAGTTTCCGTATAACTTTTCACTTCAAAAAAATTAAAAAACCCAATTTGATTAATGGTACCTTGGTGTCTTTTTAAAATGTCAACAGAGCTTTTTAGATTTTAAAATTTCAAGTGGTATTTAAGTGTCATTTTATCTTTATTAAACTATAAGAATTAAATTTATTTAAATGGCACTGTGAACTTTAAATTATAAACCTCTTAGCTTACTTAGCTTAAAGCCCTTGAGGCATAATTTTTTACGCTTAGTTAAAGGCCTACATTATAAATAGGCATTTAAAAAGGATTTGAGCAAAACAAGATCTTTTAAAGGCTCAGGCCTAATCCTAAAAAAAAAACTTGTATACAATCTTAGGTCCATGCTTAAACTTTAGGTTTTCATTGCAGGCTCAACCTATTTAACTAAAGTTTAGTTTGGCATGACCTAACCTATTTTCTATGCGATTTGTGGATGACCATATGTACACTTTTCTTTCCTTCTTTCTTTCGTTTTTTTTCAAAAATCATTATAACTTCATATGAAATTGAATTGAAAGATTTTGACCACGAATATACATAAATAGAATGGATTGAGCGAGAGACAAAAGGAGAATAATTGATAGTGAAGAAGCTTTTTCCTATATATGAAAGAGCTTTTTGAGTTACTTTAAGCTTTTTTTTTTTTTTACATCCTGTCTTTTTTGCCAACTATTTTACATCCTGTCAAGTCATGGTGTAGGATGAATGATATATAATATGACCAAGAAGAGGAAGATCCAATTCACCCCCACCTTTCTTCTACATTGTGTTTATCTTAACCATTTTTGCTTTTAGCATTAATTAATGAATTGACATTAATTAGGCGACCTTTTTGGCTTACTCCCTTTTATCTATAATACAGGGTACTTCAAGAAAAGTAGTTTAGTCTAAAATATAGATGAATTATATTGTAAAATAATTAATGCCCATTTTCCATTTTGTTCATATAACTAATGCTTTTGAAACATATTTTTCAATAAGGGTATAAGTAAATGTTAACATTTCAAGTTTTGTTTTTTAAAAAAACAATAACCTTTTGAGACAAATAGTGCTAAGATTATACGATTAAAAATATATTTTATAAAATGGGATTCAAACCTTATGTAAAGTTAAATGACTACCAAAAGCCTTGTAGCCTAATAGTAAT
Source organism: Acacia concinna (assembly GCA_037177275.1). Taxonomy (NCBI): domain Eukaryota; kingdom Viridiplantae; phylum Streptophyta; class Magnoliopsida; order Fabales; family Fabaceae; genus Acacia; species Acacia concinna. The sequence continues at coordinate 22,368,220 of JBAGKO010000013.1, forward strand.
AGTGTCTCTCAAGTGGGAGGAGGTGACGGGTTCGATCCCGTCATTGTAACTTCAGGTCGTTAGTGCCTGCCCGAGCCTATGAGCTTCATTTTAAAAAAAGTTAAATGACTAATTATGCCCTCTTGTAAAAAAAAAATGGTAAGAAAGTTGTGTTTCCGCGATGGTGTAGGGTTTAGTTCCAAGTTATGTTGGCAGACATAATTAATACTACTATAGTTGATGTACTTATTCTCATTAAACCACAGAAACGTGTTCATTTAGTAAACTTGTGACGAGTTAAAATAACTCGTTACGTTGTCGTTTAACATTTTATATTCAAAGTGCACTGATGAGTGATGATTCATAACTTTATCATTATTGACACAACGAAAGATTCGGCTTTCATTTTCAAACATGAAAATTTAGTTTTAGTTTCATTTATTATCACTTCGACGACCTTTGCAGCTACTAACTGAACATATATATGAAATTTTAAATATAATTACCTATTAGCTAGCTAGCTATAGGGTGCATATATATATATATATATATTCCCTCCAGTCCTAATTATAAGGGCATTTTAGATAATCCTAAAAAAATCATAAAAAAACTAATTATATTACTTAATCATATAATATATTATGTTTTATTATATTATATATTAGTTCATAAGTTAAACAACATAATTTGAAGAAAAACGATAAATTTTAATATCTTAAAATAATGTAATTAACTTTTTTTTAAGATTTTTCTAGAATTTTCTAAAAGGCCCTTATATTTAGGACCGGAGGGAATAGAGAAGCAAACATTTAATATAAATATGTTAATATTACTCCTTTCAAAAGTAGAAACAAATATGACCTCTAACACCTAGAGTGAAATATTCTTAATTACATATTATATTGAATTAATTATCTCAACGAGTCTGTTTAATTAAAGTTATACTTCTCCAATTTCAACCTTTTAAACAGAAATGCAAACATACGTGGCTGTAGTAGTTTTTTTTTACTCAAATGTACATTAAGTGGCTTCTAACTTGTGAATATATAGGATATATATATAGAAATCGTCTTGATCAGAGATGAAACTAAAAGGAGGCAAAAAAAAAAAAAAAAAACACAAAGAACAAAAAGCAAGAGTCCAAATCAACAAGTTACACATCCTTATACTTCTCACAAAATCAACTAAGGACCGAATTCCCATTGTCACACATGAGTAGAAGATATAAAATAAGCTATTTGCAAAGTCATCATACTCCACACAAGATCTGAACTAATGAGCTAAATATATTGTAACTTATAAGAATTGATACAGCTCCTTATTTTCATAAAATATAAATAGATGTATTATTAAGTTGTTAACAATTGGCTTGTAATAATGATGTTTTATTGTTTTATAAGTCCAAATCTCTAAATAAGAAGACTCTTAGTCTGTTGTAAGCATCAAAGGTTGTAATCCACATGAGAGAATTAAATTCATACTTACAAGCCTAAATTTCACATTTATAAGTAAAATTGTGTAACTTAAAAATAACTTTGTAAAAAAATTGAAAAAAATTAATTTTTTTTTATTCCTGTATGTATGTAATTTTTATTACTTGAAATCTATAAGTAATTGTTCCTAATTTTTTATAGGAAAATTTCTATTGAGGCCCCAAATAAGGGACTTTACATCAAATAGGTCCCGTGTAAGAAATTTATTACTGTAAGGTTCCAAAGTTATTAATATAGCCCTTGGGGTTGTTATTAACAACCCCAGGGCTATTGGGACTTGACAGTAATAAACTTTTTAATTTGGGACTTGATAAAAGTATTTTTTTCACGGGACCTAAGTATAATTTTCCCTTTTTTATATGCTTAATATTAAATGAATGGGATTGTTCCTCTAATTTTTACTTCTTGTAATTGTTCCTTAAATTGTCGTACATCATATTGATTAATTATTAATCATCTAAGATAAAAAGAGGGATCCAAAATTAACATCAAGACGCCTGGCTAGTCCAACACACCACGCAAGTCGCAAAGATATGCGACAATTTTTACTGAAATTGACTTTGTGTCCAATTCTTTTTCAATCCCATTTTACTATAGTAATAATTTCACCCTTAGAATCCTAAAAGAACGTTAAAGCAAAAGTGGTCTATTAATTATTTTGAATATAGGATGAGAAACAAAAGTGGGTACGAGGAAGAGCATTAATATTAATATTTTAGTACAAGGACAATCTTCCACTCCTCCGTGTTCAACGCTCAATATATGTCTTTCTCAATTGTTGCTCATCTCTCAAGAATTCAAAAGTCTTGTAGATCTCCAAAGATCTTTAAACATATATAATAATTAAATAAAATATATGAGAGCATCTAACGACTAGATTTAATTTAATTAATCTATGATCCAGAACTAAGAGAAACAAACAGAGACCATTAAGAGTGAACCTGCATGATTGAGAACGTACAAAGAACATTATCTAAGAACAAGTAATTAAAAGAGGTGCTAAAGCCCAAAAAAAAAAAACGGAGAGATAAAAAAGGATGAATTATTAAGATACGAAATGCTTGTTTCAATCAATGTGACTTGTATGTAGGGGTTAAGGCAGACCCACAGATTAACTTCTTCAACTCTATTAAGCTAGATAGTGGAAACTCTAATCAATCCATATTAGTCACTCTTAATTAATCATACTCATCACTAAGTCTCAATCCACTTTAATAAAGCCTTGACCCCCTATTGCAATCAAACAACCTCTTAATCACTTAACCTATAATTAATCTCACTTAAACATATAAAATCATTCACCATCATACTTTTTGCTAATCTAAGTGGATTATTGTGTGCTATATTCGAATTAATTCACTTAATTAGCTAGTGGATTTCAAAGTGAACTAGATTCGAATTAATTCACTTATTTAGCTAGTGGATTTCAAAGTGAACTAGAATCGAATTATTTCACCAAACTGTCTATTTCATCCCTCTAATCCTTATTTTGTCTCTTGTCAAATTGGATACTCTCTAGTAATAAATGCGGTTGCGTGTAAAATCATCATCTTGTAATTGTATTCACTTATTTTGTTCTATTTATTTTTCTGTGTGTAAAATAATGTATTTTTTTGGGAATATAAAAGATCTGAGCTGGTCAGATCTTTTCACTCTTCGAAGTGTCGAGTTATGTGTATACGCGTAGAGCGCGCCTGAGAACAACTTTTCAAAAGTAGAAATCATGGCTTCAAACACTTTTAATTTTATGAATAGAATTGAGAAGATACTCCATAACATGCAAATGATTTTCTTGTTGAAAGTTTAGGATTCTCTGCTCAAATGTATGTACTAAGTTATGAATCAAAATGCTTTCACTCATTAGAATAGATTCCATTGAGTACTTGAAATAGACAAAGCAGTGTAATGGTTTCTTGAGCTTGCCCTTATTGTGAATTTGGAGATTCATCAACTAATTACTTACCTTTTCCGAAATTAAGTATTGTTTCTAATCCACTTTTCCAGCTATATAGCGTATATTTTGAACCAATCCTAAAGACAAAGTGACGACTAGGAAGTACATTCATTATATAGTTTTGTTATGCTGCTTCTTTTTCATGAAAATCAAGAAAAATTATACTGTAGTGCCCATATTGCACTAATAATGTCGGCTAGTAGGCAATGATTTTGATTATGGGAATGGAAATTCAAATTCAATCAGCAGTGATTAATTTTAAAAAAAAGGTTATCATAAAATATGTACATATAACAATTTCCCTGAAAAATAATATATTATTGGAGTCTCGATCAACGGTAGTGACATTCAGCTCGATATGTTACGTTGTTTGATGTTCATTTTCATCTCATCGATATTAATATTAAAATCCCTCAACTCTTCTCCTACTTTTCTCATTGATGCAATAGATTTATTTTGGGATGAACTGGCTTTTTAACTTTCGTTTTAGTCTCACTAGTACTAATACTTTTAATATTAAAACCCCTATCTCTCTTCTCATTTTCTCTATTAAAATTTCTTCTCTCTCTTAGCCCATGAACGGGTGAACCAAATATTATTATGTTAGTTTTTAGCTAGCAACCACCACTGCAAAATACTAATTTGACTAATAGATTTCACGTTTTTTATTTGAAGAGCAAAAGTGATAACACCTTGTTAACGTTTATATTTATCATTTAAGCCTTTTAACTCAGTATGTCTTCATATAATCTAATCCCACAATAAATACATAATTTTTTTTTCAATCATTTATTTCCACATGGGCCTGACAAGCAGCAGATAGTTCTTTTCCACATCTTTTGCGCTATATATATATGCAGTGATAGAATTTTAGACGAAATGATTGTGCTTAATGGTTTATGTTACGTTAAACTAAACATTTGGGGTTATAAAAGAAAACCAAACATTAGGAAGGTGAATTTTCAATTATTTAATTTTCAAAATTAAGTTAAATAAATTACACAACTTCATTGAAAATTCAAATTAATTACGTTCAAAACCATACAAATGTGTGCGCGTGCGCATGTAATTATACTATATCCTCTAAATTGTCATTCTTTTTCTCATTTTCTTCTCCCCATCCCATAACACCATTCAATTAATATATCAATGGTTGAGTTTCAGTATCTTATAAAATCATTATTCCCCCCCCCCCCCAAAATTTTTAGGTAGTCTACTGTTGAAAATCGTCCATATCAAATTTTAACAGTTTGTTTTTTTTATGCAATATTATTCAATAACTTTTAAGATATTAAATACCAACTGTGCAATTATTTAATCCAAAAGTGTGGAGATATGATGAAGAGAAGAAAAGGATAAAAAAGACGAAGAGAGAATTCAGTTACAAAATTTAAAATTTACTCACTATCCAGGAAGATGAAAAAAATGAGTGTTGTTAAAGTTCAAAAAATGACTAGTCTAGGTGTAAGATTTTACTAGATCTTTCTCGATTTTGAGTTCAAGTTTTAAATAAAACACTTATATTAGAAGGAGCAGTCACAAAATGGGATACCAGATGATAATATAAAAAAGTAGAAGTTCAAAGTGTGACGTTTAATACTTAATAAGGGGAAAAAAGCTTAAGAAGTCAATAATTAATTTTTGAAGGTTTGTTCTGTGTTATTTCACCCCCCAAAAAATGGCATAGGTCGTCAAAAAGAGAAGAGATGACCCGGAGAATTAATTCTTAAATTAATCGCCATAAACATTGGCTGCCTTTCGAAATACTATAAAATTTTGTACTTGAAGAATCATTTGACCGATATTAATAAACTAATTAATGAATAGATCCTCAACAAAGATAATCAAGCACTTGAGAATATTTCATTAGCAGCTGGTAGTGAGGTATTTCTTTGTGTAATCAAGTACCAGGAATTTAGATATAAAGAGATATTCGCTCCAGATCTTTTTCATTATATAATAATATCCATATTTCTGGCTTAATCTCTTTCTTTTTCAAAGTAAGGATCTTTATATATACGAGTTAATTCATATATCGCTTGCAATTAATTAATTATAACGAGGTTTAAGGTCGCTATATTGTGATTGTGATGTCCCAGCTGTTCATAACCAGTGACATATATTATTCTCTTGCCTTTCAGAAATTGAAGAGTCTTGTTCTTATATAGACAGCAAAGGTTACACAGATTCAAATATTTAGAAATAGGTTATTAAAAATCTTAAAAATCATTGATATCTCCCAGAAATAAATGTAGATATGCATGATCTTAATTAGAGGACTCCTTTCCATTTGGATTTTTTTAAAAAAAATTTGAATCTCTATATGATATATTTTTTCTTATATTTATCAGTGGTACAATTGAGGGTGAGGAGGAGAGACCAGTTGACCTAATTAACTGATAAATACAAAACAACTATAAAGTGTTATATATTTTATGGTTCATACTTAACGGTTATTAGGAAGTAGGAACTGTAAAATATAAAGAGGCGGAGTTAGAAGAATTAAATATTTTACGGTTAAACAACCATGAAGCATTTCAGAATATTTTACTGTTATAGACTAACAGCCATGAAATAAACATTTTACGGATAATAACTGACATATATTTTCCAGTGTTTGTGAAGTTTACATTGAATACTTAACAGTTTTTAATGAACAACCTCCGTGAAATATTACTAGCACTTATATATTTCTCGTACAGTTTAGAACCGTAAAATATTATCAGAAATAACCTGAAATATAGATAACTCTATAGTAGTGATAAATTATAAAATGGTGTACAGGAAACTATATTAATCACAATTACTCTAATTTATTTCAATCCTATCACAATGGACCTCCATTAAAATGTACAGAACAGAAGATCACACCTTACTTTTAATTATAACAAATAAATATAAACAGGAAGGGCGCGCATAGGTTTAAATATGACACCCTAATATTTGTTATGATTTTTATTATAAGACATCAACTAAAAATTATACAAATCAATAAAAAGTGGTTAAAAATATTATATTTGTCTTAAAATGTAAGTAATTTTCAATGTTACTCTTGCTAAATACACTACGATCTAATATCATATTAATTACCACACTCTCCCACTACCCTATTAAAGTATAGGTAAACATAGAAAAAAATAATTAATGCTCCTTAAAAATTAAGGAGTGTATTATAAAAAGGCCTAAAAGCACTAGTTATATTGTAGCTAGTGGTAGTGGTGTTTCGGGTGTTCGTAAATAAAACAGTTAATTAACCCCATATTTTAGAACTAATCAATCAATTAATTTTCTAACATCCTCATTCCCAAATAAATGATAAAATTATTCGTGCCCTGACAACTGTACATTGGTTATCCTAATTAATTCTCAAAATTTTATTTTTAATCTTCTAATGCTTTGGAACTTGACAGGGCCGCCAAATTAAAATAGAATACTGCATTGAGAAGAAGGGAAAAAGCATGTCTATAGTAAGTGATTTAACAGATTAATTAGACATAATGTGCAAGAAGGGACAAAATTTCTTTTATATACTTACATTGTACACTATAAATGAGTACGTTTGGAAAACAATTTTTACCGGCACAAGGCACTTAGCATATTTTCAATGATGGTTGTTATTACTCCTTTAAGTTCTTTTTATAAACAACTTCCTCTCTTTTATGTTTGATTTTCAATATAAACAATTTTTTTATTGGCTCAAAATTTAAACTGTATTTTTTTATTCTTCTCCATTAAATGGATATTTTTATATTAATTATCTCCCTCTCAATATTAATTCTCTTTCCCTTAACCATTTATTACTCACTCTCTAATCTCTCATATTTTCTACTCACTAACTCTCATATATTTTCTATTCATTCTCTCTCCTATTTTTTTTCATACATAGGGGCATATTTGGAAAAGACATGGCATTTTTTGACACATTTATAATTTTTAATTAATCTTCACCATTAGTTCATTTTTCACAATTAGAAAAAAAACTGCTTATAAAAAGGATACAAGGTAGTAATTAGCGATGAGAATGTTAAAGTTGGTATGTGATGCAAAAAGAATATGCAGCGATAGTTATTGGCAAACTTAAAAAGAAAAAGAAAAAAGAAAAAACGACTACATCGCAACCACGACATAGGTATTAATACAGTTGCAGTCTAGCTAGAGACTAGACTATATACTGTTTGTTAGTGCAACTATGTGTGGTGGTTATTGTTAGTGACTTTATTTATTTCTTGGTGTGCTGCTACCAATAGACGTATGTTCATAGTGTCTTGTTAATTAGATGGAAAATAGAAATAAAGAGAGAATGTGAAAGTTAAAAAAGGATGCAATATATAATAGGAGAGTGCGTGTAAGTATAGGAACCACTTAATTAGAATTATATGAAGGAAAGTGTATATATACAAGGAAGAGAGATCACTTGGAAAATGACTAGCAACACACATGACCCCATTTGATAGCCAAAAAAGTTGATAACTACGTTTCCTTGAAAAGTGTCCTACGTCAACCATGTTAATTTGGCCTCAGCCCATAACCATTCATTATTGAGCTGCTTAAAAAGCCTTTAACCCACACTTTGTGGTACTAATGTACTATATATATTGAACCTCATATTCATGCCAATAATTAATACCAACCGGCTTACCCTAATTATATTCTCTTGCTTGGTGATTGTGGAAATAAAGGACATGTATGTGCATCTTTGTGAGACGTTTTAGCACAAAAATCGGTCATTTTGGTGGAGGAAATTAAAGTAGCATCAACAAAGCAACAAAAACAAAGAACACCAAGCTACAACACAGTCAATAGTACTCAATATTTATCAAGACCAATCAATATGAAAGATGAAACCTTTATTGATAAGCAAAGAAAAACATGCATTTACTAAGATGTGTTGATTATAGTGTGAGGGATTTTGATCACTTAAACACAAAGATCTTGAATTTGAGAGAGTTACCCTCAACTAAGCCCAATAATATTCGAATGACTCAGTCAGATAGCTGCACGTCAAATAGAGTAAAGCGTGCATATAATTTTGGATTGGCAGTATGTATTTGGCCAAAATCTGAGGGTTTGAGTTTACAAGTATTTTACCAATATACTATTTTATTAGTGTTTTAACACAAAATGGGTCCCTGTGGAGGAAGAAATTAAAGTAGCCTCAACAAAGCAATAAAGACAAAAACACCAAGCTATTCAATATCAATCAATATGAAGGGTTAAATCTTTATTGGTTAAGCAAAGAAAAGCATGCACATGCCAACAACTGTTGAGTCTAATGGAAGGGATGACTTTTGACTTTTGCGTATTTAACATTAGACCTCAAATTTAAACTTGTGTGAATGTGAAAAGAAGTTTTGGGAGAGCGCTCAAATTTAACTCACTCAGATGGCCAAATAAAATAAAAAAAGAGTAAATCATGCATATAAATGGTTTGGCAGCATATATTAGGCCAAAATTTGAGGGTTGAGTTTATGAATTTTTTACTTATATACTATTTTTTTTTTAATAAAAAGTTTGCATAAGTTGTGTCAAGAGAGCTCACTAGAGTCAAAATATGCTTCCGAGCTTAAAGAACACTTACAAAGTTATTCATACATTGCCTACCAACAAAGTTTTATCTCAGTAGGATTTGAGCACAATGTTAAGGGTAATTGTGAGCCAACTCTTTAATTTACCAACCGAACTAACCTTTCTTAATTAATTGGACACCGATATACTAGTACTATTTTATTAGTGTTTGAAATAGCTCCAAAAAAAAACCTCATTTGCGTGTCAACTCGTAGAGGCATAGTCATTTAAAACAAGCAAATCCAATCACACAGTATGAAGTGTGATTCTATTTTGATTAATTGATGTGAGACTTTCACGTGACATCCTTAGAGAAATTAAGGCAGGAAGTTAATTAGCTGGACGTTGCAGATACGAAAGGAAGATGGTAAGAAGGTTAAAGGGTGGAGTTAGATGTGAATAGAACTTAAAAAAGATTCCAAAAGAGGCAAATGTATTTGTGCAGTGGGGGATAAATGAAGTGAATAAAAGAAAAACCGAAGAGGATGTTGAAAGCAGAGAGAGAGAGAGAGAGAGAGAGAGAAGGGGACCCTCATTATATCACTTGACAATTGAGAAGGGCTTGTCTGTCACTTTGAAAAACGCTTGTAGAGGACGCAACAGAAGCTCCAATTCTAAACGCCAACCAATTCCTGAGCTGGCTGCCTGACTCTATGGCTACATGGGGTTCGGGTTAGTTTTCATATTTCCAAATTAATCTCGTCCCTTCCGAAACATGCCATTTACTTTGGAAACGTTTTCCAAGATCTCTCTCTGATACATTACTCGCTATTATTCTCTTTCCTTCTCTGGCAACCAAGGACTCTCTCCCTCTGATTTTAAGTTTTTGGGTATTTTTGGTACCCTAGGATTACGATGTGTAACTGTTTGTTATCCCCTATTTTACCTCTCTCTCTCTCCCCCCCTCTCTCTAGCTAGCTTGTCACCACCAACTATTCCCCTCGTCATTTATTGCTCCTTCTCATTAATTCTCTCTATATATACACCCCCCTCCACCATCTTCCTCATCACTTGTATTCTCTCTTATTCTGCTTCTCTGATTTCAGACTTTAATGTCTTGATTTGCCTCTCAATTGTTCGTGTTCTGGTTTCAACTGTTTGAAACCTCACTTCCTTTCTTCTCTTCCCCAACTTTACTTTTGTCTCGTTGAATTAGATTAGGAAGCGGTGTGATTTAGGGTTAGGGCTAGGGCTTCTCTATTCTATTCTGTTCTATTCGATTCTATCTCGTTTTTTCCCTTGTGTTTCTGATGAGTATTATTAGAGTGGTTTTAAACTTGCGAGCAGACTACGATATATGAGAGAAAGAGATCCTTAGAGAAATTAGAAAAAACCAGTCACTGTTTGCCGATGGAGCATCATCAAGATTCACAAGGGCTTTTGTTTGTGGGGGGAAGCGAGAGGGGTTTTTGGTTAATTATTTTGGCGTGGTGGTCCCAAATTAATCCATCAAAATCCCTGTTAATTGGCCCCTTTTAAGCCACTTTGAGAATCTTGATGATGCTGCAGCGGCAATCACTGGCTTATAACACAACAGCTTCTGGATCTTCTTCCCTTAGCCCTAACGAGAAAGGTGATGTATTCTCTATCTCTGTCTGTGTCCTCCTTTGTTTACAAATGATTCAGAAATTACACAGTTTAAATCACTGTTATGTTTATTAGGCTACTGATACGAGAATTTGTGTTAGAATTTTTTGACAGGGAAAACTTTTAACACACGTACATCACTCATTAGTTATTAACAATGTCTTCTGTAGTAGTAGTAGTATAGTAGTAGTAACAGTGAAGTAGTACTCGTTGGTCTTTATTTCGAGGTCTGATGTTTGATGTTTCAGTGATGATGGAATATTGGGGGCCATTTGCTACCATTCTGGGTATTTATTTAGTTTCTTATTTAGTTTCTGTTGAGTATTTATTTCCAGCCGTTGCACAGTATATATATATTCTCTTCTCTTCCCTTTTCCATTTATATCTCATTTCATTCCTGCGGAGAAAAAAAAAGCAGATACAAATATAGAGTTCTCATCAGCTTTTTACTTTTATCGTATCATGTACTTGTTGAGATATATCCACAGCATGAAGTAATTTACTTATGTTCATGAAAAATATAGACTGAGGGTTCTGGGATTTTGAATCCAGTGATATCATATATGTATTTCATTGTTATCTCATGTTTTACTATTTGTTGTTTGGACTATTTTCAGAATTTTCCTATTTTGCAGAAAAAACCAACAGCTAGAAAGTGGAAGAATACGCCTATTCTACATTATGACAAGCTATATGATTTATTTAGTACAGATAGAGTAACTGGGAATCATAGTGAGACTGCCAAGAGCAAATTGAAGCGGTGGGAACGTGAGATAATCGATCTCAATGAATCTTGTGATGGTGTGGAGGAAGACAATGACACTTCTTACTCTACTTTTTATTGATTTATACTCCTATGTTTTTTTTTTTTGCCAACGATTATACTCCTATGTGCTATATAAGATATGTTGAATTATTATGATCTAATGAAAATTATCACAGCTATTTTTTTTAATCAAATTTTGACATTGGAGTTTTTGTTTTTTTCCACTTCGTCATCCTAAGTTATAATCATACTTGTAATAAAATTCAAGTGTTAAAATTTGACAAGAAAATTGGTTTTAATAATTAATAAATACTCCTCCGAACCTAATTATAGGACATCATTTGAGAATTGATATTAATTTTAAATGGGAAAATTTTAAAAAGAGACAAAGAAAATAGGAAAAAGACAATTCAGAGCAACAAAATCAGAAAATTATAAATAAGTTTTTTTGTGTACATAATTACGAAAATACCACTGAATTTTTAATAACATGTGTATTGTAATTTGCAATAAGAGTATCTCAATTAACAACATCAGCACCAACAATTCATAGTGTAAATACGTAGTATCTAAATGCTTCAACTGTTATTAATTTAGATACTTGTATTGTGAATTACGATATTCGTGTTGTTAAAAATTCAGTGGCATTTTCATAATTACGCAAAAAGTACAAAAAGACTTATTTGGATTATTTGATTTCGTTGCTCTGAATTGTCTTTTCCCTATTGTTCTTATCTTTTTTTTGAGATTTTCCCATTTTAAATATACAATATACGTATTTTTTTTTCACCCAAACAATTAATGTATTTATCAATCTTTTTCTAATCTACCTTTGATGTTCTCCTAACCATAAAGGAGTGAAATGATGAAATTAAGGAAGATGCTCAGAATGTTTAGAAAACACATGTCACTTTAACTAACTTTTTTAATGTACTAATTAAATCAGGAAAATACAGTCTTATATTAATAACAAGAGGAGTATAATATAAAAGTTTTTTTTTTCCTTTTTTGCTAGAGTATAATATAAAAGTTGACTATTCTCAGTTGTACTCAGCATTAACTGGGCCATTGGGCTCAGCAGAGCTAATAGCCCGGCCGACCTGTAAGAGATAAGCAAAAGGGTGTGAGAGTGAATACCTTACCGTTGGCCTTAAACCCTCGTCACTGGTCTAAAGTAAACCCACCCCACTTCACGCTACAAGTGCGGGGCAACCCCTTCTTCCTCAGTTCCTGAGCCTAATGAAGGCACCATGAGCATGATTCAATTGCAGAGGAACTTGTTGTTCACCACGACCGCTTCTGCTCCTTCCTTCACTTTTTCTTCTCCCCCTTCATCGACGTCTTTGCCTCTCCGGCGCTTCTGCTTCATGGTGACTTTTTCTTATTCCCTGTCTCTCTGTCTCATATTTGTTTCATTAATTATTCTTCTGCACATTTGGATCATTCAGTACTTTGGATACGCATGGATGAAATTGAAACAGAACATAATTCTCACTGGCCAGTCGGTGACTTTGGCAATCCTGAAAATAATGGAAAAAACTTGACACACTCACACATCTGTATGGCTATGTATGTATTTATGTATGTTTGTAATGATACCATTCTATCTTTCTCTATTTATATGCTGACTAGATATAAACATGGAAGTCACCTATTTGATTGTCAACACCTCTTGAGAAATGATACTTTCTGTTTCTAATTGGATGCCGGGCTTTGTCTCCTATGCACTTCTATTCCATTATATACGCGTTAGCAATTCTGATAAGACGTGATTAAATAAATAACGAATGAGCCAGTTGTCTTCAGTTTAGCTGTGTCATTCTGTTACGTGTTACATGGACTGTAGATCAAGAGACTTGTCTGTTTTCTCTTGTGAGAACTGAAATAAGTGATGGATCTAGTTCATTCTCTTTTCCTGGAATAATGCATTCAGTGACAACAATTGGTACTATTGATTCCTGAATTTCCTGAGTAAGTTCTGTGTTGCAGCATAATGTAGCCCTGTAGATGCATTTTTTATTTTGAAAATACATATTGGATTTTGGAAATAATATACTTTTGGATGTGAAATGGTGTTATAGTTGGATTTAAGGACTCTTCGGAACCCACCCAGATCACATTCAACATGGAGTGTTGCCAACAGTATTAAATGCCAAAAGAGTTCCCAACTTAAGTCTGGAAGACCTGGGACAATGTCAATCCAGCATGCAAACATTGGACAGAGCTTATGTCCTTTCAATGGCACAAGTGATGCTTTAAGGTGCACTGCCGTTATCCCTGTATTTGCAAGACGAGGATTCTGTAAATCTTTGGAATCTCTGAATAATTTCAGTTTCCCATATTTGGAGAAAGGTTTTCGAAGGAGTTTAACGAATGAAGGGATATTCGCTAAGAGATATGTTTCTTATGTCCGGAAAGTGGAAACTAGAAATGATACTATAAATGCCGTAGATGGAAAGCATGACAAGTCTAACTTGGGCTTCAAAAGTTCTAATAAACACAAGAAAGGGGTAAAAGCTTTCAATGTTGAGGGAAAAGATAGAGACATAACTTCAAGTACTTCTGTTTCTAAAGACATTGATATGGCAACCTCAAGAAAAAATTTAGTTGAAGGTAAGGGATTGTTGACATCAGCACCACCTGCTAATAGTAATCAGGAATCTAAACTCACTGGAAGAAAGAAGGCAGGAAGCAAAAAGAACAAGAAATCTGTTAGCAATTCATCAGAAGAGGTTGCTGGTGCTCAGGATTCTATAAATTCTTCTGAAGTAAAGACATCCCATCTTTTGGATATGGGGCAGAGCTCCACATGTATTTCAAAGGTTAGTGAATTATTATTTGCAATAAGGAAATAATGCTTTTTTACATTTACCATTGATGCATTCTTGCTAACCCTGCTTGTTCACAGAAGAATTCAACAAAGACTTCATCGGAAGAAGTACCTGATAAACCTGCTTCTAAGAAGAAATTATCAAAGAAAAAAAGTGGGAGTTCCAGTGAGAAAGGGAAATTGATGAAGGCTAGGAATGAGAAGCAGGAAGTGTATAATGAAGTGAAACTTCCAGAGAAAGTTACTGACAAGCCACTATATCCTCCCACTGGAAAGTCTGTGGTTGTTGTGGAGTCTGTCACAAAAGCAAAGGTTATTCAAGGTTACCTGGGTGACGTGTATGAAGTCTTGCCAAGCTATGGTCATGTAAGGGACTTGGCTGGAAGGTCTGGATCTGTGCGCCCTGATGATGATTTTAGTATGGTGTGGGAGGTCCCAGCTCCTGCCTGGACGCATCTTAAGAGCATCAAAGTTGCACTGAGCCGGTACATTCTCTTTCCTTGTCATTCACCTTCTCTAATTTTCCCATTTTAGTGCCTGTTAAACTAGTATTCACTTTATTTAATTTTTTATCAATATAAGTTATTATTTAAAACTTTTTGAATAACTTTATTTTGTATTATATAACTATGTTCTTATTTCTTTAGTTCACCTATTAAGTTCATTATAAAATGTTATCTTATATATTATGTTACATTCTGATTCATAGATGACAAACATGTTTAGAGAAGGAAAAATGATTCCAGTTCAACTGCAAAATTGTGTACTGCTCATTATCTTGGTTCATTGACCAGTCCTGTATTTAAGAAATTATTTTTTGGTGTTTGGTATATGTATGTGGCTGATAGCTGTTCTCCTGCTCAATTTGTTTTGGCTTGTGCCTCAGAGCAGAAAATCTTATTCTTGCATCAGATCCTGACCGTGAAGGAGAGGCTATTGCTTGGCACATTATTGAGATGTTAAAGCAACAGGATGCTTTGCATGATAATTTATCTATAGCAAGGGTGGCCTTTCATGAAATTACTGAACAATCTATAAAAGGTGCTTTGCAGTCTCCTCGTAATGTTGATGTGAATTTGGTTCATTCGTACCTGGCACGGCGGGCTTTGGATTATTTGATTGGGTTTAACATTTCACCATTACTATGGAGGAAGCTGCCTGGTTGCCAATCAGCAGGGAGAGTCCAATCTGCTGCACTTTCTCTCATATGTGATAGAGAAATGGAAATTGATGAATTTAAACCACAGGAGTATTGGACTGTAGTGGCTCAATTGAACAACAAAGAGCCGGCATTGAACAAGGATTATACCTTTCCTGCTCGCTTAACCCATTTTGATTCACAAAAGTTGAATCAATTTTCAATTACCTCTAATACCCAGGCAGCAAACATTGAAAACAAAATAAAATCAGTGGACTTTCAAGTTATTAATGTGAAAAGAAACAAAATTCGAAGAAACCCTCCAACACCTTATATAACATCCACTCTTCAGCAAGATGCTGCAAACAAGTTGAATTTCTCAACAAGTTACACAATGAAGGTATGCAAATTTATGAATTCCTTTTCTGTTTTCATACTTGTTTGTTGAAGTGTATTATGTAAAGACTTGGTTGTTGATGGCACACAACATGGTCATACAATCCATGTAGCGGACCCCACCTAGAGGGATAAGGCTTGTTGTTGTTGTTTATTGAAGTGTATTGAAGTCAAGCTTATTTTCCTGTACAACCATCATTGTAAGATTATGTTAAGTTGGGTGATTTTTCTTGGATTACTTTTGACTGTAACTTCTGTTGCCTAATGAGTGCAGCTTGCTCAGAAACTCTATGAGGGAGTTGAACTATCCAATGGCGAAGCAGTGGGTTTGATAACATATATGAGAACTGATGGATTGCATGTAGGTATCACTTTGGTAGCCGAGCATAGTGATATACTTTTTCTATGACATTTTCTTCTTCTTCTTCTTATTGTTGTTGTTGTTGTTGTTGGTTACTATATCATTATTTTATCATGTGATGAGAGACTTATTGGGGTGCAAGAGTGTTAATTGTTTACATGCTGGGCTGAAGGGTGGAATGCGTGTAAAAATGGTTGAAATGATTCAATAAACTTAACTCTGCCGAGTTATATTTTTAATGAGATTAGACTGTGTGCCTAAGAGCATTTGTATGTGGATCCTATATAGTATCAAAGTTTTGACTTTTACTCGCATTCTGTTGGACATATGAATGGCACATGTAAATTTATTTCTTGTATTGGTTCAATAATCTTATCTGCAGCTAATCATTTTAATTTTAAGTATTTCGTTTTTTATTTTTATATTTTAGATTTCTAATGAAGCTGTCTCTAGCATACGCTCACTGATAATTGAAAGGTGAGATGCCCTCTTCCCTACACTGTTTTGCTCATTCTGGGTTTCAGTACTATTAATGTATTACACTGTACAAGCTTAATGGCAGTCTTCCTAATTCAATTTTGAATTATGGGTTTCGGTTCTCTTCATGGTGCAAATAGGATACCAAATCTTCTGCTTCAATTTTGAATGGCATAGTGCTGCCATAGTCTTTCTAATTCACACTTTGTGCATTTCTTGGTGTTCTTGGTAGCAGTATTCTTTTGCAAGTGACAAGTCAAAGCCTTACCAAATGTCTTAATTGTCACTGGAATTATAGACTTCTATATAAAGTGAGAAAAGAGTGACGTTTGGACTATGTTATCTTAGAAAACACCTTAGATCCTTCATAAGCTCTCATAATTAATCTGTAATCCTCCTTCCTTGTGGGTATAAGTTATTTTAATGAATTTCTTTGTTGGTTTCAGTGGATTTTTATTTTAACAGAAGGGTATCCCCTGTGGATTTACAACAGGGTTACAAAGGTTTTCTAAGTTGCTGAGTTTGTAAATTTTCACAGTTTTTGCATGGCTTTTCACTTATCAGCAATAGATTCTTCTTCCATATAGAAAAATAAACTTATCTATTTGCGCCTAGAGACAAAAGGAGAAAACAAGACCTACCTTACTATTGGGCATGAGAGAGATTTTTGTTTGAAATAGTATAGTAGTTCAGTTCTATTCACATGCAAGGTATTATCTGGTAATTTCTCACTACAACTTAGCAATTTTTTTTATAAACAACTTACGGCATGCAGGTATGGTCATGATTTTGCCTCACAAAATGCACGGAAATATTTTAAAAAGGTGAAAAATGCCCAAGAGGCCCATGAAGCCATTAGGCCAACTGACATACGTAGACTACCATGTAAGCTACTTATTTTACTATGCATGCCATTTTCTTTAGTTTCTGATTTAATTATGTGAAGAACTTGTCAAATATTTAATGGCAAACCCATTGTGATATAACTGCTTGCTGGCTTGTCATTAACAGCAATGTTTGTTGGGGTGCTTGAGGAAGATTCCTTGAAGTTATATACACTTATTTGGTCAAGAACAGTTGCTTGTCAGATGGAAAATGCTGTCTTTCAGCAGGTTAGACTACTAATTTTCCATAAAGTTTATTGAACTTGTAGGAATAACACACTTGCTTCTTTTTCCATCAATAATAAATCTATCCCTCATCATTTGTCTAAAAGCAACAGGTTTTGGGAGAAATGGTTCTTGACACATGCATATGAAATTTATCTACGAGAGTTTGGTCAGCTGTTTTAAATCAGATACATCCTTTTGTTTCCAGATACAACTTGATGTTGGAAATGGCAATGAGTCCATTGTGTTCCGATCTGCAAGCTCAAGGGTTGATTTCCCCGGATATCAGGCAGTTTTTAAGGTATGATGTAGATACCAGCTTCTTGATGGTGTAAGGAAACCATTTGATCAAGCCTATTAATAGATTGTAGTTATTTGCACAGCTGATTATAGTCCCTTACAAGGAAATCCATTCACTTCATTAATATTTTCATATTGAGTTTAAGCACCTGGTTTTTTGCAACTGGTACAATGCCTATGATTTTTTGGAACCCAATACAAGCTCTTGGTAAACTAACTTTTCTAAGATCACCCTTCTGACAGTACTTAAGATGCCACAAACAGAATCTTTACTAATGGTATACTTTCAAAGATTTCTTTATCGTTTGCTATGCATACAGGTTTCTGACAGGATCCCAAGTTTCTCTGTACAATTCTGCTATCCTGAAAGAAAAATTTTCTTATTATGTATATACTCGTGTTTTGATTTGTGTGCAACTTTGCAATTTCTTGTTTGATTATTATTTTAAACTTTTACTTTGGTGGGTGACGTATGATTGATTTCAGTGAAGTAAGCCCAGTTTATTAGTTTACTTATGATGAAGCTTGCATTCAATTATTTATTTATCAGTATCAGTAAATTGTGAGATGTTTATTATTGTTTTGAATATCTTTTCTTATTTAATGGAGGTTGAAAATGTTCACATGTCACCTTTATTTTAGTTGTTTGTCTCTTCACTTACATGAAGGATTTTTGTTTTAGGACACTGAGGCTGAAGGGGTTCAGAATAAAGAAAATTATGAATTAGACCATGATGAAGAGTTTGGGGTTCTAAATGCCGTGAAGGTAATATTAGATGTTGTTTAGTAATTAATTTGTTTTTTTAATTTTTTAATGCCAAAGAAACCAATTTGATGCCTTCTCTCTTTATATTATTTGGATAGGATGCTGTACTTGCCTTTCTTTTTGTGTTTTGCCTATGGTTTTTTCTCGAGGGGGTCCTTCAAATGTTCATTCCAATGAGTTTGCCTATGGTTTTTTCTTTTTTCTTTTTCCTTTTCTAGTGGGATTTTCATCCGAGTCTTCCTATAATAACTTCAGATCTTTTTAGACCTCTCATTGATATTATACCTTTTCATTCCATGGTTTTGCCTCTTGACTTTGAATACAAGGTCTTTATGGTATAATTTCCGTGTTTTGGTTGGAGATGAGCAGACACTGGTGGCATTATCAATTTATGCCCTTGATGTTATGTCGCATATTTCCCCTCACTGACTTCTATTTTAAAGCCAGGGGATCCAATACATCTTGTTCAAACAGAAATTATGCAGCACTTTACACAACCTCCACCACGTTACTCTGAAGCATCGTTGGTATGTCATCACATTTCTTTCATTGGAATTAGTGGGCTACTATAGACCATAATTATGGTTGCTTTCATCTGGGAGGCTAGTTTTCATTTCTCCTGCATTTATTCTTTTCTGATTTCTTTCTACACGATCCCCTCTTTTTTGGTTTTTGGTATTATATATATTTTTTTGGGGGGGAGGGGGTGTTATCTTTTGCAATATTGTATTTAATAGGTTAAGAAGCTTGAGGAGCTTGGGATTGGGAGACCTTCGACATATGCAGTCACATTGAAGGTTTTGAAGGTAACTGACTTGCAACAGTCTTATTATAATGCTTCTATTACATGAAGATTAATAGTAGCATTAGTGATTTGCAAAGAAATTTGCCTGAGTTCTTCAAGTCATTGATTGAGCTGAACTGTTAGCAATTTAGTCAGTTAGGCTATACTCAGACCCCGGCTTCCTTTACTTTTAAGTTTTAACTGTCCTAGGCCCAAAAATCTGATTGGGGATCATATCCTTCATTAGTCTTTTCTCATTGCTCTAAGCAAATATTTTGTTCTCTAGTTGTTGGAACGTCTAGCAATGGCTAGTGTTCGAACTTAAAAGACCAAGCAATGCCTAGAGTAATGACTTTTAGATTTTAGAATTCTCTTGTTGACATTGTTGTCATGCCATTTGTATATGTTACTGCATGCTCCTGGAAAATGTTTGTCCTTGGATACATTTATTTTGTGTCTGTGTCAAAAAAATTCTGAGCCTTTGTTTGCTTTTTGCATCAGGACAGAAACTATGTGACAGTTAAAAACCGTGTTCTGTATCCAGAATTCCGTGGTCGCATGGTAAATTTCTGATTTTTTATGTTTTTATAAACTGCTTTGTGGGGATGAAAATGATTGATATATTGTATTAATATTTAAATATTCCAGACAATTGGGGTCCTGTCTTTCTTGTCTACAGTAGATTGATGTCATAAAAATAAATTATTTCACTGTTTTCTCTTGCTTTCCCTTTTTTTTGTTCCCCTGCGTAGCTTATTTTGATGAGTAACAAATCCTGTTTCCCAGATATAAATTCTATGTCCGTTCCGTTTGTGGATGTTGCTGTGGCCCAGTTATGTTATGATAACAAATGAAACAACATAGTGTGCGTCTGAAGCTAGAGTAGTCTACAATTAATTTTTGTTTTTCTCTCTAATATCATTTTGCACTCTCAATTAGATAACCATCCAGAATCCAAAACTTGTTTCTATAATGCTATACCTTGTAGCTTTAACTGCAGCATAAATTTGTTCAACCCATCTTTGATTTGAGTACATTCCTCCTTGCACTTGTATCTTATTTGCAGCTTTGTTGATTCAATGACGTTTGTTAGACCTGTAGAAGGCATACATCTTCAACTCATTAAGACCTATTATCTCACACTCCCCTATTTTCTTGAAAAATTGAAAGTGCATGAGAATCATTGGACAAATGGTGCATTATATGCACATTTGAAATACTTAACCATTGATGCTCTTTCCTTTGTTATAATTTCTTGTGAATGAGCATTATGTTCTTCTACTCAGTTGACTCATGCGCTCGTCAGGTGCCAATCAATTTATTGTGTTTGAAATATGCCCACATGTGGCAAGCACTTCATCGTTGTTCTCTTGATGATGCATAGGTTTCGGCTTTTCTGTCTCATCATTTTTCAGAGGTCACAGACTATAGCTTCACTGCCGATATGGAGACTGAGGTATCATAGTTGTCTTCACCACATATTATGCTAGCCACTAATGTAATGTGATTGTATCTCTACTTTTTCACCTTGTCCAACTTACAAACTCTCTTTTATCTACATCATGTTTAAATCTCATGTGTTCATTGTATATTCATTTATTTATTTACGTTTTTCTTTTGCTTGTATAACAGCTGTAGTAGAGTGATTTGCCATCCAATTTTATTGTACTATTTTTTAAAAATCTTGCCTTTGATTCAGCTTGATAATGTCTCTGCTGGATTAACTGAATGGAAAGGCCTCCTCAGAGATTATTGGACGCGGTTTAAATCATATTGTGAGCGTGCTGCTAATGTTCATATTCATCAGGTACAGCCATTCTTTTTGCTCAAAATATAATTATATTGCTCAATTTTCAATTCTTTTTCATTATCAGATATGCTATTCTCTTGTCATTGTGTGTATATATGAACTGGGGTTAACTATTAGTGATGTCTGCTTCTGCTCATTCTCTACACCATCAATGACCATTCAATATTGATATTCAAGTACTCGGTAAATATTGTATTGTCCATTAATTTTTATATAGGGATACAACTAGTTTCAGAATGAATGTGGAATTTTGAGTATTACCCATATGACAGGTCATGAAAGCTTTTAAATTATCCTGCAAAAGGTTGTGTTTTAAATTTGATTTATTTTACCATGCTGTTGACTGTTATAAATTAAAATGCTACTCTAATACTCCTTTTACAGTTTGTTAACTAATAAAATATTGTATGCTACTTAAAGGTGGAGAAGATGTTAGAAAAAAAATTTGGGGATTATTTATTTGCTTCTCTACCAGGTCAGAGTAGGGTATGCCCAAGGTAATATAGTGCCAAAATGTCTGCTTGTTTACTTTCATCTTATTGTCTTTGCATTCATGTTTTGAATGATATCATTAATTTTTTTTAATCTGCTAACTACTATATGAACTTGTTTCAGTTGTTTGGAAGGCACGTTGATTATGAAAGTAAGTAGGTTTGGCGCTGGCTACTTTATAGGTTGTGACCAACATCCAAAGTGCAAGTGAGTATTCTGTCGCATATCTGATTTATAAAACCTGAAGTATGTGTAATTTATAAAATACTCTACCTGTCATATGCTACACAGTGCATTGAAACGTTTTGTTATGTTTACTGTGTTAAACAATATGTGGAAATTGCATGATTTCCCAGATTTGTTCTGATGATGAAAATTGAAACCTTGGCTCGAATACCATGGACAGTATCAAGTGGATTTGAGGATACAGGCAGTAATCATAAATTACCCCAAAAACAGAGAAAGAACAAGACAGATGAAAAATTGTGGATACGAATCCACAATTGATCTACTATGGATTTGGCATGTCACTAATGGGTTACTTGGCATTGTACGCTCTACTTAATGATAAGGACCTAGTCTCTACTTCACCTGTTGATAGGGATTGAGATAGAAGATTAAGTACTCCAAATGAGATATTTTACATTAATTGTCACACCGCAAGTGATGCTTCAACTATTCCTAGGTCTGATTTATACTAAACCTTCTAACTGCCAAATAAAGCAGAGGGAAACAGTAATGCTGATTACTTAAAAAAAAGATCAAGTGCTTGTTGATAACAGGATTCTGAATGTCTCATGCATTTTTCCACCCAACACCTCTACATCAAGTCTAAATATTATATTTACAAGTTTAAATGTTGCATTTTGTAAAGTAAACACAGATCGGAACTGTTGAAATATTCAGATAATCCTGAATGTCGATAATCAAATATCTATTTAATCCATTATCACTCTATTGGATGGGTTGCAATAGAGTTGTGATAAACGCATTGGACATTCAGGTTCCATTTTCAATTATTGATGTTGGATGTTAGACTAGGTCAGCCATGCCTTCATTACGTCATAGATCTTATTGTTAGTCTTTACTCAGTTGAAATTTTGGACCTTTATTAGTTTGTCTGGTAACTTTATTTTTGTTGTGTTCTTCTAAAAAATAATTTGCATTGTAATATCTTGTTTTATGAATTTAGAAATGAATGTGTTCCTAGCGGCTCTTGTTATTCTGAAAACAGGTATATTGCCAAAACATTATATGGTGAGGATGAGGAAGAAGTTATCGATCAAAATAACACTAAAATAGAGGAGCCAAAAGTCCTCGGTGTTCACCCTGGATCACATGAAAAGGTTCCCATTAGATTGTGGACTTGGTTATATGCTTCATCGAACTTTAAGATTTTTTGTTTTTCTTTGTTGCTTGGATTATATTAATGACTCGGATAATTTTCCTTCAGGTTCTTCTGAAAACTGGTCCTTACGGAAATTATGTTCAGCTTGGAGAAGATAGGAAGGGATACTTTCCTAAAAGAGCCTCTGTCTCTCATGTATGTTCAATTTTCTTTTTCCAGAATATACCATCTGACTAACTATTTTGGTCATTTTGCTGGTTCATTGCCGTTGATATTTGACATTTTATCCGTTTGTGGTTCCTTGCACATTATATATTTTTATTATCACATAAGATGGAAGTTTTTTTCTGTAAGATTTGCTGTGATTAGAAAGCAAGGGGATATTGAACAACCCCCATCTCCGTGCTTGGAGGTGGTGGATGATGAAAGAAGGGGAGCCTTTGTAATAACTATTTATAAGTTTTGGTTTTCTTTTAATGAAGTATTCAGTTTTCATTAAAAAAAAAACAGAGTGAGAGAGAGAGAGAGAGAGAGAGCAAGGGGATCCGAGTCTAAAATTTTGACATTATTTTTCATATCTAATGGATAGTATAACACTGATTCAGTTGTAGAATTTACGATGATATTTGGCTTTAGAAATCGCACCCCAATGGCTGTTGAAAGATCCCTTGAACTAACAAGGTCAAACCTATAAGAATAATGTTATATGTTGCTTCCTGTGAGAACAATGTTTCCCCAATGTATATAGATGTCTAATTATGCATTTTTGTTCTCAAAATAGAGTGATACAACGTGGGCATTCAATTTTTTTGGTGCACGGAATTCTAATTTTACTAAATTCTGCCATGGTGATGCCTATGGATATGTCTTCTGATGTTGATGTGTGGTAATTGGTTGTGCAAATATGATTCATTTTAGCTTCTACCAATGGAAGGATAGAATTTACAGAATTGGTATTTTCCAGATAAAAGATACAGAATCTATCACTCTAGAAGATGCCGTAGAGTTGCTGCGATACCCAGTGACCTTGGTGAATCTCTCTCATTGTTCTGTTCAAATTCATTTTTACACTTACGTGCATTTATATATATATTGTTTTATGACCCCTGGTTGCACCTCCGTCTATGTTATCTTCTAGTGTGTTTCGTTCAATACAAAGGCTCACCATTTTGCAAAGGTGAGGTTAGCATTTCCCTGCAACAAATTAATGTTTGCTTGTTATTAGGGTAACCATCCAAAGGATGGACAGCCAGTTATATTGAAGCATGCTAGGGTTGGGTTTTCTGTCAGACATCGACGAACAACAGCTTCTATCCCAAAGGTAATACTTATAGTTTCAGGGCGACTTTGTGCCATATAGGAACGGTTGAAACAACTAGGGCTGCTGTGTTCACCTACTGCATGTTCGTATTGAAGCAATCTCTTGGAGTGTTACTGATAGAAAATATGAGAAAACTAGGGTAACTTTGTGCCATTTAGGAACGGTTGAAACTACTAGGGCTGCTGCGTTCTCTATTTCTATCTCTCTTTCCCTCTGTTTCTATTTCCCTTTTCCTACATCAAATCTGTTTGTGAGGTTGAGTGTGTGTGAGTTTTACATCAGTTACTTACTTTTTTGACCTTGATCTTGTAAATGTTACTTGTTAATTCTTTTTCACAACTGACTGTCATGTTACCAAGGATGTAAACAGTACTCCCTCTTGTCCTAATTATAAGAGTCAGTTGATTTTTTTTAGAAAATCCTAAAAAAATTAATTATATTACTTAATCATATCATATGATGTATTTTATTATATTATACATTAGTTCATAAGTCAAATAATATAGTTTGAAGAAAAATGATAAATTTTAATGTTTTAAAGTAATACTCTCTCTATTCTTATTTATAAGACCCTTTAGGAGAATGGTAAAAAAATCCAGAGAAAGTTAATTACGTTACTTAATAATATCATATGTTGTGTTATATTATATTATATAGTAGTTCATAAGTCAAACAATATAATTTGAAAAAAAATGACAAACTTTTATATATTAAAATAATATAATTAGCTTTCTTAAGATTCTCTAAAAGGGACTTATAAATAGAAACGGAGGGAGTATAATTAGTTGTCTTAAGATTTTTTAAAAAATGTCAATTAAGATCAGAGGGAATATAATGTAATTGGTCACAACTCCTAGTCTCCTTTGTTTCCAAATCTAATTCTATTGAAATGGCAACTATTTTTTATTACATACACACATACTTTAGTATCCTAATTATTTTGAAATAGAGTGTTGTCCTTATTTTTATTCCTATGATTGCTTTTCGGTGGTAGCTAGTTTTGATATTAGAGGTGAAGGGTTTTCTTATTTGGAAATTGGTATGCAGAATGTGAAACCCGATGAGGTCTCCCTGGAGAAAGCACTTCAATATTTGTCAGGTAAAGATGTAAGATTATCTGGTCGGCCGAAAACTAAGCCGAAGGTCGAGGCAGCTGTCGAAGCTTGCTGAGTATGCTCTATTTGCAACCCATTTTTGTTGTGGTTTTTTTTTTTCTTTTCCGGGTGGGGGAATTCTCTGCTCCGAGGAGACACCCATCGGAAATGTATTCATTTATTTTTAATTATTTGTAGCTAGAAATGTAATTTATATTGTGATGGACATGTGTCAAATGTATTCATTTTCATTTTGGTGATAAAAGGAGTGCAAATCAGGTTATTATTATTCCTCAAAGCAAGAGAGTCCGTGTTCTCATCGAAGATCCAAGTCAAATGTAAACTATTTTACCTTTTTTTTTCCTAAACCAAAAGGTGGAAAAGTCTTAGTGCCTGCTTGGGGTGAGAAATAAGTTATTTCTCATTACATTTAAGTAACTTTTGAAAATATAGGGTGTGATTGGATTAAAGATTGTAATTGATACTTTTGGAAAAGTAAGATTGAGTTAAAGTAATATTTGGTAAAATTAAGATTAGGTAATTTGATTTGTGTTTGGAATAAAGATTGTAGAAGTTACTTATAAGTTACTTATGTAAAAGTAAAGTTTGTTTAGTTAAAATTTTATAGAAGTAACTTTTAGTGGGAAATGACTTAAAAATGTATGAATTACATATATT
>JBAGKO010000013.1:22428214-22451700 GCA_037177275.1 Acacia concinna
CTTTTTGGTTTTTTTTAATAATGGGAGCAAATGTCAAGTAAAAAGTCCTTCTATGTATGAGTGGGATCATCAACTACTTGTCTAAGTTTCTTATCAGTCTAACTCCCACTTGACTACTTTACTCCATGGTTCTTGATGAATGCACATTTTAGGAAAAAACATATATTGGTCTTCTTTTAATTTACTTGTTGTCTCCATACACTGCAAAAGCAATCCAAACACGCTAATATTATGTCAACTTGTAAACTTGATGCTTCACCAAAAAGAATTAAATCATCAGTAAAAAACAAGTGAGAAAGAGATGGCCCTCTTATAATTAGTCTAATAAGGGACTATGAACCATCCTCTATTGCATCATTAATGATATGGTGCAAATGCTCCATGCAAAGAGTACAAATATAAGGGGAGATTGGGTCACCCCCATTCCAACCAAAGCACCCAAGGAGATGATGGGGATATACATATCAAGATGATGTCATACATTTTGCTTTCAATGCCAACAACCCTTAAAGTATCACTAATAAAGAACCACTCTATTCCATTATACACTTTTCCAAATCAACTTTCACAACTAACCACCCATTATTTCCTTTTTCTATTCTTCATGGAATGGATTAGTTCTTATGCTATTATGATATTATCACTGCTCAATTTATACTATTATGATATTATCATTATCACTGCTCTATCTATCTATATACAAGAAAACTACGTTGATGATTGTTCACTACTTTAGGCATGATCGGTCGAAGCCTCATACTCAACACTCTGGTAATTACTTTGTAGTTGACATTATATAAGGATATTGGTATGAAATCTCTGATGTAGCTAACAAACTTTGTTAAAGCTTTTTTGGGTCCGCCAACGTTTTACTCAATACTTACCTTTCCAAGTGAGCAAAGCATCATAACCTTATGTGAAAATACTTTCCGTTAAATTAGGTATCACATATACACTATAGACTAGGTCCCAACATATGGAAGAGTAAACAATGTCACTCAGAAACACCCCAGTAATTTTAGTTGATTGATTTATAACAAAAGGTGTACCACAACAGAAATTTACAAGGCAGAGAAAGAAAAGTAGTAATTTATGATTTAGGCTTCTTGACGATGAGAACAGGGCACTTGGCTTTCTGTGCGCAGTGATTGCTCACACTCCCAAGGAAAGCCCTCTTTATGACTCCATAGCCATGGCTTCCCATCACCAACACATCCGCCGCCAATTTCTCTGCCTCCTCACAGATCACGTCCCTCGGATCCCCATTCTCCACCTTCGTCTCCACCTTTGCCTGTTTCATCCGCTCACCGCCGTCAATCATAGCCATTTCCACCTCCATTATATAATAGATCTAACAAACAACGAAAATGCCTAAATCCTACCTGTGGCTGCAGATTTGCACACAGTTTCTTGGCTTTCTCCATCACACTGTGCGCCACTTGGTCGCCGTACCTCTCGATGGCCGCCGTCACATCAGCAGAGAACAAATATCCTGACAACAAAATTACCAACGATAAAGATCTTCTGGATCATAATTAAAAGGAGGAGGAAGGCAAAGAAAACGGGTGATACGAACCACCGGGGCCGTCTATGGCGGAGTAAACAGGACGAGGGGGCCTGGAGTAGAGAAGAATGAGTGTATCTTCGGAGTTAGGGTGGACCAGATTGTCGAGGCACCATGAGAGAGCATGCATGCTCTCCTCTCCTTCGTCGACGGCCACCAGAATTCGACGTTCCTTCTTTTCTGACATTTCCTTGCCTTTGCTGATTGATTTGGGGGTGGTGTTGGTGATGATGAACAAACAGCCACTGCTGAGGGGTTGTATTTAAAGCCGTGACTGCTTCTTATTGATGAATCACGATCGTCCCAAACCTGTTGGCGTCCCGGTTTTTGTCCTACTTTCAACGCAGTGGGCCAAAAAACCAAAAACCAAGCCCTTTTGGATAAACATCCAGCTCGGACTTGTACCAGAACATTCTAGCCTAAAAATCTAGGATTTTTTTTTCTCCTGCCTCCATCTTTTTCATTAATCCAAGTCACATACTCACATCACACTCATAATCGATCTCTAACTAATGAATGTCTCATTACAATATAATAATCGATCTCTAACTCTTTTTTTTTGGTCAAATATAATCGATCTCTAACTAATGAATGTATCGTTACAATATAATATAATGTCATGTCAATGTAAAAATATTGTAGATGTTCTGTTCACATGTAATTTCACTCTTTTATATATGTGTCTATATGAATTGAAACCCTCAAAATTACATAGATAATCCACTTAATTCATTAGAAATATTTTATTGGCAGTGTACTCTATAGACGATACCGAAGTTAAAAGGCTCTGAACGAGGCTTTTTTAAGGCAGATGACTCAGTCAAATCAAAATCTGAAGTTGTTTCAAAATTTCTATAATAACTTTGCTCAGGCAGTCAGAAGGAGACTAAAATTAAAGGCTTCCGGTATAACAACCACTCTGGTGGTAATAAAATACAAGAATAATGCTATTTTATGTTTTTTTTTATTTATACAATAATTCATTGATGATGGACGAAGACTGCTATGACAAGTGTAAGAGTGAATAAAACCATTTTGACCAACCAAACAGGTCATCAAATCACCGACACAAATGATGCCAAAAAAGGAAACAAAAATCAGAAGAATAACTAGACCGTGGCGCAGATGAGAACTAGTTGGGTGCAGTGAGCGAGGAATCTTCGTCGGTGAGAGGCCTGGAAGATGACAAATCTGCTTCACTGTTATTAAAAGAAGATAAATCATCATCACTATCCTTCTCCTTCAATTCTTCAATCTTGTCTATGGCTTCCTTCCAATCCCACCGATTCTTCGCCTCCCATTCACAACAATACATTCCTATCTTCAACAGCTTCAACATCTCTCCCTCACCATTCCTCGTACCTAGAATATCCTTATCAAACACCTCCCCCGTCCACTCTTCCCTCACCACCGAGTTCACCCACGTTGCCAGGTCCGAGTTCTCTCCTTTCCCATGTCGCAGGTAATTCGCCGGGAATTTCCCCGTCAGCAGTTCCAGAATCAGAATCCCCAAACACCACACGTCGCTCTTCAGCTGGTTATTGGGACGTCGCTCCGGCGACTGGCTCGCCTCAGGGGCCTTGTACGCCGCCATGAACTGTTGAGCGTGCCTCTTGTTCATCACCAGCACCAGTCCGTACTCCGTCAAACGTGGCTCCATTGACTCGTCTAGCAGAACATTCGAAGATTTTAAATGTCCATGTGGTAGCTTCTGATCTGGGAATTCTCTGTACAGATAAGCCAATCCTCTCGCTACTCCTTTTATGATCTTCAATCGAGTTGGCCAATCCAGTCCAGAACCACGCCTACCTGTAAAAATAAACAGCATATAATTTGAAGTTACAAGTACTCTCTTGAAGATACACACACATATACTATATACACACATATACCATGGAGATGGCTGGCCAAGCTGCCATTTTCGACGAAGTCATAAACCAGAAGCTTCTCTTCTTTTCTGAAGAAGAAAGCGACGAGAGGAAGAAGATTAGGGTGGTTCAAGCTTCCAAGTCTTCTCATGTGCTCAAAGAACTCTTCTTTCCCAAGATTGTTCATGTGTTTAAATCTCTTAACCACCACGGCTGGTCCGTTCAAAAGCATGGCCCTATACGTGGATCCAAAACTGCCACTGCCCAGAACTTCGGCGGAGGCTCTGAGAAGTTCTTGTAGATCAAATCTCTGTGTGTCTTTGTTAACAAAGTTTAAATCTCCACTCTCACCCTTGTTGAATTCAGCTGTGAGATCAAATGATGGAGTCTCCTTAACTACCAAGGGTTCGCTGTTTTGATGTTGCGCTTGTTGAACAGTAGCCGTAGTATTAGTTCTCGTCGGAGGAGTACTACTCGTACTAGTACTGCTACGCCTTCTTTGCTTCCGGCGACGGCGAAGAAGAACAAATGAGGCTGCTATAATTGAAGCCAAGAGAATCACAGCCACCACTATGATAACAATTAAAAAGATGTTTCGCTTCTTTGAGGAGGACTTTTTGCAGGGGTTGTTTAAAGGTTTTCCACATAGATCTTTATTCCCTATTTGCACCACAAATTAAAGTAGTTAACAGACATGAACATGGTATGTACGTAGATTATGATCATTTAATCACTGTAATTTGTCTCTGCATTCAGATACTGGACCTGAGGCATAAACGTGCATGCAGCTTTGTATGACTAAATTAAGTCTTTCTGGAGAAGAAAAAGATCAGTGTCTGTTTGAATTAGCTTTTAAAAATAATTTTTATGGATTTTAAGGTAAGTACGTGAGATGAGTTTTATCTCAATTTTTATAAATTTAAGTTTAAAACTTTAGTTTGAGAGTTTCCCAAATGAATCCGAAAGCTTCGGTCCATTAAATTTAATGCCAAATGATTGGAGGAATAGAAAATAATTTGTTTTGTACGTAACTATCCTACAAAATCAAATACACTAGTATCTTGGGAAAAATCAATTCCCCTTCCTATATTTTGATTTACACACTATAATATATATTGCTGGGATAGAAAATGATTAAGGAAACAATAGAAAAACGACCATAAAATTTGGTTTAATAATCTGGTTTCATAAGTAATATATATATATATATATATATAATATAGATATATTAATAAACAAGATCTAATTGATTTAACTGAAAGAAAATAAGATTGAAATTTTCTTTTTCTGTTTGATGAGGTATATTTTGAAATTTTGATTTAATTCTCAAATATAGTTGAAATGTACCGTACACGTTCAAGTTAAAAAATGAAATAAAACTTTACAGCATAATTAATCATCATCCATGGAAACAGCAGAGGGAAGAACTCAAAAAAAAGGTTGAATTTGGCAGTGGAGTGAGAATCAAAGCAAAGTGCTTAAGTGCATATCTATTGAACACTTGCATCTAAACAGCGTTGGCGGAATAAGCTAATGAAACGTAAATATGATAGAAAATATATATATGAACACGTACAGGAACCAGAGATACGATTTGTGAGCTTACCTCCATATGCGCTGGGATCGTCGAATCCTCTTGCCGGTATTGCACCTTCGAGGTGGTTGTTGGACACGTTGAAAACTCTAAACTTATTCTTGGTTTTAAACTCTGGTATGTTTCCCTCAAAACGATTCGAACGTATGTCCAAATCCAAAAGGTTGGGCAATTCAGCAAGAGAACGAGGAATATGACCCGTGAACTCATTTTCATCCAAAAATACCTTGCTTAGATATTTCATGCCCTCAAAGGCATTATCAGGAATTTCTCCGGAGAACTTGTTATGTGACAAATACAGTCCCTTCAACCTCCCAAACCTGTTGAAGTTAGGAATGTTACCTCCAAAGTTATTGTTTTTGACGCTAAAAGACTGCAAATTGGACAGTTCCAATAAGGTATCAGTATCTATATTGCCACTTAGTCCCATCTTCTCCAGTATCAGATGAACCCCGCCTTCTCGACATTTTATACCGTTCCAGTTACAGATACTGATAGAGTCATTCCAGTTGGACAAGGCTGATGCATTGGACAAGGAGCTCTTGAACTTGATCAGAACCTGAGGATCATCAGCCAAAGAAGGCACAGAGCAAAGGGTTAGGACAAAGAAACTGATCGTGATGAGCATGAGAAGCCCATGTTGGGCTTTGTGGTGAGCCATACATGGAAGAAGATGGGAAATGGAAGACACCATATGAGATCAACTGAGACAAGTTTTGGGTAGGAATCAACATGCGTTGGGATTCTTGTGAAAATAATAATGATTAGTTTATTAAAGGGGTGACATTGAAAAGGTCGTTCCTAGCTGGTAAGAAATTAGCTGGTTTATATTTGCCGGCCAAATATGGTATAGTTTACTAAGGACAGTTTAGTTTAATAAATACATTTTATTTAGAGCGAGGTTGTGTGCTGGTTTGGGGCTGTTTTTCTTGTTTATGATGAAGACTATATGACTTCTATTTGTATTCTCCAATGGACATTATTATATTTTTGTCATTCCTTTTTTGTTTGGCATGCTTGTTATATTCTCAGTTTACTGAGCATGCTATGAACATTGGCCTTTGGCCCCATTGTGTACTACTTGTCTCCCCTTATAAGGTTTTGATGAACCCTATCTCAAAGATTCTGCAGCTGGGTAGATTATACTCCATCCTTATTCTTGATATAAAATGTGGTTTTATAGTGCAAATTGCATTGCCAATAACATCTTATACTAAAATTTGGAGTTGGTGCTATAAAACTTTTATTGGGTATGTTATTATTATATAATTTTTCAAGTATATAAAAACTGGCTTCTTTACAACAAAGAACTTTTAATCATTTTTTTTTAGAAAAAAGGAAAATGAAATCTTTTGTATGTACCTTTGATCATATCCCTTGGCATGTTTTCCTCTGGTGATGATAGATAACGACTAGTATTGGGAGATTGTTTATGCAAAAGATTGTAGAAGTTAAGTCAATTTTTTACTATTATACTAGTTGATTGAGAGGAACATAATCCTCACCCACATGGACACGAGTTTAAACAACATGAGAGTTGAGGAGGGGGGAGGGAGAGTCAAGAAGATTGTAGAGGTTAGAGGCAGGGATTTTTTTGGGCTCAGTCGGGGTGAGTGTTGGGCTAATACGTTAAGCCCTCTTTTTAATAAAAAAAATCAATTTTATTAATCATTAAAAAAAAAAACAAATCAACTGCACAAGAATAATGAAAACTCAAAAAAACCATGCTTCTAAAATCCGAATCGATCACTGAACTGGTTTAGGTATTAGGTCAAGGGTTAGTGGGTTAAATCAGAGTCAAACTAATGTCAAACTGTGGCTAAACCAATGAATATGTAAAAATTTTAGATTTATGTATATGAAATTTTAAAAAAAAAAAAAAATTTTTTTTAAATAGCACAGGGTTAAACTAGTGGACCAGACCGGTTTGACAACCGATGCAGCAGTCTCCGGTCCGGGTTTCAAAACATGGAAAAAAACACACAAAAAGTATATGAATACAAACAAACACTCCATTATACCTCGTCTTTGGGTTGAGTTGTTAAGGGGGTTAAACACTCTCACAAATGAAGTGGGTTCGATTCCTAAGCTGGTCGAAGCGTTGAGGAAGGCATATTCAAAACTTAATGAAACTAAGGAGATTTCTATTGACACGGTTCTAATAAATTATGGGTGAGCTTGACTCTTTTTCTAAAATTCATTCACCAAAAACCAAAAAACTAACACACCACTGAACCAAGAAAAAAAAGCACTAAAACATTGCTAACTTCAATGAGCAGATCATTGTCGTGGGCGTCAACCTCTTAATGAGAGATGTTTAGTTTAATGCGCGGAGGATTTAATTTAATTGAGGGGTAATAGATACTCCAATAAATATGGAGAAAGTGGTAGTCCAGCTGGAGTAACTGGGCTGGTGAAGTGGAAGAACTGTAGTGGGGTTAACAGGAGCGAGGCAAGGAAGTGCCAAGTGGCAAGTCTCATTCTCATGGCTCGTGACCCCACCAAATTTAAAAACACTTGGACCATTCCCACCCACATTTCCTCGCCATGCACTTCTCTGCATGCCTTCTTTGTTGATTTATTTACTTCGATTTTTGGTGTCCACTGCTTTCTTTATTAGAAGTTTCATATTCATTCATATATCCTCCTATAGATATATATACAATCACTCAATTAAATGGCAAGTCTCACTTGGTTCTCATGGTCTCATTTCAATGTTTACTTATTAGAAAACATTATATAATACATATCTGCTACTATTCAAATTATTCTAGTTTTCATTTTTTTAAAACTAATTAGTCTGATTTATATAATGATATATAATTTGATCATATGCAACATATAATGTGATAATTAAATCATTTGTTTACTTTTTTTAACTTCTAAAAAAAGTCAACTAAAACTTATATTTATAATTGATGAGGATATATATATATACACAACAATGTTTCCTCTTCAGAAAATAAACAAGTATTATTGTGATATTGTTCTTTTAAGTTTTAGTAATAAAGAATGCAATTAATTTTTAAACTTTCAAAATTTAAAGTAAAAAAAAAATGCAT
The DNA here is from genome assembly GCA_037177275.1 of Acacia concinna. Taxonomy (NCBI): domain Eukaryota; kingdom Viridiplantae; phylum Streptophyta; class Magnoliopsida; order Fabales; family Fabaceae; genus Acacia; species Acacia concinna. The sequence continues at coordinate 22,436,303 of JBAGKO010000013.1, forward strand.
TTTTCAATTGTAAAATTATAGGAAAATTTTTTTTCTTCTGTTTATTCTATTCCAGGCTTACACATATATGTATTATTCAAATTTTCACAATACGCCGAGGAGTGAAACCCTAGATGGAAGCAGAGAGAGGGACAAAGGGAGCGATAGAGGGGGAAGTCCGGCGATGGAGGCGGACATGAAGACAAGAGTACAAAAGAAGGGTCGAATTGAGGGAGATGGGGAGGATGGAGGAGAGAATATGGGGATGAAGAATAGGAGTAAAGAGGGATCATATATGGATAAAGTCCTAAATTTGGAGATAATGGATCATCAAGCCTCTACTAAGGGTTCCTAGACAATGGAATCTGCGTGAAAAGATTATATTGATGGTTTGAATGGTTTATTTGCCAAGAATGATTATTTGGGGTATACGTCTGTAGAGGTAGATGAAGATGGTGGAAGGAAGAACTTGTGCCCATCCATGAAGGTAACGAGGGAGGAGTATGAAGCATGGTGTGCACCTAACGTAAATTCTTGATTGTGAAGATTTTGGGTTTGAACATGGCAATCTATAAGCTTTGTCCATGTCTAAAAAAATTATGGAAGACAGAAGCATCGTTCAAAATACTTGATCTCGAGAATGGCTATTTCATTGTCTCTTTTGATACAAACAAAGATTTGGAATGTGTTGTGCAAGGGCCATGGATGATCGCTGACCATTATGTTCTAGTTCAATGTTGACATCCAAACTTCGATTTGTGGGCAGATTCCCAACGAAGAGTTACTGTGTGGGTTCGATTTATATCAGTTAAAGTAGAATTTTACAACTATAAGTCTTTGTGGAGGTTGGGTGCATTGATAGGAAGAACTTTGAAAGTTGATCTAATTACTTCTATGGGTTCAAGAGGTCGTTTTGCCAAAGTTTGTATGGAAATAGATATTGAAGTACCTCTTTTGTTGGCAGTTAAACTTTTTGGGAGAACAATTCAACTGGAATATGAAGGTTTACACTTAGTGTGTTTTTACTGTGGAGTGTTTAAGCATCGAAGGGAGGTATGCCCGTGAGTTATCAAGGCGGAGAAGGAGACGAAGGAGAGGGAGTTAAAGGAAAAAGAAATTAAGAAACAAGTAAGGAAAACAAAAGGGCAAGATTCCATAATTAATGTCACTGATAGTAGGGAAGGAACGTCAAAGGAGATGGATTATTTGTGTTCTTTTGAGTCTAATAAACGTTTACGTGACTCAGAATTTGAAGCTCTATTAGCAACGACAATGGTTGCTGTAGTACCAAAAAACTCGCTGCTAACATATAGACCTCACATGCTTGTCAAACATCCAATTTGGAGAAATTATGGTAATTCCAATAATCACGGTGCTAGAGGCCAAAAGGAGGCCGGATTAGAGAGAACTAAATATGGAAATAATATTCTCAAGGATTTGCGAGAGATAATGGGTGTGCTTAGATTAAATATTGTAATCGGTAGTTTTGGAAAAAGTAAGATTGAATAATAAAAGTAAGATTGGGTAATTTGATTTATGTTTGGAATAAAGATTGTAGAAGTTACTTATAAGTTACTTATATTAAAGTAAAACTTGTTTGGTTGAAATTTTGTACAAGTAACTTTTGATGGGAAATGACTGAGAATGGCATAAATCATATTATATGATTACACACATATATATCTACATATATTGTGCTATTTATACTATCTCCGGTCCTAATTATATAACCTAGTTGACTCTTTTGGCTTTTTTAATCTCTCGAAAAAAACTAACTAGATCTTATAATTAGGATTGGAGGGAGTCTTATTTTATGCAAATATAGTATGATATTTATACTACCTTTTGTTTTAATTATAAGATCTAGTTAACTCTTTTAACTTCCTTAATCTTTCCAAAAAAAACTAGCTGAGTCTTATAATTAAGATTGGAGGGAGTCTTATTTACACGTAAATATAGTGTGATATTTATACTACCTTCTGTCTTAATTATAAGACTTAGTTTACTCTTTTGGCTTCCTTATTCTCTTTAAAAAATTAACTGGATCTTATAATTAAAATCAAATAGGATAAAAAATGACATAATTTTTTTTAAAAAAAACAACTCAAACGTACGCCATCAATCAGATGAAAAGTAAGCATTTTGATACTTATACAAAAGTATACGATTGACTAAAAGTGCCAATAGCTTCCAACATCCTACCAAACATGCATAAAATTGTTTCCACCGCAAAGTACATGGGAATCTATGCAATCGTTTCTATCGCCATTGCCAATGTCAAAACAAACACACTGATCATCATCTTCATTGTTGTCATCTTCACCTTGTGTGTCATTACCACTATTGGGATTACAATAAACATTTCTCTTAGGGGCATAACATGTTATGGCACCCTTTCCAAGCCTTGTACTGGTACCCTTTTCAAACTCGTGCACGCACTCTCAAAGCTCAGTAACGGCTGGCACCCTTTTCAAGCCCTGTATCAGCAAGCACCCAAAAGCCCAATTACGACTGTCACCTTTTAAAGCCCTGTATAGGTAGGCACCTTTTAAAGCCCTGTATAGGCAGGCACCCTTCAAGCCCTGTACCGGTAGGAACCCTTCAAGCCCTGTACTGGCAGAAACCTCAAAGCCTAGTAATAGCTGTCACCCTTTTCAAGCTATGTACTAGCAGGCATCCTCAAAGCCTAGTAACGGTAGCACACTTTTTAAAGCCCCGTACCCACAGGCACCCTCAAAGCCGAGTATCGATAGGCACCCTTAAAGCCTAGTATCAGCTGGCACCCTTTTTAAAGCCCTGTACCGAAAGTCACCCTCAAAGCCCAGTATCAGCTGGTACCCTTTTCAAGCCCTATACAGACAGGCACCCTCAAAGCCCAGTATCAATTGGCACCCTTTTTAAAGCCTTGTACCAGTAGGCACCCTCAAAGCCTAGTATCGGCTGTCACCCTTTTTAAAGCCCTGTAATGGCAGGCACCCTTTTTTTAAGGCCCAGTACTGGCAGGCACCCTTTTTAAGGCCCAGTACTGGCAGGCACCCTTTTTAAGGCCCAATACTGGCAGGCACCCTCAAAGCCCAATATCAACCGGTACCCTTTTCAAGCCCTGTACTGACAGGCACCCTCAAAGCCCAGTATTGGCTGGCACGCTTTTCAAGTCCTACATAGGTAGGCACCATCAAAGCCTATTAACAGCTAGCACAATTCTTTTAGAAACTTGTACCAGCAGGCACCCTCAAACCCTAGTAACAGTTGGCTCCCCATTCAAGACCTATATCGGCAAGCACCCTCAAAGCCCACCAATAGCTATCACCCATTTCAAGCCCTGTATCGGCAAGCACCCTCAAAACCTAGTAACGGCATGTACCCCTTTCAAGCCATGTATAATCAGGCACCCTTAAAGGACAGTATCAGCTGTCATAATTCTTTTAAAGCCTTGTAATAATAGGCATTATCCTTTTCAAGCCTTGTATCGATAGGCACCCTTAAAGCCTAGTATTTGCTAGCACAATTCTTTCAAAACCAAGTAATGACATGCATTATTCTTTAAAAGCCTTGTATGTATAGTGATAGAGGTACAAGTGGCATCATATATGGTGTCAAACAAGGCATCAAAGTTGGCATCCAAGGTGACAAAAAAGTACTATATGGCATCTCAAGTGGCATACAAAGTGAACAAGAAAATGATGATGTCATCAAGTTCGAGGCCCAACGAGCCCTCCCAGGTTTCTAAGGAGAGCATCATGTCTTGAAAATACTTACGAGGCAAACATGGATCGTTGCTTGGATGATGACATGCAGAGTTATGTATGTGGTGTATGATGTGACACATTACAGGGCACCTCCAAAGCCACCATAGCATGTGCATCATTCTTTCATACATTCTTGGATCTTAAGATAGACAAAATCACATTATAAGAACCCAAAAGGAGCATTTGGATTTAGTTCCCAGGTTTCTAAAGGCCCAATACAATTATATGTGCATGGAAGAGTCCAATGGAGTTTCAATCGTTCAAATTGGGGCCCAAATGCATCATGTAATGGACAATGGGAGTTCCAAAATGTGATTCAACCATATTCAAGCCCAAATGGATGTCTAAACGGCCCATATATGGTTATGAACGCGAATAGTACCATGAAGATCCATTTGAAAGGTCTAAGCTTCAACAAGAATCAAGATTGGTCTTATATGGAGTTAATTAGGATTCTATTTGTTTTAATTGGTTTCCTATTTTATTGTTTCCTATTTTGTATTAATTGCTTCTTGAAGGCAAAGACTTGCCTTTTATATTCCATCAATTAGTAGAGTCAAATAAGATTCATCTCATTAATGAGGTGTTCATCTAGGTAGTGTGTGTCATCTGGTCTATTTTATTTAGTTAGTGTTTTAGGCTCAAATAGCTTATATTCGACTTTTGGGCTTTAGGTTATCAACTAGTCTTTTCATATTAGGGTTTTCCAAGGGTCTTAGCTTATAAATACTTTATTATGTACTATTTTAAAGAAGGATATATGATATAGTAAAAACTTTGTTCTTGGAGAATTTAATTTCTCGTGTGAGCGTTGCTCGCATCCTTGTATTCTTGGGAGAATACTTTGATTGTATCAAGGGCTGATCATCCTTGTGGTATCCTTGTGGCTAGGGTTGTAAGAGACAGGTTTTCTTAAGGTCCTACCTTCGATCATTCGTCCCTACATGTTTCCAATCTTATTTCTAGCCAGTCCATTTCCCCTAACGTATCAATTGGTATCAGAGTCTAGATGGCACACACTACCTAGATGATCACAACATCATTAATGAGATGGATCTTATTTAACTCTACTAATTGATGGAATATAAAAGGCAAAGCTTTGCCTTCAAGAAGCAATCAATACAAAATAGGAAACTATAAAATAGGAAACCAATTAAAACAAGTAGAATCCTAATTAACTCCGTATAAGACCAATATTGATTCTTCATGAAGATTCTTAGACCTTTCAAATGGATCTTCATGGTATTATTAACGTTCATAACCATGTATGGCAGTTTAGACATCCATTTGGACTTGAATATGGTTGAATCACATTCTGGAATTCACATTGTCCATTACATGATGCATTTGGGCCCCGATTGAAACTCCATTGGACTCTTCCATGCACATATAATTATACTGGGCCTTTAGAAATGTGGGAACTAAATCCAAATGCTCCTTTTGGGCTCTTACAAAAAGGAGATCATGGGAACTAAATCCCTAGCTTGGAAATGTGGTATTTTCATTTTGATACTCCCATGGTTCCCATGATCTCTATTTCTCTCCCTATGGTTATTTCTATCATGTCTCCTATTCCCATCTCCCCTATTCCTATTCCTTCCAACTTCATAATCAGAGTCAAATTTTTCTTCACTAGCACCACTATGTTCATCATTCTCATATTCAAATTTATCGTCTCCTCGCCTATCATGCCTTCTTGGATTTGGTTGATGTCCTATTCGAAATTTCCCAATCCTTTCATCCTGCCTACCCATCCAATCCCATATTTCTCCATAAACAACATTCATGTGTTCAAATTGTTGTTGCATTGCCCTGAGGGTGTTTTCCACATTCAATGGCAAGCTTCCATAAGATGTTTCTTCAGTAATAAACATTGTATCTACAAGAGAGTTGTTAGAGAAATAAATTTCCTCACAAATTTTCTTCACGCGTTTCCTTGAAAACTGTCACTCAATGCTCGTGTTTCACTCAATTTGGCTTTTGAATTTTGATGTCACTCTTGCCTTTTTCTACTCTTAAATTCCTCTTGAGGCTCTTAAAAGAACCCAGCAATACACAATCAATACAATCACAAAACTTGCATAACCAACACAATACTAAGAGTATTGGAATAGGAAAGCAAGGATTCAAAAAAAAAAAAAAAAGAAGTTCAAGAGTGACTGGAAAAGTTGACAATCAAATTCTGGATATCAAATACATACTACTTGCATAGAACTTTTTCAGCACATCAACAGTATGATTTTTTTCCCTTTTGCATACTTTTTTGGAGAAATCTCAACTAGGAACCAAATAAGGAATTAATATCAGAGCAGTTCATGAACAAGTAAATGTGCCATATGTACAAGGAAAATGATTGTTCATATGACACATTTATTTGTTCATGAACTGCTCTGATATTAATTCTATTATTTGGTGGTCCATTGAGATTCCCCCTACTTTTTTCTTTCACTTTTTCCTTTCCTTTATTTTTTGATGCTCCTTTTTTGTATTTCTTTTTTCAATTACAGGAAATAAAAAAACCCAAAAAAGAAGAAAATAATAACAACCCAGAAGGCTATTCAAGAACGAGCAAAAGGAAGAGATTTTGAACTATGAAAGTGACCTATTAAATGTTTGAAGACATAAAGGAGAAGTCGATGAATAAGGATAACACTTTTAGTGACAGACAGAAAGCGGATGATGAACAAACACAAGAAATTCCAGAAAGAGGACTAGATTAAAATGGATAGAACTCACAAATGACAAGTTGGATTGAAACGATTCAAGAATGATCAGAAAGAAGAGTTTCTGAATTATGAAAATGACCTATTAAATATTTGAAAACATAATGGAGAAGTGGATGAACAAGGAGAACAATTTTGGTGATGGACAAAAAGCAAATGATGAATAGACACAAAAAATTCTAGAAAGACGACTAGATTAAAATGGATAGAACTTACATATGACGGGTCAGATTGAAATGATTCCAAACTGAGCAGAAAGATGAGACTTTGAACTATGAAATTGACACAAACACTGAGAAAGTCAAAGAAAAATGCGACAAACACAAGAAAAACTTTCAGACACGGACAGAAACGATTATGAACAAGAAAACGAATGAAAGATACAAGAAAAACAAGAATGATATGACCTAAGTTTAGATCTGAAGCTCTGATACTAAGATAGTGCGATCCCACAAGGAAAATATCCATAAACCCACAACAAATCGAAAATAACTTACTACAAGATAGATAAACACAATTTGGAGATCCCCTTGAACCCTTGAGCATGAAAGAACAAGGACCCGAAGTGTTGGGAAACGCCATAAGGTTGATCAAGCCTTTATAAGTCTACTAGTTCTAAGAAGAACCTTAGAGAGAATCCACTCTGAAGAAACAAGTACAAGAATGCAACTTTCATTCAACAATAAAGTCTGCCAATTAAAAAGAGTAGCCTTCTCAAATAAGCAACAAAAAGACAGCATAGAATTAAAACCCTAGTAAAAAAAAGCCTTATTTCATTCAAATAAAAATAGCAAAAAATTCCAAAAATGAAATTAAACCCTAATAAATGGATAAGGACATCTTCTAAATGCTTCTTGGATTATTTTGAACGTCACTTATACTCCTCCTCTAAGGCATATGCTTGTCACATGATATTTTAAGCGAATTATTCAATTTGGATTGCAGATGGGCCTTGTACATCATCTTGATGGGCTTTTAACAATGTGATTAGCACTCTTTGACTCTTATGTGGCATACTAAGAGATGAATCTTTCAAATAGGTAGGTTCCAACTCCTCAAGTTCCCTTATCACTAAATTCAGAGCCCCTTTCATTGCTTTAGTTCTTGCTCTTGTCATTGGCCCTCAAATGCCTTGTAATGATGGATCTTTTGGGACATTAAACCTTTCATCGTGAGCTTGGGCCTCCTTTTGCAAGCCTTGCTACATTGAAGCTCCATCTTGATTTGCATCAGATGGAATTGGAACACTCTAGTGATCAGCATAATTAACTCCAAATTGAGAAAATAACCCATCTCCAGAAACCTCTTTAAGTCTTATTTCCAATGCAACAACACCCCTATGAAAGTTTTGATCAAAAGAATGACTTGTGTTCAAGAAAGGGGTGTCATATTCGACTAGTAACTTCAGAGGTTCATATCTCCTTACTATGAACTTCAATGAGCTTGATCTTGGTCTCTATGAAATGTCTAGTTTCATATTCAAGAAGTTTCATCTCAATTAAATATGCATTGTGGTAATAATCAAAATACCGAACTTATGTTGGAAACACATGCACAACAATTCCAGCATCAATTTTAAAGAATTATATATCCTTCATCGGATGTAATTTTTGCTTGCTACTAGTTTAGGTGTATCCCATATGATGTATAGTTTAATATGAAACCAGTTTCAGCTCAATTGGATATGTTTTGTGGAATATATTACCAGAATACCGAACCTCTACTTTTTTGGATGAAAACAGAGATAAATGGAGAAGTTATCACTCGAGTGATTTTTGGTCACTCAAATGATCCAAAATTTATCACTGGACTTAGCACTCAAATGATCATTTTGGTGAAAATTTTCTAGCTTGAATGTGAGTCATTTTTTGCTTCAAATTGACCCATTTAGACATTTATTTGAGTGTAGGAAGTTCCAATATCAACTCTATGATCTTGAATCTTGATCTCCCATTAAATCTTACAAGTTTTCCTTTATTTTATCTCCTCTCCTTCATTATTTTCCAGATATTCTTCCTTGCTTTTCTTTAACAAATATTTTCATCTTCCTCTTAATCATCCTTCATAATCCATCTTGACGGCTTCCTTTGCTTGAATGTGAGTTGTTGTATATTATCTTCTTTTTCTTTTGGATAATCTAATTCAATAACTTTATTCTTTTCTTGACTTCTTTTCCCCATATTAGATGACTTCAATGTTCAACATCTTCATCTTCTTTTCTTGACTTGATACCTTCTTATCCTCTTCTTGAATAAGCTTTCTGTTTCAATCGTTCTTCTTTATCTTCTTCCATTCGATCATTTCTTCTTTCTTGACTAATCTACATGTTAGACATTAAATATAGTAGTTAGTCAACATGTATAAGATAAAAGCATTATGCAAACTTTTTACTCTTTAATATTTGGCCTCCATATTTGACATCATCAAAACTAATCATGTATCTAACAATTTCAGCCACATTGTTTGTCTTTTGTTCATCTTACCTTGACCAAGCAAATACACAAAGCCAATACAAACAATTTCAGCCATACAAAAGTCACATTTTCTTATATTTCTGCCAAGGTTCCAAGAGAGAAGCATGACTCCTTTTTTGGAATAATGGATAGAAATGAATGGGTAGTATGGTGTCTAAACCAACATTTCTTGGTGTTGGGATTTGAATTCAAATTATGGTTTGCTGTATTATGTAGGCATATTTGGTTGGCATGTAATGGTAGGATATTTAACCCACGATCATGGCAGACAAGTGAATTATTAGCTTGAACTAAGAGTTGTTTATCTTGGCGGAAACCAAACTTGGTATCCTCAACGGGCTTCTTTATGCATGGGGATAAGTGGAGACCCCCAATGCCAGGTTATGTGATGATTAATGTAGATGGTTGAAGATGTGATTCTGGATTGTGTACTTGGGGGTGTTTTGCAAGATGATACGGGTAGAGTCTTGATGTGTTTTATGTATAGAGTTGGTCCAGGCTCTATCATTACAGCTGAAGCTTGGGTGTTAGTCCAGGCTCTTATTGTTGAATGAGATTGTAGTGAGTTAGTTTAGCTTCTGCAAAATCCAATGTCCTCTTCTCATCCAGATTTCGGGATTCTAATAGAGATCAAAGTAATGATGCAGAGAGATTGGAGTATGGAGCTATTGCAACATATAGTAGCAGAAGCTCTTCGATGGAGGCATGGGAGATGGCTGCGGACTTGCTTGTGTTGATGGAACTGCCGGTGAGAATTCGTCATTTGGCTTTGAAGGATTATGAGAATGTAGTTGATGTAGATGGCTCAAATATAAGTATTTGAGCATTTATTTCCCTTTCACTATAAAAAAAAAAGAAAATATTTTCTCTTAAACCTTTAAGCACACATAGCAAACGATTCACAATATCATTAAGATTGTTGCTTATAAATCAAAGTATCATTAATGAGTTGCAACATTCAAAAAAGAAGGCCTACACATAGCAAAATTAATATGACAATGCAAATTTAAGGTGTGGAGTGTTAAGGGCAGCAGGTTACCAAGAATAACAAACTTTAGAGGACAAGAATGATTTTCAATGCCAATTGATGGAGATAAAGGTTCAATGCTTGATCTTGAGGACAAGAATCTATCTAGTGGCTTCTTAGGAATCAAATCCAAGAATACCAGGTTTTAGTTTTATGCTGCCCTATTGTTGCTTATTTAAGAAGGCTGCATTTTTGTACTTTTTTTAGAAATTAAGGGTTTATTGTTGAATGAAAAGCTGCATTTTTTCACTTTGTTTCTTGAAAGTAGATTCTCTTTAGGGTTTTTCTTAGAACTAGCAAACTTATCAAAGCTTGATCAAACCTTATGGCATTTACCAACACTTTGGATCCTTATTCTTTCATGTTCAAGGGTTCATGTGGATATCTAGATCTGTGTTTAGCTTTCTTGGGATGAGTATATTTTTTATTAGTTGTGGATTAGTGGGATAGTTTCCATGTGGGTTTGCACCATCTTAGCTCATATCGTCTTGCTTAAATGTGAGTTCATTGTATTTTTCTCACATTGTTAAGTGCTTTTGTATGCATATATTTATGAGCCTTATTTTTCCGTGCGTTATATCATGTGTATTTTTTAAGATTCTATTAAGGTCCATCCTGTCAATATTTTTTGTAAATGAAAGTTTCTAATAGCCTTTATTTCTCTTTTTCAATGGGTAGTATCATGCAAATAATCCAGAGATGTTAAAGTTTCTCTTTAGAAATAACTTTTTTGTAAATAGTTCAGGGTCATTGTATTCCTAGTTCCTACTTGTCATATGTTTTGTATATTTGGTCTAGTCTATGTACTTCAGGTAAAACCTAATGACCTTTCAAAAATCTTGTACTTTCGCTTGTTGGTTAATCTTGAATATCAGAACAAGCTTTTCAAGCTTTATGATTAGAGAATTGTATTGAGTTTGTTCGTTTTTTTCATGCTCTTAAATAAAACAGAATATAGGGCCATAAATATTTGCTGCAACTTATAAGGGTTTAACTCAGGCTGACTTTCTGACTGGAAGTCTTTCTGTTCCTGATTCAGTTACAGTTATTCTTGCTAAAGCCAGATCTGATCCCACTTGAGCGGCTGGGAGGAATCCTAATTTTCAAATTGTGTCAATAAGATAGATGCCTGAATCGGACATATGAGATGAGCCCGTATCCTGTCGCGCTTTGCGTGATGACCAGATGTGCTCTTAGCTGCCTTTCAAGATGTCAAATCTTTCTCAATTTTCATTGGTTTGTCAACGCTTTTCATCTATCAATCGAAGGTGAGAGTTTGCTTCATAAAAAGTATTAACAGAATTTGTTGATGTTTAATATTGAAACCAACCATTTCTTGAACCCATTACCCAATTGAATCTCAACATGAGGTAACCACATCATTGTTTTGTCGCAACATCGTCTATATATATGATATTCAATTAAATTATCTTTTTGAAATTGTGAACAACTACACTATTTATAAATATATTGCTGATCTTTCCTTGAGATACTTATTCTGAAAGGTCATGATTCAGTAGGTGTCCAAGAGCTTCTTTCAAGGCTTCAAGTGTATATTTATGGTAAATGACTACATTTGCATGTTTAAGTTATCAAAGGGTCACTTGTTTCAGTTTTGATATAGCCGAAATGACATTTCAAAATTTTTACCGATTATTAACAACGAAGATATTTAAAAGAATTTTGTGAAAGAACAAAAGTGTAATTTGATTTCTTAAAATTATTAGCTAAGATGCTTGAAGGTACTTTAGGTGAATTGATTCTCCCTCATCAATACCTAGTTTTCAAGAGGAAGTTCTCCACCTCAATTAGGTGCCCATCAAAATTCCTTGAAATAATGAGATGGGAATTATTGGGCAAACTCTTGGTAGTTTATTGTGCATCAAAAGTAAAGTGTTCAATGTTTTTCTTCCCTTGTTTGATAAGGCTTTTTGTTGCATGTTTATTTACTTTTATTTAAAGTTCATTGGCTCATTTTTCAGTAGCTTTTATTTCTTATGATGTTCTCCCTCGTGCATTTATCTTTTGCACTTCCAAGCAAAACAAATCAAGACTAAGGGAAAACAAGAAAAACAAAACAAATGTTTCAAAAAGGAATGCCCCAATTGCAAGCAAAAAGGAAACTAAAACATTTCAACACCTCTCTTATCCACGTAATTTTCTCATGAATCAAGAAAACAAAACATCATGAGATAGCTTTGTTTAAATACAAAAATGCCACTAGCGTGCTAGATACTCCTACCAAAATTACAAAACTGCCACTAGCTTCTTTTTATTCTTTACAATTCAGCCCTTTCTAATTTATAGCCCAATTTTCTTCTCAACACAAAAATACATATCAAAGACATAATTCTATATGCATGACCATTTTACCCCTAATTAATGCCAAAATGACCAAATTGCCCTTATGCACATAATTCACTATTTAATGTCCAAAATGCTTTTCTCATTCAACTTTTTCCACTTAAACACATATAATAAGCATAGTAAACCATACAAAATCATAGTTTTTAGTCACTCACGATGAGAGGGAAGTGACTTGCTCCCATAGATTTGAATTTTCCTCTTCCAATTGTTGGAGTCGTTCAGCTTGTTGGTTATTAGGTTTGTCCATCATAATGGACAATCAAAAATGAGTGATGGAAGAAAATAATTTGGGAAAATCCTAGAAAAGACTGATAAAATATATAAATGACAATTCAGAGCTGTGAAATGAACAAATTCCAAATTAGTGTATTGGTAGGAATCTGGGATTTTACAATGTTGTAAAAGACCATAATGCCCCTCAATTAATTTTGAAAAGCAAAGAGGGTGAGTATCTGACCCTCACGTGTGATAGGTTGGTAAAGAACTGACAGAAGAAAAAGACAGAGCAATGAAGGTGAAGGTGTAATGTAGGTGGGTGTTTTTTCCCTATCCTTCTTGAATTAGATCTTATTCTTCTCTAATCCTTCCTCCTTGATGTGGCAATAAATGTTGGTAAGAGTAGACCGTGGCTTGTGGCTGGACAAAAAGCAGACAATAGAAGAAAAAATAGAGACAGCAACAAAGGTTTGAGGTACGTGGGTGTGTTTTTTGACATCCTTATTGACTGAAATTTGATTCTTCTCAAATCCTTCCACCTTGATAGGTCAATGTGGCATCCTCTTGCTAGTGGGGTTTAAATTTTATGGGTTTTGGTGGTATGGGTTAAGGGGGGTCTGAAGCATTAATAGAGACAAGCATGTGGGAATAAATTTTATCATAATGTTGATGATTCTGCTTTTCATTTCATGTTGTTTGCATTAAATCAAATTTGAGAATATGGTTGCTGAATGGGAAGTTAGTACAAATAACATATTTGAGAGAGTTTTTATTGCTTATGGGAATTGTACAGAGGGATTTGTATTTGGTGCTTTAGACATGTGCTATACGTAGATGGAACTTTCTTGTCTAGACCATATAAGGGAACGCTACTATCGGCTTTTGGTTATGATGCGGACAATGAAATGTTGACATTAGAGGATTGGTCATGGTTTTTACAGAAGATTAAAAATATAGGCTAAGACACTTAAAAAACCCTAATATGAAAGCCCTAGTTGATAACCTAAGTTCAAAAGCCCAATATAAGCTATTTGAGCCTAAAACACTAACTAAATAAAATACACCAAAAATAGGTGCAAAAATACAATAAAAATAGAAAGAACCAAAAGATCTTCTAGAATATTCTAACTTGTTAGCCAAGATAAGATAATCTAGATAATCACATTATTAATGAGATGGATCTTATTTGACTCTACTAATTGATGGAATATAAAAGACTTCCTTCAAGAAGAAATCAATACAAAATAGGAAACTATAAAATAGTAAACTAATTAAAACAAATAGAATCCTCATTAACACCATATAAGACCAATATTGATTCTTCTTGAAACTTCTTGAACCTTTCAAATGGATCTTCATGGTACTATTCACGTTCATAATCATGTATAGGCCATTTAGACATCCATTTGGGCTTGAATATGGTTGAATCATGTTCTAGAACTCCTATTGTCCATTACGACCCCGATTTGAATCATTAAAACTCCATTAGACTCTTCCATACACATGTAACTGTACTGGGCCTTTAGAAACATGGGAACTAAATCCAAATGCTCCTTTTGGGCTCTTACAATGTGATTTTGGATTGAATATGGTTTAATCACGTTTTAGAACTCCCATTGTCCATTACATGATGCATTTGGGCCCCGATTTGAATTATTGAAACTCCATTGGACTCTTCCATGCACATATAATTGTACTGGACCTTTAGAAACATGGGAACTAAATCCAAATGCTCCTTTTTGTCTCTTACAACTTGATTTTGTCTTTCTTAAGATCCAAGTATGTATGAAAGAATGATGCACATTCCACGGTGGCTTTGGAGGTGCCCTGTCATGTGTCACATCATGCGCCACATACATAACTCTATGTGTCATCATCCAAGCAACGATCCATGTTTGCCTCCTTATAAGTATTTTCAAGACTTGATTGTCTCAATGAAAACCTTAGAGGACTCATTGGGCCTTGAACTGGATGACATCATGAGTTGCTTATTCACTATGGATGCCACCTAAGATGCCATGTAGTACTTTGTTGTCACCTTGGATACCAACTTTGATGCTTTGTTGGACACCACTTAAGATACCACTTATACCTCTATCATTCTCCTCCTATTGAAGAAGAGTCGTCTCAACCCATTTGGAACAATTATTGTTTAGTCGTCATAATATTGCTCATGTTGTGATGATAAAACAACACTAGGAAAATGATAGTTAGTATCAATAAAAGTTTCGTCTTTCATGTATTCTTTGTCCTCATCCTCACTCATATTCTTTTTATTTTCGCTCTCGTTACTCTCAATTATTTTTTTCTCATCTTTTCTTTCACTCTCAATTTTTTCTATCTCATCAATTTCTTTTTCTTGCATCTCTCTTTCACTTTTTGGCTTTTCTTTTTCTCTCGCTCTCTATTTTTTCTTCATGATTTTTTCGAGCTCAATGGTTATATAGACCATTCCTTCAATATCACTATAGGGGTAAAATTGCATTTGTTTGGCAATACTAGGATGATGACCATGTAGAAACTGATACATGGTTTGTTGGAAACTTTCTTTTACTTTTACTTGAAGTATAGCAACATGGAACTCATCAAAGTATTCTTTGACACTCATGGATCCTTACTTGAGCTCCTGCAATTCTTTGTAAAGGTTCTTAGGAGAGGACGCCTTTAATTTCTCAATGTTCTTCTTGAATTTGAAGAAAGCATTATTCATAACCTACATTAGTAATCTAAAAACTTGATCACTCACCGTAGCCTCTTTTCTCGTGCTATTTTTTTTTTATCAACTTTTTTTTTTCACAGAACAAAACACACTACAAAAAAAAAGCTATTTTGTAGCGTTTCATTTGTAGGGGTTAAAAAAAAC
>JBAGKO010000013.1:22451800-22465114 GCA_037177275.1 Acacia concinna
CTTCCTCTCCGCCGCCGTTAGACCTTAGCCTCACTCAGCTTTCTGCCGGCGTTGGTGCTATGGGGTTTCCGGTCATCTCCTTGGCTCGCCCCGTCGTGTTTACCAAAAAAATTAAACAAGAACCTGAACTTGGTACAATAAGAGAGAGAATATTTGAGAGATATTTATTGAAAAATGTGTGTGATCTATATAAGGCTGTCAGTGTCAGACGATTTCTTTTTCAATAAAATGCTTTAATTGAAAGTAAGACACATAAACTGACAAGTAAGCCTGTATTTTTTAAGTTGGTACTTTTTTATTGAGCAGTGTTTAAGTGACATGATGCACCTAGTGCACCTAAGAATTTCTCATGGATAAAGAGCTGGTCTACGGAACCAAAGATCCTAGTTTCGATCCCCAGTGGAGTCGTGACAATTAATATATTCTAGCTTAATTCTTTCCAACATTTTTTACTACATGATAAAAAAATGCAAAAATATAGAAGCCAAAAGAATCATTTCAGGCATTAAATCGATTCATCGGGATAAAAGCATATGCCATAGAAGAACAACCAAACATAGCAATAACATTAGACAATTAAACGAACAAACTGTTTAATTTATTTACATTCTTGGAGAAGATTGCATAGTTGCTTAAGGGCGTCTGCGAAATCTCCCAGGCTTGCTATGAGCTTGTCTCCCTGACGTCTTGTAAATTCAGTTCGATAGGTCTCAACATTCTGTGAGCAATCTGTGCGACAGTCTGCTGTTTCAGTGCTAGCGGCTTGCACCTGTTCTGCCAACTCCTGCAATTTCAGAGTCAACATTTCATCGTTTTCTTCCTTGCCAATTGTTTCCGATGTCACACGCGTCTTGCTTGGCCTTTCCTTAACTTCAGCTTCTTGAAGCTTTCCTTTGGCAAGGCTCTTCACTGACTTTTCCAGGTCAACCTTTGAAGGTTTTTCTTGTCTATATTTTGAATTAGCTCTCTCTCCTGCCTCGTCTTTCGAATGATCTCCTCCAGCATAATTTTTTCCAGGCTCTTGGCTTTTCTCAGGCCTTTGTTTGACACAGTCTCTTTGAGCCCTTCCTTTTGAGAGTTCTAAAGACGCATCTGAAAGGCAATTCTTATGCTTTTCTGCATGCCTCGTGGATTGAGACCACCGCCGTTTTCTTTTCGGCCCTAATCATTAAGTTCATAAAAGCTCATCGATGATGACTTCTAACGATAATAAGATTACTAGATATAAGTGGTAAAAATACAATTGGGACTTGGTAATACTTGGTTTCATTAATTTACTCATTCAAGACAACTTACCTTACCACGTGTATTTACCCATACTCCAATATTAGTTTTCATAATGCATACATTAGCATTTGCTGAAGTTTAAGTGTTCATTTGAGCTTTGCAATGCATATAAGGCAGCTAAACATGTCAGGTTGATCAGGTTCAGATAACTAAGTTTAAGATGTAATGATGCATTGACAATAGGTAATCTAAGCACTCAAACAATTTGCCAGGCAGGCCTACGGCTACAGAGAAAAATTTAAATTTCTAAGGCTGCCACTACTAACAACCAAGGTAAGAAACTTCATGCAAGGTGGACAGCAGAAATTCCTTGTTTCAATGCTCGCTTTTTGAATACATAGAATTGCTAAAATTCCTCATTTCAATGCTTATTTCAACGCTCACTCATTAAATACATAAAGTAAGACCAGTTCATCAACCAGTAAGATAACAAGGGTGTTCAAATACATATACCACTGTTTATCACTCTTAAACAAGAACAAGTATAAAATTGAGACTCTATGATGAAGAGGCAGCCCAAGACTCAATTAATCAGATCAATAATTCTTTCAACATATGTCAAATAAATACACGTTAGCATTATCTGTCTTTACAGATGACTGAATCAAAACTATTAGTAATGACTACTGTGAAAAAATAATTAAAGTAATCACATATCAGTTTTACTTGCTTGTCAAATAATCATGTTCACATGCAAATGTTTCTACTTGGAAGGAGTATTAAGTTCCACTTATGCATATAACTCTCTCATAATTAATTGAAGCACAGAAATTAGATCTGGAAACCATATAAAAGAAGGAATGCCAGTTTTTAAAATATGATTCTTTTGGTATAGAGGTCAATAAGATTTCATTGCCAAAACAGAAACGCGTATGCAAAAGAATTTCCTACAAATAATGTGAGAGAGCAACGCTGATATTTGTCATTTTAAGTGTGCATGCAAACCAACATTTGAAAGCTCTCTTAGTAAGTATGCTGTATGAAATATTCTTGCTTATGACCATAGTTGCTACGTGGCTCATACTAAAACAGTGGCTTAACGTGTAAGCTTTTGTACATTGGATGAACACGGGTCATTCTTATTACAGAACTATCTGACGCATGTTGATTTTATTCTGAGGAATATCACCTTAGTAGCAAACAAAAACAATTAAACAGTGAGAAATTGCCTGAAAAACAGGTTAGAAAGTCAACAACAACAATCTTAGTCCAATACTATTAATTAAGCATACCTATTTCATCGGTCATATCCTCATCAAGCTCCTCAGTCTCTGCTTCTAAATCACTCCCTGGGTCAGTCCCCGAACGTTCATTTCTTGCTTTGACAAGATCATCAATTGCCTTAAACAATTCATGGTCAAAAGTCTCAGGCAACCCAAATTTCTTTGCCCTTTGGCTTTCCAAGGACCAGTACGACTTGCGAGGCGACTTTGACTGCCAGGACTTGATCTTGCTGTACTCATCGAGCAAGGAATTCCACTTCGTCCGGCACTGATTCAAGCCCCGCCCAACGTCCAAAACGGCGCAGTTTTGAGCTATTATTTTCCATTGCTGATATGAGGACAAGGCGCTCGAGCAATCCTCTTCGACGGCGGCAATCTCGTTGACGAGTGTGAGCGATTCCGTTAGGGTCCAATCTGGAGCTGCCTGAGATCGTGTACATCGAGAACCAGAAGGAGATTCGCAAGCATTTTTCTCCTCCTTCATCTTCAGCCTAGTTCCTATTTCAAGCTCAAACCCGTTGGATGATTCAATGGCATCACATTTTATGACTGAACCAAAAATGTTGGATGCAGAGGCTGAATTGTCATCAAAATAAGAAGAAGGAAGAAAAATTTTGAACCAGGCCTCTTCTGTCGCACTAGCACACAGAAAGGACTGCTAAACCTCTCCCGTTTTTCATCACCCCAGAAAAAGAGACTTGTTTTCTACTCATCTTACAAAAGCTGAAGAATCTGACGGTTTTTTTTTTTCCAAAGTAAAAATCGCCTTCTAAGAAAAATAAGGGTAAAATTGAGTTTTAGTCCCGATTAAGAGAATATATGATAAAATAGTCCCATAAAATCGCGTAATTGCACAAAAGTCTCATGGGAATTTTCTATAATTAATTGCCTTAATAAAATAATATTTCTTTCTCTCCCCTATGACATGACTGACTAACGTGTGTCAGTCAACTCCCTCTCCTCTCTCTCTCCCCTCTCCCCATTGACAACTTCATGTGGCCCTATTGACAAGTTCGTGTGTTTCCATTGACAACTTCGGATGGTTCTATTGACAACTATAGCGCACACTCTCTCTCCCCCTCTCCCCATTGACAACTTTATGTGGCCCAATTGACAACTTTGAGTGTTTCCATTGACAACTTCGGATGGCCCTATTAACAACTATAGAGTACTCTTTCTTTCTCCCCCTCTCCCCCATTGACAACTTCATGCGGCCTTATTGACAACTTAGAGTGTTTCCATTGACAACTCAATGTTATAGTTGTCAGGTATAATTGTTAATGGAAACACCCTGAGTTGTTAAATGGAAACACCTAAAGTTGTCAATTGGGTCACATGAAATTGTCAATGGGGGAGAGGGGGAAAGAGAGAGAGCATGCTATAGTTATCAATAGGGCCAGCCAAAGTTGTCAATGGAAACACCCGAACTTGTCAATAGAACCATATGAAGTTGTTAATAGGGGAGAGGGGGAGAGAGAGAGTACGCTATAATTGTCAATAAGGCCACCCAAAATTGTCAATGGAAACACACGAACTTGTCAATAGGACCACATGAAATTGTTAATATGGGAGAGGGTGATAGAGAGAGAGTGCGCTATAATTGTCAATAAGGCCATCCAAAGTTGTCAATAGGGCCACATGAAGTTGTCAATGGGAGAGGGGGGAGAAAGAGAGCAGAGGGAGTTGACTGACGCGTGTCAGTTAGTCATATCAGAGGGGAGAGAGAAATATTATTTTATTAAGGCAATTAATTATGAAAAATTCCCACGGGACTTTTTTGCAATTACGCAATTTCGCAGAACTATTTTGTTGTAAATTCTGTTGGCCGGGACCAAAACCCAATTTTCCCAAAAATAAAAAGGGAATTTCATTTGAGGACTAAGTAAGGAAATTAGTGTCAGTTAAATTCTAAAATATTCTGAAATTTCAGTCAAAACCTAAGGGCCAAAATAAAAATAAGTTTTTTAAGTAAAAAGGCAATAATACCATTTATCTTATAAACAAGTGAAATCTTCCTATGAATAAGTGTGTAATTCTTCGTGAACAACCTCATATAAACAACACATTAATTTATTTCAAGTTATCAAAATTGTACACTTGTTCACAAACAGTTACACACTTGTTTATAAGAGGATTTCACTTATTTATGAGATAAAAGACATTATTGTCTTTTTACCTGAAAAAATTATTTTCATTTTGGTTCTTAGGTTTTGACTGAAATTTCAAGATGTTTTAAGGTTTAAGTGATATTAATTCCTTTATTTGATTCTCAAATGAAATTCTCCCAAAATAAGATGGGAGAATTCCAAAAAAAAAAGACATTAGAAATAGGGAAAAGACAATTCAGTACAGCGAAATCTGAAAATCCCAAATCAGTCTGTTCTGTACTTTTTTTTGGGTAATTACAAAAATACCACTGAATTTTTCACAACACCAGTTTCGTAATTCACAACAAGGGTAGCCAAATTAACAATACAAAGTACTATGTATTTACACTGTGAGTTGTAAATATGTAGTACCTGGTGTTGTTAATTTGGATACGCGTGTTGTGAACTATGAAACTGGTGTTGTGAAAAATTCAGTGGCATTTTCGCAATTACCCAAAAAAGTACAGAACAGACTGATTTGAGATTTTCAGATTTCTCTGTACTGAATTGTCTTTTCCCTATTTCACTTGTCTTTTTTAAAATTTTCCCAAATAAAATCTAAATAGTTCAAATTCTACAGCTCTCCCTTTAAAATGAGTAGGAAAACAAGTCCCAGAAAAACTTATCTTTATAGAGCGTAGACCCTGTTAAAGCGCAAAATGACGGTGGGAATAAAAACTTCAAAACGCCATACCCCGGGGACCCAAAACAAATATATATATATTTGTAATAATTGAATACTGGTATTTAATAATCTAATCAAAGAATGTTTTGCTTCCAAACGATGCTAAACACAACTAATCCAGGATGCCTCTAGTGAGAGAAACTAGAAAGAGAAGGTCTACAAATTTCCTTCCTCAATTTAGGAAGAGCTTCGATGGTCTGGATTATATTCAAGTTTTCATCTTCAAGGCATTCAAATCTGTTGTTCTCTTTTAGCAATCTTCTTGATTTGATCTTATCCTTCTCTTTATTTGTTTTTCTTAATTGAGCAATTATCGTGCATGTGAACCGTCATCAAAGAAAACTTTGATTTTTTGGATTAGCAATATTTCCTAGTTTGATAATCCTTTTCTCCTTTTATATATCCTCCTCTTGTTTTTTAAGTTTTTGCTCATTCCAACTATCTGGCTTTTCCATTGTCTTCATTTCCCAGTTCTTTGTTTCAAGATGTCCATATTTTCTTAGCCTCCTCATTCTCGTCAAGGTTTCTATTCTTTAATAACTTATCCTCATTCTCTATAGCTCATTGTTGTTCCCATTTTGGTACTCATGATATTGCTATGCTAGTAGATTACCATGACTTTTCTGTCGAGCGTTTAGCAAGGTGATTATGGTTTCTCAAAGACTCTTTTGTCATAGAAGGACAAATTAGTCACTTTTACCTTATCAAGTTTTCTAATCTTTATGATCATGACTTCATTGTTGATGTTAGATACAAGATTAGTTTTGATAATGTCAAATAAGGATATCAAGTATTAATCAAATATGTATTTAATTAGAATTGTTTTGTAGATTACTCAAACAATGAGTGAAGCCATCTAATAATGTCATGAAGTATGCTTAGAAGATCAACTTGATGAAAGAAGAGAGAATGATAAAAGGAAATATTATCCAGAGAAAAATGAGAATATTTGGAGATGGAGTATGGAGATTGATCAAGATGACATACAAGATGTTGAATAATGGAGTTCTCAAATTTGGGAGAAAATGTCAAGTAAAGAAGTTATCAAAATGGAGATATTTGTCAAAGAAAAGTAAGGAAGAATATGTGGAAAATGATTAAGAAGATAAAGAAAAGAAAACTTACAAGATTTTATGAGAGATCAAGATTCAAGTTATTGGATGTGATATTATAAGCTTATATGCTCAAGGGAAGGTTAGATGGGTCAAATCAAAGTGAAGAATGACACATATAGAAGCTACATCATCATCACTCAATGCATCACTCGAGTGACACATCCAGTGATGGACTTGATCACTTTAGTGACCTCAGATAACTTGAGTGATGTCTTCTCTGTTATATTCTGTTTTCATCTAGCAAAACAAAGCTTTGGTATTTTGACTATAACTTCCATAATACACATCCGATTGTGCTGAAACTTCTTGAAACTAGACTTCAAAAGGAACGCAATGACACTAGATTCAAGCAAATATCATATCGGATGAATGAGATATGTATTGTTGAAGTTGATGATGAAATTCTGCATTCATTTTCAAGATAGCTTTGATATTTTGAAGCTTTCTCTCTCAACCTAGATCCAATAGAGATAAAAATTATTTTATATGAAACTAGACATCCAATACAATAAAATGAAACAATAATCAAGCAAAAATCATACCAGATCAAGGAGATATTCATTTTTGAATATGATGCTAGAATTATACATATAAATCCAAGACAGGTTCAGTATTTTGAAGATATCTACCACAACATAGATTCAATTGAGATGAAACTTCTTGAATATGAATCTACATTCATTGGGAATTTTCTATAACTAAGAATTGAAATCATATAAGGTCCGATGAAAGAGATATGCATGATAGAAGTCACCGCTGGAGTATGAATCCATTTCCTGAGTAGTTGTCACTCTTTTGCTCACAACTCTCATAATACAACGAATTTTGTGGTGCTTCTTATTGCATTGGAAATAAGACTTAAATAGCTTTATAGAGAGGGGCTATTTTCTCAATTTGGAGATGATTTGCCTAATCACTCAAGTGATCACTCGAATGATGCAATTTCATCACTTTCAACGCACTCAAGTGATCTTCCAAGTGATCATTAAAATCACTTGAGTGATCAATCGAGTGATGTGTAAAATTTGATCACTTTTAGTGTACTCAAGTGATCTTTCAAGTGATTAATGAAGATCACTCGAGTGATGCAACTCCATCACTTGCAGAATCACTCGAGTGATGTGGAAGTGATGTTGTGCTGAAGTTCTGATCACCGTCTTGGACTTTATCAATCTTCTCCAAACTCATATAAACCTTGATTATATTGTTTATAATAATTCCTAATAATTATTAATCAAGTTTATATGAAGGTTAAAGGTGATTAAACTTGGATTAAGCTTCAATGATAAAAAAATGAACTCTAACGGCTATATTTCCAACGGTCTTCTACAACGAAGCTCAACAGGAAGAATATACTCAACGGTCAAATACTCTTCATCAATTATAAATAGAGGAAGCATTCAAAACTGCAAGAGAGAGAGAGAGAGAGAGAGAGAGAGAGAGAGCTTGAACACGATCATCCATACAATGCCAAATCTCTAAATTCATCTCCAACTCATATACTCTGTTTCTCCGTCTCTCTATTTCTTAATGATCATGTAATATACCTTAGAGAGAAAATCTATATTTGTGCTTCAGTGACCATCATTCACTTCAAAGAGAGAAGTTTTATTATGATCTCTTATCATGAAGTGTATTTCCTTACTGTGTGTAAGGTGGAGTCTCTCGGTGAAGAGAATTGTTATAGGCTACACAAGTTCTCGGCTAAACTTGTGGAATTGTAGAGGCTTTTCTTGTACTCAGATTAAACAAGTAGTTAGCGGATTGAAAATCTCAAGAGAAGCCTGAGGACTGGATGAGGTCAGTGAAGGACCAAACTAGAACAAATCTCTGTTTGCAATCTCTCTTCCCTTATCTTATTTATATCCAGCATATTTGATTTGATTAATTGGTTAGTGTCTTAAGGTTTAGTATCTTTCTACTTCTCATTTTCAAAGATGCAAAAAGATTTTCAAGATTCTTAATTTTTTTTATATTACACCCAATTCACCCCCTCTTAGGTGAAAGCCTGTACTAACAGTTGACAACGATCCTTGGGCTGTTGACAATTCAGCAATTTTATCCAAATATTGTGAACATTGAAAAAATTTACCGAAATATTGCAAAATTAAAATTATTTACCCATATACTGCACTTAAAATCGTTCACTAGGTGAACGACTTCCATTTTTCTCTCTCCACCTGTCAGCTTTTTATTTTTTAATTTTTTTCCAAAGTAGTTCACGCAGTGAACGACTTGTGGTTTCTCTCTCCTCCCCAAAAGTTGTTCATTGTGTGAACGACCCCCCTAAATTTCAGCTTTTCATTTTTGAAATTTTTTTTGGTTATTGGGAAAAATTACAACTACGTACCCTTTTTTTTACTCCACTTTTCACTCTTTTTTTGGATCTAAAGAGAGTTGCAACTAATTCCCCTCCATTTACTATTTCCTTCTTTCCTCCACCCTTTATTTTATAAATCTAAGTAAATAGGAACATATTTAATCTTCCTAAATAAGAAGAATTTGGGAGAACTTCATAAAAAGAATGTATTCCATCTTGATGACTGAATCCACAGAGATATATAAGTATAACTTTTTTTACAAATATAACATCATATATCCAAAATTTACACTTCTATTTGTATATGATCTTGTGTTTTTTTTAATTTATAAGTTATTTCATCAATTTGATTTGTGTTCTACCCATAGCGGCTTTAAATCATGGTCCTATCATCTTTGCAATTGAAGAAGTGAAAAAAAGAATTACATTCAAAAAGTTTGAGCAATTTTGGTTTAAATTTCATGAATGTGACAACGTTATTAAATCATCATGGGAGCGTCATACCTCTAGTTTGCTTGCCTTCAAGCTTCATTGTCAAATCTCTAGAACTATTTCCAATCTTGCTCATTGGAACAAAAATCGCCTTGGGAACTTGTTTGCGCAAATTCAAAAATTGGAGAAGGCTTTGACTACTGCATATGAAATAATCTCTTTAAATATCAACCCTTCTAGAAATCAAGAACTTGAACTATCATAACTGAAACATCAGTTAGAGTTCTTATATGATTGTGAGAATAGCTTTTGGTCACAAAGAGCTAAGTTAAAGTGGATATGTAAGGGAGAAGGGAATACCAAATACTTTCACTCAATAGTTTCAATCAAAAAATCGAACAATCATATCAAAAGTATAAATAAAGCTAATGATTCTTGGACTGGCGATGTGGAGGAAATTCTTAGTATAAGAAGAAATCATTTTGTTGAAGTTTATAATAGCCAAAATGAACTGTTGGTACCTATGTTATTGAATGATTTAGAACAAATCTCTATCCCAACATTATCTTATAATTATTTCACTAGTTTTTTGCAGCCTATCACCATGGAAGAAATCAGAGTGGCGGTCTTTTCTCTCCCAAAGGATAGTGCTCCTAGTTTGGATGGGGTTTATGCTCAATTCTACTAGAGATATTGGGATACAATCAAAGATGATTTGTTTGCCATGATTCAATCTTTCTGGAACAATGAGTTTTTACTTAAGGCTTTCAACAAAATGAATATCATCCTCATCCCTAAATGTGAATAAATCCAAAACTTCAAAGACCTAAGGCTTATTAGTCTTTGCAATGTTATATATAAAATTATCTCGAATGTCATGTGCATTAGAATGAAAAAGGTACTTGATGAGTATATAACTCTCTTTCAGTGTGCTTTTCTTAAGAGAAGAAACATTATAGACAACATTATGCTAGCTGCTGATTTAATGAATTAGATTCATATTTCAAGAAGAGGTAGGAAAAAACTCATGGCTCTTAAAATTGATTTTGTAAAAGCTTTTGATTCATTATCTTGGAACTTCATATATGCCACTCTTAAAAAGATGAATTTCCTTGACAAGTGGATTGCACTAGTAATGCAATGTATCACTAGTGCCAACTATCAAATTTGCTTCAATGGTCATTCAACTAGCCCTATTCCTCCTTCAAAAGGAGTTAGGCAAGGAGATCCACTATCTCCTTATATACACATAATTGTTGTGAATGTCTTATCTTGTATCCTAAACCATTTTGATCATAAAGGTAGTATGAAGGGTATCAAAATAAGAAGAAACTCCCAACATGTCTCCCATCTTTTATATGCTAATGACTTTGTGCCTTTTTTTTCTTTGAAGGATCAAACCAAAGTGTATATTTTGTCAAAGCTTCACTTGCTTTATATAGTATGTGGTCCGGATAAAAGATCAACTTTGCTAAATCTAATCTTATTTTCATTCCTAATTTTTCTATGCAATCGAGAAATCAATTTGAACATTTCTTTGGCATAAATTAGTCTGACAGGTTGGGAAAACATCTGGGTACATGGGTAGACCCTAGGAGGAATAAATCTCTTGTTTACACTCAAGTTACAAACTCAGTGGATAAAAGGACTGCAGCCTAGAAATCAAAGCTCCTTTCCTAAGCATCAAGATTACAATTAATTAAGTCTGTTCTATCGGGAGTCAATCTTCATGTCCTCTCTTGTATAAAGCTTTACCATTACATATGTGACAAAATATATGCTAGATGTACAAATTTCTTTTGGGTTAACAGTGGCAACAAGAACAAAATTCATCTAACTAATAGGGATTTCATATTCCAACCTATCAATGAAGATGGCTTAGGACTTCATCCAATTGGTGTAGTAAACGTTGCTCTTTTAGCAAAGGAGATTTGGAGAATAGTTCACTGCTAATCCAGGCTCATTATTAGCAGAGACTTTTAGACCAAAATACATTGATATGAATGACTCCATATTAGTTTGTAAACCTTACAACTCCTCATGGGTTTGGAAAGGTATTACTGAAACAAAACACATTATCACTGGTCACTTGAGATGGAAAGTTGGCAATGGAAATTCGATTTCTTTAAATCACCCTCTTTGGTGGCCCATGCAAGCTTCCTTTACAATTAACCGTTCCATGTGATCGGTTGCAAACTTACTATTACATTTTTCATCTAGCTGGAAACTAGTTAGATGGAATTCATTTAATTAATTCGTTATACTCTCCAAATATTGCCAGATCAATTCTCCAGACCCCTCTTTCATATGTCAATGGCTATGATAAACTCTGCTTGTCTTTGAATCCAAAAGGTAATTATAGTGTCAGTAGTGCATACAAATATCTGACTATGCATACTCATACTTAGAATGATAACTTCTAGAAATTTTTATGGAGTCTGTCATTACCAAGAAAATATTTACTTTTCATTTGGAAATTACTCAAGAAAGCAATTCCTTCAAATGGCCATATATCATATTCCTATACATAGTAATTGTCATTTTGGTTGTGATGCTCCTGAAATTCTTGCTCATTTGTTTGTAACATGCTCTTTTTCAAGAACAATATGGTTTAGAGGACTTTCTATCTCCTTCCTATGCATTTCCTTCTCTAACTTGAAACTATGGCCGAAAAGGACATTACTAATTCTTTAAAATGATGCAACTTTGGCATGATTGCTTTGATAATTAAGCTTATATGTTGGATATGGATAAAATGCAATCAAGCATTACATGAAGGTAAGCATATGTGTCCTTGAAAAGTTATTAAAGACTTTTAGCCCTCATTTTCGGTAACCAAAGCTGCATTCCTTATGGATGAAAAAGATAATCAAGCAATTTCAAATCATTCTCTTCATTCAGCTCATACATTAAATTTTGATTTAATCCCTTCATCTAGATGGTGTTGGATAAATTAAATTCATATATAACAAATATAGAATAATCTATCCATTAATAAATACAGCGGAAGACTAAATACCTCTAGCCATTGCTAATTCTTGATCAGGAACTCAAATCACCAGATGAATGAACAACTGCAAAACAAACACTAGTCAATTTGTCAGGACTCTTCTGATTGACTGTAAGGCACAGTGATGGGGCTATGTGATAGTTGTGGCGAGTAAGGGAACCTCAAGAGACTGTTAGGGTTTCCTTATCTAACACTCTGTGTTTTGGCTGTAAACTTTTGCTTGTGTATTTTCACCATAAGAAAATCACTTAAATAGCCAAAACTAAATCCTAATCTTATTAGGCCTTTTAACTGACTAATGGGCTACGTACAGTCAGAGTATTTTAATTACCCTAATTTATAACTATATGATATAATAATATTAAATAAAATACTAACACTAGATTTATTGGTCAATGACACAAAGTGGCCTACGCATGTTGTGAGGCGTCAGACACACTGACAAAATGATTTTAATTTCCAAAGTGATACTCATATCCCCTTCATTCCTAATTATATATAAGATCTAATTAATTTTTTTAAAGAGATTAAAGAAAGTAAATAAGTTATTTAATCATATAATATACAGTGTACTATTATATTTATATATCAATTTATTTGTTAAACAACATAGTTTTAAAAAATGACAAATTTAAATGTTTTAAACATTACTACATATTTCTCTATATTTAACAGTTGTTTTTACTCATCTATGGCGGTTTTCAATTGCAATATATTTTAACGCCATATATATGGCGGTTGAAAAACAGCCATATATTTTTCAGATATATAACGATTTTCTACCTTTACCCACCATGTATTTTAGTTTATATATGATGGTTATACGTAAATGAAACCACCTTCATGAATTGCTGTATAATTTCATGGTATATGACGGTTGTTTTCAACAATTGCCATATATTATGTCCAAAAAAATTTTACACCACAAGGGTACTTTCAATCAGCCCATTGCGTTCATATGCAATAAAACAATTGAATACATGCGTAGGTACACAAATGAAATATGAGTTGAATAAATATATAATACATGCATATGTACAAAAAATCCCTATCCATATATATTAATAATGAACAACATAGAGGTGTACATATATA
>JBAGKO010000013.1:22465214-22480811 GCA_037177275.1 Acacia concinna
AATGTTTGATCTTTAGAAAAATTATATTGAGGTCCCTAATAAGGGAATATACGTCAAAAAAATTTTGAAATAATAATAAATTACTATCAGGTCACAGAGTTATTAATGGGAACTTGACAGTAATATTTTTCTTATCTTAGAACCTGACATTAATATTTTCTTATTTTGGGATCTCTTTAATGTCTAATTTTTTATTTAAGACTTCAATGTAATTTTCCTTTGATCTTTTCTTCGCTAAGGGTGACTGCCTCTCCCCTCTTTCCTTAAAAGGAAAAAGATCAAGCAAATATATCGGACAAGATTGCATTTTATAATTGAATCATAAATTCATGTTTTACCCAAGTAAAATGTGATATGCTGAACGTCAACTTTTTAAATTTTAAATAGGATTGATGAGGGGAGGTAGTTTTATATAGGGGGTGAGCATTCAATTTTTAGGAAAAACTGAAATAACTAAAAACTGAATAAAGTCAATTTCAAACACTGAATCAAAACCAATTAACTAAGTGAAACAAAATATTTCGGTTCGGTTTGATTAATAACCGAATTGATTGGTTTTTTTATTATATATAAAATTATATATATAACTATATTTTACTTATTATTAAAAGATTATTTTTATCCTTATAAGTATATAAAATTAATTAATTATATTTTAAATGTAAATAGATTTTTTCTAATATAATTGGGAAAAGGATGATATTTGCTCTGGAAGTAACTATTTATGAGTACTGGGTATTCAAAAGTTTTTCGAGGACTATTTTTATGTCAGAACTAACGCTCTTGGTATCCTGAAACTTTTTTAGGACCATTTTTGCCTCACAAATTTACTTTGGCCGTTAGTTAATGTCAAATTTTATTGTTAAATGATACCGTGAACTGGAATGTTTTGGGAGTAGCTATATTTTAAGATCTTTTCACTATCTTTGGGATTCAAGCACAATCAGAGAGGGAGAGAAATGGATTTTGGGGAATATTGTTTTAATATTAAGGATAAACCTTTAAATCGCGTGTTAAGGGAAAAAAAATATCTAAAGATTTGACAGATCGTGATGGTCGAACCATATGTAATATGGATCTGAATGTTGTTTTGGAGACTGTGATGGTCGAATCATATGCGGTCTGGATCATAACGGTAAAACTTTTTAGCTCATGGTATCATTTAACGGTCAAACTTGACATTGACTAACGGCCAGGTAAATTTGTCGAGGCAAAAATGATCTTCGAAAAACTTCCAGATACCTAGTGCTATTAGTGGTTACTTCCGGAGCAAAAATAGTCATATATTCCCACTATAATTAGAAATATACTCCTATTTAATTATAAAACATGCATTTTTTAAGGAGTATATATTAAATATAATTATATTATATATATTTCGATTTTTTAGTTTTAACCGAAAACTGAAGTTTTATAAAATTAAAATTAAAATTTTACCAAAAAGCGAGCCGAAAAAAATTAAAATTGATGTTCTACTCGCCCTTAATTTATAAGTATTAAAAAATACCATTAAACTTTAAAGTAAGCTACAAAATAACTTTAAAATACTAATTATTAATATTTTCCCAATACTTATAAAACTACCTCCGCTCATCAATTCTATCTACAATTTAAAAAGTTAATATTCAGATATCACATAAAACAAGTGATTCAAATCAGCCGAAAAAAAAAACTGCTCGTGATTCATATCACAATTTGTAAATCTTTTTTTTTCGATCAAAACACAATTTGTAAATCTCAGCAAGGTCCTTTGTTCGAAACGCGATACTAAAAGATAACAATTTGTAAAAGTACTATTATAAGATTTGTTTTTAAGGGAAAAAATATAAAGAAAATTTTAGAAAAACATATTTAAAATAGAGAAAAGATAAATTAAAATAACGAAATCGAAAATTTCAAATCAATCTATTTATACATTTTTTTTCTATAATTATGAAAGTGCCACTAAATTTTTAACAATGAGTATCTTAATTCATAACAAGCGTATCTCAATTAATAACGCTAGCACAAACAATTCACAGTAAAAATAGATAGTATCAAATACTTATAATGTTGTTAATTGAGATATTCTTGTTGTGAATTAACATACTTGTATCGTTAAAAATTCAACAGCATTTTCATAATTACAGAAAAAGAAGGTATAATTAATGAATTGATTTAAGATTTTTTATTTTATTATTCTGATTTACTTTTATCTATTTTAAATGTCTTTTTTTTTATTTTTCTAAAAATATATCTCACCCGAAACGTGGCAACTCTCAGCAATAGTAACTAATTTATGAACACGGGTCAATTACCGCGAAATTAGTTGAAGACGCAGCTCTCTCTCTCTCTCTTCTTGCTCTGTTCTCGGACGTTTCCCATCTCAAGATTCTCAAATCTCAACCCATCACTAAATAAATATTCTCTCCAGTTGAAGATGAGACAAATTCCTACTCATATGGATCCCGATTCCTGATTCTTCTTATCCAATCCTTTCCTCCACAGTTGCAAATGCATATGTTCTCCACGTTTCCATGTGTTAAAATTCGATTCCCTTCTACAACCTTGTCCACCAACCACTATCTTCTTCCTGGATTCCAAACCCACCCCTAATTATCTCCGATATTTATGCCCCTCTGATACGCTAATCCTCATGTCCAGGTTCAATGAATCTCTCTTTTCTCACTTTACGCACTCCCATGGCTGTGGCAGGTGGCAACCATAATTTCTCGTGGCTATTTTCGCACAATTTCCCCAACCAAAAAAAAAAAGGGAAAGAAAAGAAAATAGTTATTCACTTGTGAATTTGAATGAGTTATTATTATTTGATGACGTGATTTGATTGTGATTGATAATCACATCACTAATTAATTGATTAAAATAGATCTGATAGTAAAATAGTTAATGCAATGCATGGCGCATGAATCATGACATGCTTGGCGCACTATAAAATAGAAAGCCCTCCTCCTCCAATGCCTCATTATCTCATCACCTGTTATATCAACAACCGATCCAGAAGAGAGAAAGGAGAAGAGGGAAACAATCACAACCCAATCCTGTAAGCTAAACCCTAATTGTTTAGCTACTGTTTCTCTCTTTCTTTCCATCGCCACGTCTTGTCCTGTCTTTTAGATCCATCGGTGATTTCTCCAGCACTTCCTTCCTCTTCCGGATCTCAGTGTAAGAATCCACCGTTTTTCGTTAATGTCGCCTTTTCGTTTTCACTACGTTTCTCCATTCTGTTATTTAGTATCTAAGGAGGCTCGCAATGGTGATTATTGCTGGCATTTAACTATTTATGCATCGCCTAACGGTGCCGGAAGAAGCCGGATAAAATATAGGGAACAATCCCCATTTTTATGTGTGAATTTGTTAAGGAAGCTCATACCTAATGAAGTACGTAGTGATTAGGAACATAGAAAGTTGAGTTTTCCCTCATTTAATGCTTGCTTAGAATTAATTCTCATTCTCAGACTATGAAATTTTTTGTTTAGGCGCGCTTGTGAACAGTACCAATATGCTTTGCCTTTTATTTTGTTGTGTGTCACTGCCACACGTGCTTTAACTCTTAGTGGCTGAGGGAAGGAGTTCATCGAAGTGCCTTAGAAATTGAAAGCTGATATCGGGGTTATAGAATATCTCTATTTTGGACGCTGGTCTAGTAGTGTTCAGTCTTTTCCAAAAGTCAGGACTTTTTATGTCAAAAAGTGCAAATGGGGAAAAGGATTGTGAATGTTGTGGCTTCCCCTGTTTTTCTTTTTTACCCAAATTACGCTCATATTAAATCGTTTCATATAAAAGATAAAATGCTCTTATTATCTGCTTAAAATTTATCTGTGTATTGTGCTCACTGATAGTATGGTCTTCTTCAGAAGTTTACAGCCATGGTGTTTTGGGTTTTTGGCTACGGTTCACTCGTGTGGAATGTAGGATTTGAATATGACGAGAAAATCATTGGCTTCATAAAGGGCTACAGACGTGTCTTTGATCTAGGTAAGGCTCTTTAGGTATTTATGTCCATACCCTCATAATCTTATTCAGCTTTTACCATTGCTTAGGCATGTCA
Organism: Acacia concinna; assembly: GCA_037177275.1. Lineage (NCBI taxonomy): Eukaryota > Viridiplantae > Streptophyta > Magnoliopsida > Fabales > Fabaceae > Acacia > Acacia concinna. Next base: position 22,469,263 of record JBAGKO010000013.1, read on the forward strand.
TTTACTTGTTGCAGCATGCATTGATCACCGAGGTACACCTGAAAATCCCGCAAGGACTTGCACATTGGAAGAGAAAGATGGGGCCCTTTGCGTGAGGATCTATTTAATTGCTCAAGAGTCGAGACTGTTTTTTTCCCACCTTTTTTATGACTTCTTTAATCTCATTTCAGTGGGGTGCTGCCTATTGTTTTCGTGGAGGCCCTGAGAAGGAAAAATTGGCTATGCAGGTATTTGGTCATATTGATGCAATCTCCAGAATTAACTTAAGCATTCATCTTGTATGAAATTAATGAGGCTGTAGAGCAGCAGGCACTAATGTAAACTTTACTTTTTTCAATGACCTGGTCCAATTATCTTTTCTTTAATATCATTTTCCCTCCCTTCTGTCATTTGATGCAGTATTTGGAGCGAAGGGAATGTGAGTATGATCAAAAGACTCCTGTAGACTTCTATAAGGTTTCAATAATTACCTTGCTACTATAATTTCCTTATTATCATCATTACTTATATTTAGATCTGGTTCTAATTTGTGATTTTTCACAGGAAACTGATACACTACACCCTGCTTTAACTGGAGTGATGGTGTAAGTTATCACGCATTTCCTCTCAGTTCTATTTCTTTATCTTCCACTGGGCCCAGTTAAAATCTCACATCACTGGTTTGTTCTGAAGACAAATTTACTAACAGACTCGTTTCCAAAATCCAGATTCACATCTACACCAGACAAATCAAACAAATATTACCTGGGACCTGCTCCACTGGGTCACATGGCAAGGTATATGTTGCAGCAAGTTTCGCCAGTTTTTGTGTAAATGCTACTACCTCCGTTCTTAATTATAAGATCTAGTTAGAAATTTAATTTGGCTCTAAATATAAAATCTCTATCCACTTTGTCTCCTATATTTAACCATTTTTTCTTAAATTACCCGTGTTAATATTCCCTTAACTATAATTAGATACCATATTGATTCCTAGCTTTTGTAATTTTCCTTAATTATACTTTCCCTTAATTAATTAAAGTAATATTCTTAATTTTTTTAAAAAAGTTAAATAGGTCTTATATTTAGAATCGGAGGGAGTATCCTTTTCCCTTTTGGTTTATCTAATATCTGGAGGTCATTCAGGCAAATAGCAACTGCTTTTGGTCCTTGCGGGAACAACAGGGACTATATTTTCCTCTTAGAAAAGGCCCTGCATGATATTGGTGAGTTTTTCTCATCTCTTTGTTCTAATGCTTGCAGTGATAACCCATCTGTGTATCTGCATACAAAAGGGGAACATTATTTGCACATAAAATCCAGTAATAAGCTATTAGTTGGTCTATGGTTGTTTGATGAGTTATGGGTGTCATGATGTGCAGGGCATGAGGATGACATGGTGATAGAGCTCGCAAATGAAGTGAGGAAGGTGATTGAAGATATGGAGAATGTAAGAACAGAGGACAAGTTTCTTGTACCTGGACAGCTACCATACCCTCATGACTCTATGCCTGCTCTTCAACTGCACCCACTACCAGGACCCATTACCCTAGACTCCTAGTGATTTCTGATCCATTCCCTAGTTTAACTCTACATAGTAGAGCCACTAACCATTATATTTTCTTCTACCAAGCCTTTCAACTTTACAACCTAGAGCAGTTCCACTTGCTAAAGCCTATCCATGTAACAAACTATTTAGCTATAGAGAATAGCTCCAAGTATTATCACATACAAAAATCAACACGGTATTAGAACCTAACAGAGATTCAAGAACCTGGCCAAAAGAAAAGGGCAGTCAGTCAATTAAGTAGCTTAAACTACAGCACCATGGACAATCGTATACAGATTACAGAACTCAACAACCCCTCCTTTTGCATTTGTTTTTGTTTGATTAGTTTTGTTTGCTTTATCCTAGTTGCAGCCATTTCCTCAAAATATTGCTTAGGTATGTTTAGTCATGATGATGATTGGAAGATGTTCTGTTCGATCCATTTATGATGCCGTAACTTAAAGATTATGGTTGAATCATTCTGCAGCAATAATAAAACTATATGGTTGATGTAGCAAACCTCGCACTGTCCTAACAAAATTCACAGGAACAATGTAAATCGCATAGGATGGGAGTGTTGAACTCCTTGTAAGTCAGTTTTCTAATTACTTTTTAATTCTATGCAAAACGTGACTTTTTTTTCCTTCCCGCAATGGCACTCGTGATCTTAACAGCAATAACTGGCATCATCGCCGTATACAATGAATTAACAGTAAAGTATGCCACTAGCACATTATGTCACGTTAACCAAATGGCTTATAATTTGTTTCGCCTAAACTCAATTGTGATAAACATTTGTTATTCACACCCAGCCGTTGAACAAACCCAAGCTTGAGTTTTAACTCGGTATCAAAACGTCCTAATCACTTGCTATACCAAAAAACCAATATCGCTAATCCCCTCTAAAAGTACAAAAATTTATTTTATATAAAGAAATCAATAAATGTAAGCATGAGCCAAAAAAAAAAACATAATGCCGAATAAAAGATTTCCAAGATTTGTTCTTGCAAATATTATGTTCAAGTAACCAACATCCGCAGCCAGGCTTATTAATTTGAGAATTTTATTTGGCGTATTAATAATAGATAAAAGCTATATTATTCAAAATTTTATAACCATAATTCTTATCTTCAATATAAAAACGAAACATTAAAAATATTTTTTTTATTTTGATTAAAAATGATTTTGTTTATAATCAAAAAGCAGAATTCGCGGTTTACTTTCTACTCAATGTAGATAAATGCCCAGAAAAACAAAAGACATGACCCAAATTGATTTATTATCTAAAGGGCAAAAAAACTTGCGTGGCAAGTCAGTGGCTCGGTACCATATCAACAGGGATTTTCATTCCCCTCCTTTCAACTTTGGAGTAGTGGTTGTTCGTGGCGATTCTATCTCAGTCTTGGATTGGTGTTGGGCCTTCGCGCGATTTCACATCTTTTTTCTTCTTCCGCGTCTATTGCTCTGAGGTTAAGCATGGATAACAGCCTAGATTTCAACGCCCCTCATTCGATGGGGACGACAATTGTCGGTGTCACTTACAGCGGCGGCGTTGTTCTTGGCGCCGACTCCCGAACCAGCACCGGTATGCTTCTGTTATTTTCGTTATCTTGATATTATTAAGTTGCGGAAGCGTTAAACAAATTAGGGATTGAGTTTGGGGTTGATATGGTGGTATGTGTGAGAATACGGGAGCGCCCAGCTATAAACTCATATTCATATTATCTTTAGCTTATTATGAGTTTTGGTTTTTTTCTGCTTGATATTAGAGGCAATGCGTTTTCCTTTTACCCCTGTTGCATGCGATTTTTTACCGTCCATTGGAATGTGGAAGCATATCAGTAACTTTTTCTCTTTTCTTTTTAAATAAACAGTTGGAAATTTTGTTTGCTATAAGATTTTTCCTTTTCTGGTCATTTTTGGGGCTGAGTATTCGTTCCATTTCTTACCATCACCTTTGCAGGAGTATATGTTGCAAATCGGGCTTCTGACAAAATTACACAACTGACAGATAATGTCTATGTTTGTCGCTCTGGATCGGTATCATTCTTCCTATTTCAGGATTCTTCCTAATTATTATGTCGGTTGATTTGTTAGCTGACGTTTTGCTTTACTTACTCTTTATTGTTGGATTCAACTTTGTTTGCTGTTTTAAATCTAGACTAGTACACAGTTTCATTTATACTTACCATCAATTCTCTGAACAAGTAGTATATACTCTCTAAAAGCAAAGTGACATGAATTGTATGATGGTTTTAAAGACTAACCCTCATCATATTATTATTGAACAACCATATTATTCTTTATCAAGAAGATGCGAGATAAAATTATGAGGCTTTAGCACTATGATTAACCAGCTTTACCTAGGTAAGGCTTTGTGGTATAATTAATATGTTGGTTGATAACTGTGCTTTTTGCTATTGGATAATGCTGTGATCGCTTAGATCCTTTGTTAGAACCCCATTTGAAAACCTAGGAAGTTACACGTTAATGGAAAGGTACTTTTTGGCTTTTTCTGGGCAGAAGTTTGACTTGCTATCTGGGAGAAAGAACTTAAGAGTAGGGTAGCTGTAGGGCTGCTATAGTCAAAGTCTATTAGTTGGGGGTGGAGGAAGTCACTTTTTGGGTCTATAAATCTTCCCTTGGTTCAGTATAAGAGGTAGAGAAGAATTTTGAATTATGGCTTGGCCCTCTGGAGTGGAGAGTGCCATTCCTCTTGAAAGATTGCAGCCTATGTGTTTAAGAGTTTATGGCCTGCTGTGAGAGTTGTATTTGTGTTTGTTGTTGTCTAGGCGTCTTGTAATCTTTATTCCATTGGGTTTTGTAATTGTTATCCTGTGTTAGTTCCATTGGTGTGTCTGCATGTGCAGCAGAGCAGTGTTGTATTTCTTTCTTTCTTTTTTAAACATGCAAGGGCAAGCCCGTGTTGCATCTCTGAATGTAATGTGTTGTCCCTTATAATTTATATAATCAGCCGAAAGTTGTTTCCCTCCCTCTTGTTTATTTCTGTTTTTCAGTTTTATTATTTTCTGTTCAAGAGGAGGGTCATAACATCCCAGTTCATCTGCCTAATTTGTTTCTACCTTTTATATTTTGCCCCTGGACATGTATCTTTTCAGTTTATAGATATTAGCATTTTGGAGATGATGTGAAATTGAGTGATCCAGTATTATCTTCTCTCATTCTTTTGGTTCTAAGTTCTAACCTTGACTCCGGCTCTTCATTCTTGAAGACTGATTTATATATATATATATATATATATTGGCAGGCTGCAGATTCACAGATAGTGTCTGATTATGTCCGCTACTTCCTTCACCAGCACACGTTAGTGAATCCAACTCCTATTTATACTAATAGAATATTATGAATTTTGAAATAACGTTTTGGCTTTTTGGGTTATATAGATGAACAAACAGTAATTAAGTTAGTTGCTTTGGAGGCTTCTTTCCTCTATGGCCTGTTTGATTTTCCTATTACATGAAGTGTACTCTTGGAGTCTTTAGTTTTTTGGTTGTAATGCAATGTATTTTCTATGCGCTGTTCCTCAGGCGTATGTACTATCATGTTATTGCTTTTATTGATTGCGAAGTATTGTTTTTTGATGTTAATCCTTTGCTTATTGCTATTTTGTATAGCTCTAGCTATGTTCCTCTCATTGTTAGTTTTCATTTTTTGTACAGAATACAACTTGGACAACCTGCTACTGTCAAAGTGACTGCAAACCTTGTCCGCCTTCTATCCTATAATAACAAGGTCCAATTCTATCCTATAAGGAGAACATAATTCTTAATGATAGCTATTATCTCTTTCTAGTCTTTATTCATCAGGGCCATCTAACTATAACATAAATGCCAAAGCAATAATGATTTTGGGCACCTGGATGGCTGGATGAGTATGTACTCCCTCCGATCGTAATTATAAAAGGCCTGTTGACTTTTTTTAGAGAATCCTAAGGAAGCTAATTACATTACTTTAAGATATTAAAATTTGTCATTTTCCTTAAAATTATGTTGTTTGACTTATGAACTAATATACAATGTAGTAGAACACAATATATTATATGATTAAGTAATGTAATTAGCTTTTTTAAGATTTTCTTAGGATTCTCCAAAACAGTCAACGGGCTTTTATAATTAGAATCGGAGGTAGTAACATATTTATAGTCGTAAAACAACTATGTATTAGAGTGACAGAGCTCGTATCATTTTATGGTGTCTTAAACAGTTGAACTCAAGCAATCTTAGTTATCTGGTTTTGCTGAAAATTTATTCCCATTGACAGAATTTTTTAGAGACTGGCTTAATTGTCGGTGGATGGGACAAATATGAAGGGGGACAAATTTATGGAGTTCCTTTGGGGGGAACGATAGTACAGCAACCTTTTGCTATTGGAGGTAATTTATCATTAACATTGTGATCAAATGCAACCACCCTCATCATCTGGGGGTGTGCGTGTAATGCATTTACACACGTGGTACCTGTTGTCCCTTGATTTGTTATCATCATTTGATCTGGTGTAGTTCTTGTTTAGTTCATGTAAGTTAAAGCTATTTCAAAAACAAATACAGATTGCCTTTGAATGCTTGACTCTTCCAATTTGCACATTATATATATCAATTTGAAAACGCCTTGTTCCCAATTGTGTATGGCTCTTTTTTGTGTGACGTTTTTCATATCGTATACATCTTTCTTTAATTCCTATCCCATTTCAAGTATTGTTTTTTTGTCAGGTGCTTAGATATTTTTTGTTTTATATGATGCATTTTGACAGGATCTGGCTCAAGTTACTTGTATGGGTTTTTTGACCAAGCATGGAAAGATGGGATGACCAAGGATGAAGCAGAGGTATGGGTGTTGACTCTTGCCAGTCCTGCCTATAACCAACTAAATGAACAAGTTAATCTAAATCACTGCCGTGCTTCCTGAAATTTTGAAGTTATATTAATGTTTGAATTTTTTCCCTTGCTTTTTTCCTTTTATTTTCTTTTTCTCTCTTCTCTTCATCCTCAAAAGTTTTAGAGGAGGGAATGCCCATGGATGCTGGCCATGGTAGGAGGTTAACTTTGACCATCATTCCTTAGCCATGCTTTTTTACGTCCTTACCGTGTTGTATTATAGTATACATGGAGACTTGTATTGTAAAAGTACAACCTATTTGAGGGCAGGAGGGCACAGGAACCTGGAAAAATGGACATCCTTGTTTGGTGTTCTATTGTTCCATCAACAAGCACAAGATAGTCAGTATACCGAGTCATGTGTGGTCATTAATCTCCTCTGCAACTGCCCTGAAAGTGTAGGGAAGAAGAGAAGGGAAAAAGAGAGAGGATACTTGAGCATTAGGATGTCATATATGCATGGCGATAAGTTCAGGAGGGCAACTACTGCCACTTAATAGGAAAACATTAAACCTTTTTTAATGATGAAAATGGAAGTTACCAAAACTTCTGTGATGAATTTGAAAGCTGACTCAAAATATCAGAGACCAAAACCAGATTTTAGCGGAGCTGTAAAGCTAATAGCCAAATATAACAATTGGAGAGGATTTCTAAGTCATTAGTGATTGCTACATTAGTGAGTCACCCTGTCATTCATGATTCAGGAACTCTCACGATTAAATTTTTTTCTTTTCCGGTGATTTTATCTAGAGTTTGTTGCTGATGGTTATGTTTGTTTCCTAACGACAGGAGTTAGTAAGAAAGGCAGTTTCACTGGCTATCGCACGTGATGGGGCAAGTGGTGGTGTCGTACGTACTGTGATTGTTAGTATTTTTTTCCCTATTCTTGTTTGTAGTAAAAAATGCTACATGCAATTCTTATCAGGTTCTCTGTAATGCAAATTATAAGTATTATGATTTTTCAATACTAATACAAGTAGTGTAAAGCTTTTGTAGATAAATGATTTTCGCTTATGTTTTAATTCAAAAGTTATATGATTATTTATCAATGTGAAATATAAAAACTCTAATTAAGAGGCAGTTTGATTGATATTGTATAATGTATGGAGCTCAGAGTTGATTATATTTTAGTGGAATAATTTGATTAGTACACTAATATGTAAGATCATTTGGATTTGTGATTACGTTGTGAAATCACGTAATATGTTTTCCATGTCTATTTGTTGTGCAGATAAACTCAGAAGGGGTGACAAGGAACTTTTACCCAGGCGACCAACTTCCTCTGTGGCATGAGGAGCTGGAGCCACAGTTTTCTCTGTTGGACATTCTTACCTCTCCAAGTCCCATGGACATTTAGGGGGGCCTTCGTTATCGCAACATACTTTTATATTGTCGAGTGACACTGTTTTGTGAAGACTTAATTCTGATAAAGGGTTCTTATTTCTTTGACAGTGACTTTTTAGGAATTCTGCACAATTCTGGCCAAAATTCTTTTATTTTTTTAAGATATATCAAGGGAAAAATTCATATAAAGTTGTTTAAAATATAAAAATTCTAAATTGAGTTGGTAAATTTATAAAATTCCTAATTAAGCTGTTGACCCAATTTATATTTTTAAAATATAGGTAAAATGACTATATTACACTCTTATAGTCTCCTTTATCCTCTTGAAAAAAAATTAATTGCTCTTTAATTCTTTTTTTCAATAAGTGTGTGTTTATATATATAATCATTTATATCTAAAAAAAATAGAATATCATCCATTTAAATCAAAAGAACTTTTGTGTTGGGGAATGATTATACAAAAAACATTTGAGCTAAAAAATCATAACTTAAATATCAATTAAGCTTTTTATTTAAATATTATGTATAATCAATTTTATTTTTGAAGGCAGTTTACCTATTTTATTGTCAAAAAAAAATCAAACTTTATTAATCACATAATTATTATTAGTATGCTGTTATTTTTTTCTTCCTTATGTTATTGAAACTCCTATATAAAAAAGCTATTAATGAAAATTTTTTATATGTAAGATATATTACACAGGTAACTTTTTTTCCCAATTAGAATAGTTAATTTTTCTTCTTCTCATTAGAAAATCAAGTAAAAAAATTAAATTTTTATTTTCAATATTTAAATATAAATTATTTAATTAATATTAAAAAATTATGCTTTTATTTTTTTTCTTGGCTTAAATTATTCTTGATGATCCTTACACAACAGAAAAAAATATTTTGGTAAAAAATTAATTTAACCATATTTTATTTCATTATATAATTACGTGATATATAAATTTACACTTAATGAAAAAATAACAAGCCATTGAGCACCATTTAAACTTTTTTAATAGGAGAAATTAGATTATAAAAGGGGAGTAAAGTCATTTAACCTAAAATTTCAAATTCTAAATCAGGTCGATAACTTAATTAAGGGATTTATAAATATAAATTTAACAACTCGATTTAAAAACAATTTATTATTTTGGGGGTGCAAAAATTGCAATCAATTTTTTTGGGAAAAATGACAAGACCGTTAAATACATTTAACGACCGCTAACTGTGGGTCCCACTGCCTATTATTTTAATATATTTTTAAAAAGGTTAAGGTGTAAATTTAACAACGAACTATTTTTTTGGGCGCCAAAGACAATTATTTTTCGTAAGAACATTTAAGAAAATATAAGCATTTATACAAGAACATTTCTATTAACACCTTACTTTATTCTTTTTATAAGATTATTTATAAGATAAATATAAGCGCTTACATTATAATTAAAAGGATTTAAAAGAATCTAAGAAGTTAAAAAATTTTAGATATTCACATATTTGTCTTTCCATTGAGAAAAATTTATTTTATTTTGACCAAAAGGGCGCAATAATTTTTTTTTACAAAAAAATTATTTAAATCCCTATAAAATAAATATAGATATTCAGGGATTTAAAAGACTTATAGATGTTTATAAAATAAATATAGATATTCAGGGATTAAAAGAAATATATATATATATATATATATAGACACAAAACAAATATAGATATTCAAAGACTTAGAAGACAAATATATATAGATATTTACAAAATAAATAAAAGGATTTAAAAGAATTCGGGAATTTAAATAATTTTGGTCTTTGATATATTTGTCTTATAACAACATTTTTTATTTTATTCTTTTGGTCAAAATAAAATCAAGTTTTGTCAATTAAAAGATAAATATGTGAGTGTCCAAAAAATTTTAACGTCTTTGATTTTTTTAAATACATTTACTTATAATGTAAACGTTCATATTTATTTTCTAAATGATCTTATAAAAAGAATAAAGTAAGGCGTTAATATAAATGCTCATATTTGCCTAAATGCTCTTATGAAAAGTAATTGTTTTTTGTGCCCAAAAAAATAGTTCGTTGTTAAATTTGCACTTAAACTTTTTTAAAATATATTAAAATAATATACAATAAGACCCACACTTAACGGCCGTTATGTGTATTTAACGGTTTTTCCATTTTTGCTGGAAAAAATCTTGATTGTCATTTTTATATCTCAAAATATTTAATTGTATTAGGCGCAACTAGTGAGATAGTTCTTTAACAAATATGCCATTTAACCCAAAAAAAAATGAAAAGATGACAATGAGAAAAATCTAACCGGCAATTATCAAAACCCCACAAAGCTAAGTTCATAGCTTCAGTACAAACAAAATGAAGAATAATTTTCCCTTTATCCTCTATGCCAACAAACATTAAGCCCATTCAAAATACCAAGGAGTTCAGCAATAGCAACCGGAACAACCATAAATTTGATCCTTGTCCATATGGCTCCGTCACATCCATTGTTGCCATTTTGGAGCACTGATCCATCCACCTCCACTTTGAAGACGTCCTCAGCATTATTGCTTAAGGTTTGCTCACTCCCAAAATTTTAGAATGCCATTTCTCATTCATGAAGTGGGCGCGATTCTATTAAAAGAAAAACTTACACAGCAAATATGTTTGGAGTTCTTAATTCTTAATATGGATGGTACACTGACAGACATAATTTTAAGTATCGTGTACATGAATTTTTCTTTAAATAAGACATAATTAGTATAATACAGTTCTACCTCCGGTCCTAATTATAAGATTCAGTTGATTTTTTAAAAAAATTATAAGAAAATTCATTTAATTATATTACATTAAGGGAGAATTCCAAAAAAAAAAAGATATTGGAAATAAGGAAAAGACAATTCAGTACAGCGAGATCTGAAAATTTCAAATCAGTCTGTTTTATACTTTTTTTGGAACAGTCGAGCCACTCACTCAAGCCGTTTGGTGAACGGGTGACGTAATATTTAAATTTTAAAATTTTAAAATGTTATATATATTATATATTGGGAGAATTTCACTTAAATACCACATGAATTTATAAAACCCAAAAAAGTATGTTAACATTTCAAAAAGACATTGACTAAATTGAGTTTTCAAATTTTGGATGTGAACAGTAGCAGGATTTTCGCTATAAGAGTAATGGAATTACCTATAAAAGTAATGGATTTCGCTACAATTTTCTGATATCTGTTTTTCTCTCTCCCTCTGTCACTATTCATCTGACACTAATTGACCATAGTGAGAGAGGAGAGAGAAATATGCTCATGACAGAAGAGATAGGGGATTTTCGCTATAAGAATAATAGAATTACCCATAAGAGTAATGTAATTCGCTAGTTTCCGGATCACTTTTCACTTCAGCAAATTTAAAAACAAAGGAGAGAGGAGATTTTTCACTATAAGAGTAATGAGATTACCCATAAGAGTAATGAAGTTCACTAGTTTCCGGATCACTTTTCTCTTAAAAAAAATCAATTTAGTTCATGGTACCTTGGTGTCTTTTTGAAATGTTAACAGACCTTTTTGGGTTTTGCAAATTCATGTGGTATTTAAGTGTCATTTTCCCTTCTTCTTTCTCTCTTCCTGTTTGGATGCGACTTAATTTAAGTGGCTTATTTTTTTATGGGCTTATGATAAGTAACTTCAGAAAAATAAGTGACTTATCAAAAGTTGTTGTGTTTAGATGTGACTTTGCAGAAATGACTTTTTTTTTATGAAACATGTTTGGATGATAAGTAGAAAAGTGACTTATGATGAAATTTTTAAAA
>JBAGKO010000013.1:22480911-22512385 GCA_037177275.1 Acacia concinna
TTTGAAAAGGCTGAATTGCTCTCTACCTGGAAAGTGGAGACTCCATTGTTAATCTGACATGGATCTTCTTTCTCGTTTGTGCGTCTTTCTCTTCGCTGCCCGTTGCTCAAAAGCTATTGCTACTTCAGTTCCTAGTGATGCATTGTCCCTTCTCAGCTTCAAGGACATTGTCTCTTCCGAATCTTTAGCTCTTCTCTCTAGTTGGAGTAATGGGTCTTTTGGAAGTTACTGTCAATGGCACGATGTCACTTGTGAGAATAGACTCTCTGGCAAAGTGAGCTGCAACGAAGAATGTTTTATGAGTATTTTTGTTAGGGGTGTTATTGGGATATTAAAATGTTATTAGGGATAAAATGATCAACAAATGTACCTCCCATCCTAATCCTCCTAATTTGGAAGGAATTGAAATATAGGGAAGGGAGGGAATGAGAGCTAAAATTTTGGATTCTATGCCCCTCAATTTTTTAAACCAAATGAAAGAATGAGTTGCCCTCCCTTTCCCTCCTATCCCCTCCCTTCAAACCAAACACACCCTTACCCCATGTTTGGATGGAGAGAAAATTATGGGGGAAGAAAATTAAGAAAGAAAACTTTCAACAATAGTAAGTTTTTTTACCATTTATGGAAGTTTTTAAATCTATTATTCATTTTCTCCCAATTTTTCCTTACTTTTCTCTCCATCCAAATACACCATTAGGGTTTGTTTGGTTGGAGGGGGGAGGGGAGGGCTCATTTGGTTCAAAAGTTTATAATATAAACTTAAAAAATTAATTTTTCATAAAAATAATATTAAAATTTTAAAATAAAAATATATATTCATAAATAAAAAATATTATAATTATAAAATATGTTAATATTAAGAATACTATTAAAATATTTATAAAATAAAATATATTATTAAAATTTAAAATACATTATTAATAAATAATTTAAATAAAAAATTATTATTATAAGTATAAATATATTAGTAATATTGAATTAATTTAATAAAAAATATTTTTCTTATTAAAAAATATTATTATGGTATCATTTTAAAAAAAATATTTTTACACATAAAAATATTATTCTAATAAAATGATTTAAAATAAAAATATATATATTCATAAATAAAAAATATTATAATTTATAATAAAAATATTATTATAATGAAAAATATATTATTTTATTGGAAAAATTGTGTTAGAGTCTCTGAATAAGGGAATATACATCAAATAAGTCCTTAAATAAAAACAAATTACTGTTAGTCCCAATTAACAACTCTATGGGTTGACATGGGGTTGTCATTAACAACCCATGAGGCATCATTAACAACTCTACGAGATTTGACAGTAATTTATTTCTATTTCGAGACTTTTTTAACATAAATTCCCTTGCTCGAGACCTCAATACAATTTTTTCTATTTTATTTTATTTAAAAACAGATAATTTTCATATTAAAATTATATTATTATAAATTAATTTAAAATACAAATATTTTATTATAAATCAAATATATTATTATATTGTGGGTAAAATGGTAAATTGCTACTATTCTTTCCCTCGCATCCCCTCTTTAAACCAAACAATGTATCATTAAGAACTCTCCACCTTCTCTCCCTACCAACCAAATCAAATAAGGTAACACTCTCTCCGTTCCATCTATCCCCTCCCTTCAAACCAAACAAGCCCTTAGGGGAGGGCCATAGGAAGCTCCCACATCAAAGAAAGCGCCACAACAAGTGTGGCTTCTTATGATGCCTCCTAAGGAGTGCGTCACAGGAAGTCACCCCTCACGTGGCTCTTTCCAAAGCGCTGTAGGAATTAGTTGTGGTGCCTTTTAAGTGCCACATGAATAATATTTATTATTAGTGTTATAAGCAACTTTCTTTATCATTGCAGAAAACGAACTGATGATTAAGATTAATTAAAAATAGTAAATATGTCAAAAATGTCATGTCTTTTCTAAATATGTCTCTATTTATAAAAAAGAGTGGGAGAGAGAATGGCTGGAAAATTATTATATATGAGAAAATTAGTAGTGAGTGAGAGATAATTATTATAAAGGTATCTATTTAATAGGGTAGAAAAAATATGTAGTTTAAATTTTAAATCAAAAAAAGAAAGTTGCCTATATTAAGGATCAAATATAAAAAAGAGAAAATTGCTTATAGAAAGGATGGGAGGGAGTATAAATGTGTATAATATAAATTATCAACTGTAATTAAAAATTAATTTGAATTAGATTTTTATATGATGTAAGTAGTATTATAATATCCTTTAATATACTATATTTTAAAAGACATTAGGATTGATATTAGATTAATGTTATTAATTAGGTATTAGGATTGGATTTTAATGAGATATTTTATTAGGATTTAAACATTTAAAGAATTAAATTAAATATTTAAATGATATCACATCGTGTATTCTATCACACTTTTTTTTTTAATTTTAGCAAAAATGATAAAGCCTGTTAATAACAAGATAGATAAAGGCATCGGCTTGATTTTAGACCAATCTTAAAAATGTCATGGTCATGGAAAATTTGAGATTTGTGGCGAACATGAACAGAGTAAGGAAGATTAAAAAAGGGAGATAGTTTAGAGTCCAAAATGAGTCTTTTAAAATAATCAACCAAGAGATAATATAATAAACCTGGCTAAACAAATACAGTAAAGATTATAAAACTAAAACCGTGCAGGGAAAAAGAAAGTAAAGAGATCAAGAGAGTTTCTCATACTCGGGGTTTTATTAAAGGTACTAACAATTGAAGAAGTGCAGGAGAATGCTCGTAAAAATCCTACTCTCACTTGCCTCACGATGTTGACTTGGTGAAGATGATGAATTGTTAGCGCAGAAGGACGTATAAGTAATATAAAACCTTGGGTAATTATATTTTACTCCCTCTAGTCATAATTATGAGAGTTTATTAACTTTTTTAGAGAATCTTAAGAAAATTTTAAAAACACTAATTACATTACTTTAAGACATTAAAATTTATCGTTTTTCTTTAAATTATGTTGTTTGACTTATGAATTAATATAGAATGTAATAAAATATTATATATGATATGATTAAGTAATGTAATTAGCTTTCTTAGGATTTTTTTAAGATTCTCCAAAAAAGTCAACTGGGTCTTATAAATAGGAACGGAAGGAGTATCTACTTAGCCTAAATTAGCAAGTGTTAATTAGGCATAGAAACAGGGAAGTGCTTCAAATTGCTGACTTGTTAGCTAAAAAAGCTCATAGTTTAAGAGTAAACTTTTGTGTTTTCTATCAACGACCGCCGTTTTTACCGGTGTAGTTCAATGACTTTGGTACATAATATTTTGTACTGATGGTTCTATTTGGGAGAATAAGAGGGGGGAAAAAATGTACAGATAATAATGTTGAAGAATTTTTGGTGATGGTTAAAAAAATGTGAGATTTTTTGCTTCGGTAGGCTCATGATGTTGTGTTTTCTTTAGTGATTTAACTTCTAGATTATATTCTTATATTTTTTGTCCTTTTTGTTTGGTTAATCCACCACTAAGGCTAAGTAATTTGATTTTGTTTAAGTAAGACTTTATTTTTACTGAATATTTTCGTCTTATTTTTGCTTTATTACTTTTTTTTTTCAAAATTGTTATTTGCTTCAAAAATACATTTATCTCATCTTTTGGTGATAATTGAAGTCATGTCATTGATTTAATCAAATCTTTACTTTTTCATAAGTCGAATGGATATATGTATTTATTTTCTTTTTGGAATATGTCTAGTCCATCCTTGATGGATTAGGAACTATTATATAAATATGTAAAATATGTGGATCCAAGAGAAGAATTTTAATATATTATTTAAAATTTAAATTCAAATCAATATTACTTCATGTACGTTATATATGGGAAGATACTAAATTGTGGTAATAAGATTTTATGTTTACGGTAAAAAACACATTGTCTCTCTGGTTCTCCTCTTCTCTCATGGTGGTTCTTCTGTATACGTGATCGGAGTCTGTATTGGTGCTTTGATCTCGTGTGGGTACTCAGCGAGTCAATTGAATTTTAGGTACACTCGAAATCCTTCAGTGGTATCAGAGCCATGATCATTTTGAGACAAAATTGAATTTTTTTTCCGTGGAGATTGGATGAATAAGTATGGTTGATTGTTTATGCCTTGGAACCATCAATTCTCAATTTATTTTTAACAACATCAGTGTTAACATATGTCTCAAATTATTTCTGGGTGAATCTATATATTTGCATAAAGTTATATGTTGATACGTGATGATTTGCTTTAGATCTAGATATGAAAATCCTTCCTATTTACTTAGATATAATATCTTGTGTTTTATCATAACTACTTATGTGTCCTATTATACTACATATGCATGAAATACATAGACTATGTATGGCAAATCCAAAGCGACAGAGAACAAACAAGAACGCTGTGTATAAAAACAAATGTTGTTGTTCCAATTTTGGGTAATTCAAAAACAGAATTTTTAGGCCATGAAACTAGTCCTATTAATTGTCACAACCATGTAAAGACTAGAAAACAAGGTCAAACAACACACATAACATGAGTAGAAACAAGTTTCGGACACCGTACAAACAAATGGTTACATATGAAATGAAAACAGAATTGGGTCATTTGAAAACAATTTTTTTTAGGCCACAAAATTAGTCCAATTGTGTAGATCGTCGAAAAACAAAGAAAACGACTCTAAGAATGCTCAAAATGGACGTCAGACGGTGAAGATATGGAGGAAAGAAGAAATTGGGGTCGACATTCGACTCGCGATCTGCTCGGGTCAGCCGTGGTCCGACTGGAGGATGTAGACAACCTCCAGCATCACCAAACGACGTCATTTTGTCATTCAATAAGAAAAAATGGGGAGGATCTAGTTGGTCCGATCCGAATGTTAAAGAAAATTTGACTAGGCATAGCTCAATCCGAAACCAACAAAAAAAAAAAGATCTGGGTTTCATGGGCCTATAGAAAAGAATTTTTTAAAATTTTTTTTCTGGTATTAATTCTTTTTGGGGCTCGTAAAGGGGTATTTTAGTTTCAATTAAGACACCGTTTGTTTCTAAAAATCCCTAGATTCAATATTTTTATTGTGATATTTTTTTTGTATATTTTGAAGCAAAATACTATATTTTTTTGAAGATTTTTAGTTCTATTTTTCTTTATTTTTATGAGTTTAAAAATTCTAAAATATTTGTATTAATTCATAATTATTTTATTTGACATAATTATGAATCTAGAGAGTTTTAAAAGCACTAAACCAAAAGATTTAATTCTTTTGGATGATAAATTATGTTGAAAAATACATTCCTTAGTATGGACTACTCTATTATTGATACGAAAATGAGTTATGTGTTGTTATCTCTAAAATTGAAACAAAACTAAATTTTTTTGGAGGAATATGACTTTTGAAAAAATAGATGAAATAGGGATTTACTCATTTAAGGTTGAGCCATAAGAAATTATCCAAAGAGAAAAAGTCATAAAGAGAATCTAGAGGAAAATGATCTAAAGTAAGGCTTATTTTTGGAACTAAAAGTGGTTAAAAGGTTCAAATAGAAGAGGACTTGAAAGATTTTTTTTTAAAAAAAAAAAAAAAAAGAGGAATCCTGAGAAAAAAACCTCAAGATTCAAATCCAAATCAATTTGATTGAGATAAAAGTAAGGAATGAGATACTAAAAAGAGAATATCAAGTCAAAGACAAAATGAATGTCTAAATGAGAAATTTTGCTACACAAAAACTCTAGATAATGGTAGAATTCTGAAGAATGATACGCCTTAAATGGAAGAGCCCACTTCTTAAGAGAAAAAAGAAACCTAGGCCTAGTCTAACCACAAACACTAAAAACTATAACAGACTTAAGATCGTATACTTAAAGTTTCTGTAAAGAAACAAATACAAATTGTATAAAACATTTGAAATATCTCTTCAAGAAATTAAAGACAATTTGGGAGATTATTAAAACAACACGGGACATGAAATTCTTACAGCCTTTAAAAGAATGGTTATTAAGAAGCCATCAAATTGGTGTTGAGAACCAAATGAACTTCCCCTTTGAAGATTTTGCTTTTGGTTGGAAATTACATATGAACAAATGAGATGAAAATAAAACAAGAAAACCTATTGACTTGTCCTAAAATTCCCAATTTATAAGACATTAAGATCATAATGATGCAATAAGAGATATAAAAAAATTAAATGTCAAATACTCCTATTGAATTGGAATTTTTGGAAAATGAGTCTTCTAAGATAAGCATATGCCCCATCTAAGTGGGAGCTAGTATTATATGATTTAAGTGAGAGCTAACATTATATGCTCTACCTAAGTGGGAGCCCTTTTTCAGAAATTATGCCTTTTGAAAGTCATAATTGAGCATATTATAAGAAGTACTTGTATGAAATTCTTGATAAATGATAGTGGCATTGTTGGATTTTGTGTGATGGGAGCTACAAACATATTCTCTTGATCATAGACCCAATGATATTATTATTTTTTTTAGTCAAGAATAATACAAGTAGATGACATTGTATACTTAAATGTGTTCTAAAAAGGTGTTCTTTGTTCAAAATGATTATACATAACACTACGTATGGGATAATTATTATAACTAAGCCAAAGAAGGCTGTCAAAAACAAAAACATGAATTAAAACTTAATGGAGACAATTGTGAAATCTAGCATCGAAAGTTCTCATTTAAAGAAAAGAACAAACATAGTCAAGCCATTGACTAGAGTCATGAAGTTGCCTAAAACTAAAAAGCTTGCTTAGCATATATGATTCTATGAGATCTATATGACCTGTAAAAGGAAACTTCATAACAAAAATATCACCTTGTATATTGTTATACTTGATAAATGCATGTGTAAATGTGAAGCAAGACCATGTGAATTACATTAACAGAGACATTCCAATATATTTATAACACCTCTTATGAGGTAGCACCTATGTGAGATAACCAACATGATAAGAAAATTGAAAAAAACTGACACTTGTTGTCTAACGAACAATAAGTGTAGCTTATTTTAATAAGACTCTCCTTTTTTAGATGGGAGCTCATGAAAGTCAGTATAACTTAAAACATTAACATTGTCATTTTCAACAATGTGTTGAAGTACTTGGAACTTGAAAAAGAATTTCAAGAGGATTAAAATCCTTTAGACAACTTAACTTATAAAGAAAGCAAGTCCTTCACACTTTAAGCCTAACTCAAGAGAGAATTAGAGGTTTCAGAAAAGAAAAAAAAAGGACAACTCTAAATTCAAAGAAGAGGGAAGAAATTCTTAAACAACTACTGATCTTAGCAAGGTCAAATAATTTTTTCCATGCTATAAAATAAATTACTCTGTGAATAATTGTTCTAAGTCAAGTGAGCACAAAAGGGCATAAGCTCCATAAACCATAATGATAAAGATTGAGATTCCTTGATAGAATTTACTCTATCATCAAATTAAGTATAAGGCTTAATATTAGAGATGTTATGAGGATTAAAGTAAAAGGTATTAACACCTATAAGTTCACTTTTTATAGTGGAACGACCTTAATTCTCTATGATATGCTTCATGAATTGATTTAGATGAGATTGAGTTATTATCTCATGTCATCTCAATTATGGATTTCAATAGTTTAAACTTTCATGATTATATAACAGAATTATACGTAGTTTTGATTCAGTTTTCTTTTATTGAGGTTTATTTAAATATAGCATTGTTGGTGACTCTCTATACTTAATTGCTTTAACACTCCTTATAAATCAAATATTGACTTCTTTATGTGTTACACTAGATAGAATAAAGGATTACTACTAAGACAAGTATAATGAGGATTGTTAAGTCTAATTTTCATTATGGAAATGTCCTTATGTGATTCTATCAGACAAAGCAATGAGAAAAGATTTACAATAAAGGGACAACGACTGTTTTCTTTTGTAACTATTTTGTTATGATAAATATGATACTATACATGAGGGCAAGACACATAATTCAATATTTTCTAATATTTGATTAGGAGGTTATTCAAGAAATAATCATTTTATTTGTTTTCACATGAGTCTAAAACTTAAAGTACTTTAGACTACTAATGAATGAAATACGAACTCAAATAAAGTCAATTGAAGACGATTTTTGAGATCTTGCAAAATATAGTTAAGATTGTTAACTATCTGAAATATTCCACTACTAGATGGAGTTGTTGAAAGACATAATAAAATGCCATAAGACATGGTTAAGTACACAATAGTTCATACTACCCCACCAAACGTGAATGAGAGGGTAATTATTAGGTCCATTTTTTATGGATTAGTACATATGCTTGGTTTCATCAAATGTGTATGTAAACCATGTACCCTCAAAGGTGAAGACATCTATGCCCTAATAAGTTTGATTAAAGAATGAATCTAATTTGTTTTTCCATGGACCATAAAAGTAAGCCAGGCATTACAGTAAAGACTAGTAGACTATATGGATCAGTTACACATTCCATTGTGATTGTAAGTAGGAGCTTATTAGGATTACGCCTTTACATTTTTCATGAGAGAAGATATAATTATGACTAAAAAGAATTAAAAAAGTACCATATTTGTCGTGAATTTGTTTCTAAGTAAGGGTGGAACTAATTACTATATATTTCTTTATAAGGCAAAGAGATGGGACAGTATAAAATGGACTAGCAATTGATTATAATTAGTCAATTTCTGTACTAGAGGCCTTATATAATTATATTAAGGCAAAATGGAAGAAAACATTGGAAGCGATACATGATTCATTTAGAAAGAATCATGTTTGAGAATTAATAGATCTACTCCAATACTAAAGAGTAAGCATGATATATCAATTAACAAATACGAGACTCATTTGGTTACTAAGAGGTAAGTATAGCAAGCTGGCATTCATAAGACGTGTTATATACTCGAATCATACTTAGCTGGCAACAATTAATTGTTTGGATGAAACCTACACTTTTAATCGGTGATATGAAAGAGAAGTCTATAGCATTGACTTTTAGATTTCATTTCAAGTGAAAATTGAGGTTTCACAGGGGGTGTTAACATTATATGTTTATGCGTAGATCTTTTAATGGATTGAAGCAATTATCTAGACAATTATGTATAAATTTTCGTAAGAGTATTGACTTAATGCATTTTTTTCAAATGATTGAAGAAAGCCATTGTCGAAGTCGTTTTTTGATATTACCATTTGAAATGGATGATATATTGATGGCTAGAGATAGTTTGAATTTAGAGGTGCCTATTAAAGAAAGATACTCATAAAGTTTGAAAAAACATGGTTAAATGAATAAACATCTTGAATTTAAGATCCAATGAGATAACTTAAGAATAATAATATCTTTCACAAGAGAATTATATTCAAGAGCCTCTTGAACGATTCTCTATGAGTGAATACAATCTCAAGGATATCCCAATAACTTTAGGAATAAGAATTTGAGTCTTGATATTTGTCTTCAAGCTAAATTAACATAGAATATGGAAAGAAATTTCCATTCAAATGTTGTTGGTAGTCTAACGTATACAATGATGTGTATAAGATTTTGTATATGTTTTGTGATAAGACTTGTAAATTGCTACTAGTCTAATTATTGTGAGAAACTTGGAATGGATCCTTAAAAGTTTTTGAGATACTTTTAAGGCATATATGATTATTGCATTTTAATTATGTACTATGTTAGTATAAGTTGATAAATAACTGATGATGTTTGGAGAAATATCTATGATTTAAAAGTGAGAATTTAAATCTATTGTTAGTATATTGTGATGACAATGCAATCATTATTTAATCAAAAGACCCTAGCTATTATCACACCAATACTAAAAAGATGTGATGTGTAAGAGATATTATAGTACATAAAATTGTCGTTGAACAATGTATTCCTATGCAAAATCCCTGAAATAAGCATATGACCAAGAAAGTTCATGAAAAGCATGATGAATCCTTTATCATTTATAGGATATGAAGTGTGATACTTCATGATGGCTTTACATGTGTATGTAAGAGTATAAAATTTCTAGTGTGTCGTACAGGTTGATGAGGTCGGCTTTCTCACACAAGCGACCGCCTTTGGCGCTTAGGAGAAGTGTACAAATACGAGACAATTGTGTTCACTAACAAAACAATTATAATACTGATATGGTAGAAAAGAAACACAAACTAAATATCCCTCGACTTAACAATGCAGTAAGTTGAGATGAAACCCATTATCATAAATATGGATCAAATCATGGATTCCCACGTCCATAATACCGGTAACCGGACAACAAATTCTTTAAATTGACATCATATAATGTGAGTAAAGTTAAGGAATTTGGGTTTAGATATTGTGTGTGTCTAAACTTAAGTCTGTACAGTGTTAATAATAAGATTAAATTGACATGTGCTTTTAAAGTATAAGAGTAACACCGTGGCATGAAATTCATACCACATGTGTTGGAGAACCGCAGATAGGAAACAATTGAATAGATCCCTACTTTGTTGTTGTGTAAGTTCCAAAAAGGGTAATCCTTTCAAAGATGCCCTTTGACTTCAACAATATTATAGAGATATGTTTTAATGTCTGCTATTTTAGTATTTTTTTTCCTATGATTATGATATATACGATTTAAAGGTATTATGTTAGGAAAACGGTTAATTCATATTGAAATGTTATTTGGGCAAAAGAAAGATCACCTAGAATATACATATTTATACTTGTGTCTAAAATCTGTCCCTTATGATGTTACTTTAGAAATTTCATAAGAGTAAACACTGTGCTATGAGAAAGGCAATATGATTTTTATCAAGACTCAAGAGGGATTAGATTAGCCACAAGAAAAGTGTATATGGGTTAAATTTAGGATATCACAGCACTATATTTATATGATCGAACTTCACTATAGGGTTGTTTTTGCGTTGATTTCTGTAAAAAAAAAGGGATTCTTAGTACAAGACACAAAAATGGAGACATCATGTTTACACGGTTATGACAAAGCACCTAGTATGAAATAAGGATGGAAGAGAAAGAGAATTGACCCACCAAGTGTGAGTGGGAGATATTGGAATATGCCTAATCCACTATTGGTGGATTAGAGACTATTATATAAATATGCAAAATATGTGGATCCAAGAGAAGAATTTTAATATATTATTTAAAATTCAAATTCAAACCAATATAACTTATTGTACAGGGAGATATTGAATTATGGTGATAAGGTTTTATGTTTACCATAAAAACAAGTTCTCTCTCTGGTTTTCCTCTTCTCTCTAAGTGCTTCTTCCGTATACGCGATCAGAGTCCGTATTGGTGCTCCGATCTCGTGTATGTGCTCAGCGAGTCGATCAGATTTCAGGTACACTCGAAATCCTTTAAGGGCAATGATCAAATTTGTTCTTATGGATGAAGTTACAAATTGTAAGTTAGACTCTTAGATATTTGATCAATCATCATCATGATGTTAATTTGTTCCTTTTTTTAAAAAAAATATTTGGCAATTTTATCTAAATACTATGAGTAGTAAAAAAAATTTACTTAAATACTACAAAATCAAAATTATTTACACATATACTACACTTTAAATCGTTCATCAAGTGAACGACTTTCAAAATGTGAAGAATTCGTTCACCTAAAGAACGACTTTCGTCTCTCTCTCTCTCTAAAAAAGTTGGAGAGAGAGAAGCTAACCGGAGTTAACGATTTTAGCTCTCTCTTCCCTCAACTTTTTCTTTTCTTTTTTTTATTTTTTATTTTTTTGTTTTTGATAAAAATTGCAACTAACTACCACATTTCTTTTACTCCACTTTTCATCCAAAGAGAGTTGTAATTAATTCCCCCACTTCATTATTTATTTCTTTCATCCACTCTTTATTTTATAAATCTAAGTGAATAGAAACAAATTTAATCTCCTTAAATAAAAAAGAATTTGGGAGAATTTTATAAAAAGAATATATTTAAATATGTTTCTATTCACTTAGATTTATAAAATAAAATGTGGATGAAAGAAGCAAATAGTAGAGTTGGGGGAAATAGTTGCAACTTTCTTTAGATCTAAAAAGAGAGTAGAAATTGGAGTAAAAGAAATGAAGTAGTTAATTGCAATCTTTATTAAAAAAAAAATAAAAGTTATATGTGGGTAGGGGAGTGGAAGCCGAATTTGTTTAAAAAAAAAGGAATAAGAAAACACTAACAGGGGAGAAAGAGAGAATTAAAATCATTCACTATAAGAATTTTAGCTTCTCTCTCCTATCAGTTTTTTGAGAGGTTGAGAGAGGAAAGTGATTCTTTATGTGATCGATTTTAAATATAGTATATAAATAAATTATTTTAATTTTGTAATATTTAAGTAATTTCTACTGTTCATTGTATTAAGATAAAATTGCCAAACATATTTTAAATTCTTTCTCGGTGTATAACTATATCTAAGATAAAAATTATGTAAACATCCCATTTAAATTATTCATCGTTAAAGGTCTTGTTACTACTAATACAATTGAAGTCCGACGACCCCTGATTGGGCTACGATCGGGTGCCTTCGTCGGAGGTCCTCCACGCGCAGAAAAGTATTAACGGAGGAAAAAGGTGCTAGCTGCTAATGGAACGACGAGCTGCAAGATTGAAGTGTACAGTAACGGTACTACTGTAGTGGCAATCATGTTATTTTGGGGAAAACCGAGGGTTAGAGTTTTTGCTGCAGGATAATGAGATGAGGAAGAAGAGGCACATACACGATAGTCGATAGAGGTGGTTCCTGTGTGTTATCGGAGGTGAGAGGACTACAATGGCGACGATTAATATTCCGACCCCGGCGAAGTTTAATTCGCTGAGAAATTGGGGTTCCCTCATATCAAGTAAAAGACGTGTTTACTTGGTGCCTATGCATTGTGCCCCTGTTCAGCAAGTTCAACAACAGGTAAATCTCCTTCCTTCGTTGGAATTCACAATCCCCTTACATCATAATATGGTTATCAAGCATCGTTCCGAATTTTCCAGTAATTTATATGTAGCATTGTAGAGTGTATTTTTTCCGAGTTTACTCATCACTATATATGCAGTCCTGTGGGATTCGTCTATTAGTTCATTTCCTTGTAAAGTTAGAAAGAAATGAGCCATTAGGGTTGTAGGATAAATCGGGTTGAGGGTAGCACGAAACTTCTGGGCTAAGGGGTGTGAGACTGTGAGTCACTTGGTTGTTTGCTAATAAGTTGTGATAAAATCTTAGAGAACATGTTTGAACAGTTCAATTCATGTGGTGCTCAGATGTCCATAATCATGTTTTAAACAGAAAACTTGGTAACGACACTTGAAGTTGCACCTTGATTTTCTTCTTGTAATAATGCCGATAAGATCATTTACATTAATTCTACAGTTATTTAACCAGTATGGCCTTTTTCGAAGCACACTGCTTATAACTTGTGTAAATAACCAGTGAAGGTTATTCATTTGATCATTTAGATGAAAGCTTTCTTCCATCATAACTACTGTATTTCGTACCGGTGCTTAATTTGGTTGAGTTGTATATAGGTGGATGCACCAGGACTTGTGTGTGAACCTTGCAATGGAAAAGGATGGTTACTGTGTGACTTTTGTAAAGGACAGAAAACAAATGTTAAAGCTGAAAACAAGCGGATCTACCGTAGATGCCCATCTTGCAGAGCTGTAAGTACTGTGATTACTTGACTCGAATCAATGCACTTGTTGAAGAGTATGCCTAGGTGTGTGTATTAAGAGAGGCAATTCTTTGGCCTTTGTAATGATTTTGGGACCTCTTTCTTTGTTGGCATTCTGCTGCAGACTGGATATATCTTATGTTCAAAGTGTAAGGTCTTCAAATGTGTCACTTTCCCAAATTACAGTGATGGTGAAGAACTGGCTTTTTGAACTCAAAGTCTTTCTACAATGCCAGAACAACCACACAGGACGGCGAGATTCATATACTTCCCTTGCAGCTACAATTTGCGGGCTATAAGTATAAAGTGGAACTGATGGTTTGGTTTGCTGTTTGACTGACATTGTAAAGTTGAAAGGTGGCCATGATGATGCATTCCTCATACAGGTTCTGATGTACACTCCTAACTTGAGAGCTTCAATGATTATAAAATTTTTAAGTTTATAAATTAGGTTCTTATATTTTTTATACCTGGGCTGGGTCAGATCCGTTGACATGTTGATCTCGGCTAATCCTTGGTAAAAATAGCTACAGGCGGTTGTTGACTAACCTGACTTTTGAATGAGAGTCATCTAACCCAGTTCTGGCCCTGTGGTTTCAATACGTGTACCCTCCGTGGGATCCAGAGACATCCGTTGAATCAACGTTTGCTGTAATCTGGGCCTGATATGCCCCAAATTTTGGTTTTGGGTTCAACATGTTGGGCCAAAAATTATATTTTTCCAAATACATGTATTTATTATGTTCTTATGGAAAAAAAAGAAAAAGAAAATTCTACTTAAATACCTCTTCAAATTCAAAAACTCTAAAAAATCTGTTAATATTTTAAAAAAACACTAAGGTACTATGGACTAAATTGGATTTTTCAAATTCGCTGACACAAATAGTAGTGGAATTCACAAGTCGAATAATGTGATTCGCAAGTCCGTGCTGATCACTCTCTCTCCCCCTCAAAATTCGCCGATGTGAACAATAGTGAAAATTCGCAAGTTGAGTAATGGGATTAGCAAGTCGAGTAATGAGATTCGCAAATATGTGCTTATCACTTTCCCTCTCCCCTTTGTTAGCACCGTTAATTTGACACTGATACTAACTGATGTATAGTAACAGATAAGAGAGGGGAATCTGCTCGTAACGTAAACAGTGTTGGATTTTTGCAGGATGAGTGATGGAATTCGCAAGTTGAGTGATGAAATTCGCTAGTTCGTGCTGATAATTCATGTTAGCAAATTTGAAAAAACCCAATGTAGTCCATAGTACCTTAATATTTTTTAAAATATTAATAGACTTTTTGGAGTTTTACAATTTGAGAAGGTATTTCAATGGAATTTCCCCCCAAAAAAAAAACACATATTGTATTTACATTTTAATTTTAAAAATTGAAGACAAAAAAGGAAGTAGATCCAAATTCAATTCTCAGAGGAACCAAGACTTGCACTAAATATACATAGTAGGTTGTAACGAGGGTGTGTTCTTAACATTTTCAATATATAAAGTCGCATATAACTCCAACACTAAGGCTCTGCTTGGTTGAGGCCTGAGAGGATAAATTAGAAGGAAAGAAAATGGAAAGAAGGGGAAACTAGGCAAAATACGTCATCCTCTCTCTCACTTGGATGGATGGGAAGGAAAGAAAATGAACAAATTTCTAAATGTCTAAAATACCTTTGTACTTATATGTATCATATTTAAAATGAGATTAAATTTTAAGGTTTTGATCTCAAGATATGATTTAAAAGGAAAAAATAATGTGGTTAAGAGTAGATAAAGAAATTTAAATTAATTTCTCACAAAAAAATTATTTATAAATTATAGGAGACTATTTAATTACTTTTAGACCAATCTATGAATTTATGAGGGTGAGAGAATTTAATAAAGTAAGTTTAAAAAGAGAGAAGAAATGAGGTAGTAAAAAAAGTTAAATTAGGGTGTGCACCACATCCCATTTTCTTCCCAACTTTTCTTTTCTCTCCATTTTTTAAAAACGTGCCCATAAGCTTGTCCAACGGAGACGGCCGGAGAGAAGAAAACACCTGGGGCACATTGGATTTAGTATCTTTTCTTGAGGCATCCAAACATAAAGAGATTGCGTCACAATAATAACAAGACGGGGGCAGCTAAAAGCATTATAAACCCAAGGACAAGGCATAAATAATACTATTACTACCTCCCCTGTAAAATATAATAACTGGTTGATTTTTAAAAAATATTCTAAAAAAAGTTAATTAAATTATTTAAAAACATTTAAATTTATTATTTTTTTAAATTACTTTATCTAATTTATAAATTAATATATAATATAATGATACACAGATATGATAAAGTAATTTATTTATATTCCTTAATCTCTCTAAAAAAAAGTCAATAGAATTTCATATTTAAAATTAGAGGAAGCACATTATTTTCACTAAAGATGATACTTCATTCAAATCTTAATATAAGATATGATCCACTTGTTTGAATAGAATAATGATATTATTAACTAAGTTAGTTAATATTATTATTTTTAATACACAATAAAACATCTGTTTTAATTCCTTTACTCCTTCTCCAGCTTCATTATTATCTAAGAAATATCAATAGTGTTAATTTAGCAAAAAAAATAATGGATAAAAGTGTGAAAGATGTTTTATATTTAAAACCAACATCAACTTATTAATTAGATCATATACTCTTTCCGTTCTTAAATATAAGACTCAATTGAATTTTTTTAAGATATTAAAGATTGTGGTTTAATTAGTTGAGGGAAGTTATAATTAAAGAAAATTATAAATATAAGAATCAATATGGTATCTAATGATAGTTAAAGGAGTATTGATAAGGATAGTTTGAAAAAAATAATTAAATATAGGAGATAAAATAGATAAAGGTATCATATTTAAAATTAAATTAAATTTTTAACTAAATCTTATAATTAAAAAAAATAATCAAGGAAGGCGCAACCACAGTTGCGGCAGCTTAAATATTAAGCCATAGAGAGCAATAAAACTAGAATGCTATCGCGGTCAGTTTCCTGAAATCCTGCCAAATCTCCACCAAAGTTAATGCACGTTCCAACTTGTTATTTTTCAACAAATCGTGATTAAGCATACGCTTTAATTTGCTAAAGTTTTTGGATACAGATGCCTCGGATTAATAAACCTAATTAATAGTATGACTTAAGCCTTTGAACATCAATAACCTCAACCGCAGATTGAGAAAAAATTAAGAAGAAAAAAAAATTAAGGGAGAAAATTTATCAAAATAGTAAATTTTGTATTATTTATAAAAAATTTTAAATTTACTATTAATTTTCTCACAATTTCTTTTTACTTTTCTCTTCATTCAAATACACATGTCTCTAACCAAATTTCTCATTGGCAATCTGTTTTCTTACCTTAAATGTAACCTCGTATTTGATTTATTATGTGCAATATATTTAAAATTGTTAGTATTTATTTAATCCTTAATGTAATATTCCCTTTGATCCTTATTATAAGGTATCAACTACCAATTCTCATAAACCAATAAAAACAGTTAAATTTTCCTAAAATTCAAATAATTCCCAATATTATTCTTGCTAACTATACTAAACTCAAATACCATATTAATTATCACTTTTTCCTACTACTACGATATGATATTGAGTGTGTTTGGATTAACAGTGGGAAAAGTAACTTATTTGTAATTGGACTTATTGAAAAGAAAGATTGGAAAAAAATGTGTAATATGATTTATGTTTGGATTGATGGTAAAAAGTAACTTATGATAGGAAATGGCTGAAAAGGACATTAATCATATCATATATTGTAATTAGGTTTATTACGATTATCCAAAAAAGTCAACTAGATTTTATAATTAGGATCTTATTGAATATATATTATATGTAAATATATTGTTATATTCATACTACATCCCGTCATAAATATAAGACCTAACTAACTTTTTTGAAGAAGTTAAAGAAGTAAAATAAGTTCTTTAATCATATCATATGTCATATTTTATTATATTATATAAGTTCATAAGCCAAACAAAATATTTTTTAGGAAAAAGATAAAATTTAATATTTTAAAATAATGTAATTACCTTTCTTAAAATGTTCTAAAAAAGTCAACTAGATCTTATAATTATGATTGGAAGGAGTAAGTTATAACAAAAAAATAAAATATTTACTTCTCACCACATGATACAATCGGACCAATAAGCAACAATGAGGTACTTATCAAATAAGCTACTTTTTCCTAATAAGTCTAATGAATCCCACTAGCCAATTAACCAAACAAGTCAAAAACGTCCCTCCATTATTTAATGTTAGTCTGGGCTCAAAATGGACATTTTAAGCCCATCAACATCCATCCAAACACTTGCATTGTAAATTGTTACTTAAATCCCTAATTTCTCTCCCCAATTCCTAATTATGCTTTTACGTTGATTAGTAAGGTTAATTAGGCTTGGTACTATTATTAAGCCGCATAGGGCTATTGGGTTATAGGGCCTCTTCTATTCATTAGGACCATCTACAGAAGGCCACTATGTCCATATCATCAGCTCCATAATGTCATAATCATGTTGTTGACAAGTTTATAACTTAGTTCAGATTGAACTCAAATATTGAAACTCAATAAAATATCACATTCTTGTTTTACCTCTATATTCTTCTCTTATTCTCTTGTCTATATTCTGTTACAATCATCTATTAAGTGGTATCAGAGTTAGGTCCTCATTAATAATGGGAGCACCTATAATTTTTTAGAAATAAAACTTGCTTTAAAATTAGGTTGGAAGGATTAGGGTACTAATTTTTCCTTTGTGCGAGGGTAGGAAGCTGAAAGTGTTTAGTATTTGGCATGGATTTAGGTGGAAGATGCAAGGCATTGATTTCACTTGTGACTTACAGATCATGGAGCTGAGTACCTATGATATAGTTATGGGTTTACAATGGCTTAAAACTATGAAAGGAGCATTTTAGGATTATGAAAATTTAATCATACATTTGTAGTAGAATGGTGGTGTTTGTAATTTGCAGGCCAACCTAGCTAATTCTTGGCAAATGGGTAACACCAAGGACAATTGGCCACAACACCATGGATCAACAAATGTTCTTGATCCAATTGTTGCAACCATGTGACCAATAAGCTCCGTAATGTTTTGCTATTAAAGATCCTAAGTGGCAGTAATACCAAGTGAGGTGCAACAAGTATTGTACCAATTTTTTGACATATTTTTCCTTCCCCCATTGCGGGAGGGATACAATCATCCTATGGACAAAACGGATCCAATTAGTCCTAAGCCCTATTGTTATTTCACTTTCTAAAAGGATCTCATTTAGAAGATAATGGGTGAGTTACTTGAAAAAGGGGTCGTCCAAGTGAGTTTCTCTCCCTTTTTAGCACCCATTGTGCTAGTTAAGAAAAATTATGAAACATGACAAATGTGTATCAATTTTCATGAGTTTAATAAAAAAAATGAGCCAGATACCACCAAATTTGGACAGAGCCTCAAGATGTGCACAAAATTGCATTTAAGACTCACTCTGACCATTATAAGTGGCTAGTCATGCCATTCAGCTTGACAAATGCTCTAGCCACATTCCAAAGGGCCATGAATAATATTTTTAAATTCTTGTTGTGAAAGTTTATTTTGGTGTTCTTTGATGATATACTAATATACAGTTTCTCTATTGCAGAGCATGCCAAACACTTAGAAGAAGTATTAAGTATATTGCGCTAGCACCACTACTTCGTGAATAGGAGCAAGTGCACATTTTGCTGCTACCATAGAGGATTTGGGACACATCAAAAGTGAAGGCACAGTCTCAATTGACACCAAGAAGATCCAAGCAGGTATTGATTGCCCCGAGCCAAAATCTGTGAAGCAGTTTACAATATCATATCATACCCTTGTTAAATATGAGCATGGAAAAATAAATTTAATACATCTTGTAAACTTGCAAGTACCTTGTAAAAAGGATCAAATACAATGGGTAGTTAGTGTGTTATTAATAAGGATAAGAGAGAGTACCTATTTATCTAATTTGAGGAGAGAAAAAGGTAAATAAATACTACATTCAGTCCTAATTATAAGAGTCAGTTGACTTTTTTAGAGGGGTTAAGGACGCTAAATAAGTTACTTAATCATATCATATATTGCATTTTATTATATTATATATTATTCCATAAGTCAAACAAAATAATTTTAAAAAAATATAAATTTAAATATTTTAAAGTAATAGAATTAACTTTTTAAAAAAGTTAACTGGATCTTATATTTAGCATGAAATGTAGTATATACCAACATAAAGCTTGTGTTGGAGTACACAAGCCTTATTTTAGCTACATAAAGCTTCACTAGATCCTCTTAGAATCAAGTTGAAATTCTAGATAATACACTTGTATTGGGATTTTTAAGCAGACTCTGAGGCTTCGTTTGGTATGAGGTAATGAATTTTGATGGATTGAGATTAGGATTGGGGGAGGGGTTGAAGTTTGAAATAAGGTTTGATATATAGTAATAATGGGAGGTACTACTTAAATTAATTTTATTTTATAATTAATAATAAATTTTAAAAAGACTATTTTGCTCTTAAAAAGTAAAATAGTAAATATGTGCTAGTTTAAAAATCAAAGGTTAAGAAATCAATTACAAGTAAAATCACATAATTAATATGCTTAATAAATTTACTTTTAAATATATGATTTCTTCAATTAAATATGAGCAATATTGTGTTAAGTTAAAATTAGGAAAATTATTTTTGTTCAAAAAATATTTTAATTAAAAATACTTAATTTTACAATCCTAGGATTGAAAACTCAATACTAGGGGGAAGTGGCTTTGGATCAATATCACATTCGTGGTAATATTAATCCCTATGTATTGTCATTCCTTTCGTACCAAACAATTTAAATAGTTCAATCCCTTACCTATTCCCTATCCCCAACCCCCATTACCTCAGCTTATACCAAACGGAGCTTAAGAATCTAGATGATGATATTAAAAAAGATAGAGAGGGAGGAAGGTAAAAAAATGGATTAAGTATGCATAATATTGGATTACCTATTAGTTCATAAGTTAGTAAAATTGATTTGAAGAAAAATGATAAATATAAGAGAAAAATAGAAAAATATCTTACATTTAAAATCAAAATTCAACCCAAATTAATTCTTATATTTATAATCAGATAAATAGTACTTTTTAAGCAAAAAAAAATATTTCTTTCCTTTTTTTTTGTTAATTTTTTTTTTGCTTCCCTATATTAGTTATAAATAATTCATAGCAATTGACAGTGATTTCCCCCGTTAGTATAATACTGATACGGATAATTTAATGTTGAAGTAACGTAGTGCTCAACAATCACAACCCTGAGCAAAAATATACTTTTAAGCTTCTCGTTTACCGTTTGTCTGTTAATACACACACAAATCCAACCATTAAAAATAGAGTAAAATACATTAATCACTCCTTTATTTTATCTAAATTATACAAACCTTTCCCTCTATTTTCAAAACATATGTAGCCTTCCTTAAAATTAAAATGCTTGTTACAGAAACCTCATTTACATATTTGAGATTTTATTTCCATTCACTCAACTGTTAGTTGACCATTAAGTTTGACTAGTAAATATTTATTTTGATCAAAATACCCCTCTTTCAATAAATGAATAAATATTTATATTTGCCTA
Source organism: Acacia concinna (assembly GCA_037177275.1). NCBI lineage: Eukaryota > Viridiplantae > Streptophyta > Magnoliopsida > Fabales > Fabaceae > Acacia > Acacia concinna. The sequence continues at coordinate 22,502,210 of JBAGKO010000013.1, forward strand.
AAAATAATTTTCTATGAAAACAAAAAAAATTAAAATATATGTCTGTGTTTTTTCAAAATTTATAATATATTATAAAATTTATAATTTTTTATTGTATCATTAAATTTTAATTGTTTTAATTTTTATCATAATTATCGAAACTTATCCATTCATTATTCTTTCAAATGAGTAAAATATATTTCTTTTTTTTTTACCCTGACACAATAATTGAAAAGATATTTTAAAGGCATATTTATATTCACCATTTGTCATTAATAATATAAATTTGAGTTATTATATAACTTATATTAATTTTAAATATTAATTTCTTAAATAATTTTTTTGCTCAAAATTTATAAATTTGTTTATTTAAGTATGGATATATTAGAAAAAATAATCATTACTTTTAATTAAGTTTTCTATGTCTTCTTTAATTAAATTAATTAGGCCTTTCTCTCAATATGGAAAAAAAAATAGATAACTATTTACAAAAGTAAAAAATGAATTAAAAAAATCTCTTAAATTACTCCAACAATTTTAGCAAAAATTAGGAAATGCGTAATGATGAAAGGTAAATTGGTTCCTGGCCAGCTGTTCTTCCCATAGAGGAACCCACAATGAGCGGATGATTAGTCCTTAGCCTACCGGGCTGGGGATACCTTGCGAAAGAAAAAAAAGAAAAGTAAATTGGTATACACAATTTATTTTAATATAAATTTTAGTTAAGCATAAAAATTATTAACGGAGTTAACAGTTTGAACTTAAGTGTATGTTTTCAACATAGAGAGGAGATTCGTATAATTAAGGCAAAACATAAGGATGGTCAGAATATTTTACTCTTAAAAATAAGGCAGTTAATTTAATTGTCAACGTCTATTTTTTTTTTAGAAAAAAAAAAAGCAGACATAACTATCAAGATTTTGATTGGCGAAGAGTTATAAAAAAAAACTGTTTTTAAAATTTCAAGTTGTTTCTAAATAAAACAGATAATCAGATCAATATAATAAATACCCAAATCTTTTATTTATTTTTGTCTTATAGTTCACGGAATTTCCTATCAACCCGAGATTTCACAGTTCAAGTTGCAATACACAACCCATATTTCTATATATATTATAGTGATTCGGACTCTTAGAAACAGACTCGGCACGTGGATTCCTTGCAAACCTGATTGCTGCTTCCAAGAGGAAACTGGGTATAGATGTCATGTGGACGTCTGATTTAGATCTGAACGCTACGCCATTTGACTTCTCTATTTTAACCTCATTTCACTGGAATCTACAGGTGATTTAATATCTTATTAGATGATATATATATATATATATAGATATATAGATAGATACGACATGCACATAAAGATGCGTTATTGGGTGCCTGAGCTTGTGTTTCATAGTTAACAGGTTTATTGTTGGAACTTCATGGAGGATTCCATATTTGTGTAATGGCATTTTGTTTATATGATTATCATATATATATATATATATATAATATGGATAACGAGGGTTGATTTCCCCACTTGCACTGTTGACATGTGTGTTTAGCTCTTGAAATGAATGCTTGCATGTGAGATGCATAATAGATGTTTGAGAATATGCCAATTAGAAATTTTGGTATCTACGTGACCTGAATACGGCCTTCAATATTATATTGTTAGGCCTATGGTTTTGCTGTTCAAAGCATGTTTTTGCCTAGTGTGTATAGGCTAGTGGCAATCTATTTGTGGCAGGATATCTCAACAATTTACCTGGAGAATGCATGGCTCTTGTCCTCTTAATCAGAGGACACTGACTGGCTTCTAAGTGGGCAATTCCGTAGATTGTCCGTATGGTACTATTTTGCTGTCACTTGTAGATCATATCTAGATTAGGGCATTCTGAAAGTTTATAAATATTAACTTGACCTATAAAGATAGGTCCTTATTTGAGGCTATCTCTTTGGCAAGGTGTGTTTGGTAATAGCAGTGGGTGACTTAAAAACGCTATAAGTCACTTTAACTATTTGGTAAGGATTTAAAAAAAGCAGTTTAATTTAAATAAGCGACTTAAAAAAATAAGTTGAAAAATTGATTTATGAAAATAAAAGTCATTTCTTTTAACTCCAATAAATTACATTTTTTTCCCTAAATCTAAACATAAGTCATTTTTTCTATCTCTAATAAATTATTTTTTCTACCATCAATTTAAACACAAGTTGCTTTTATAAGTCACATTTTTTCTTAAGTCACTTCTGATAAAGCACTAAAAAAAATAAGTCACTTATTTTACCATTCATTTAAATGGTCCGTAAGACTGATGAAAATTCACTTTCACATCAATAAGCATCTCCTACTTTGTTTTTTTTTGGGTGAGACAGGGTTATTGGCAATGCAGGAAGTTAAGCTGTAATTAGCTTTGACCTAGTTATCTTTTCAAGACTACATAATCTTTAACTATAACATTCTAAGCCTTTTTTCCCAGTTTGTTAACTTCTATTAAAATTTGGCACCCGTAGTTTCTAGATTATACTGGATGATGTGTTCAAGAACTTGACAAGGGCAGATTGAGGCACTCCCTAGTGTCCCAGATCTCTTGGCATGTGCTCATTCTTGGTGCCTGACCATAGCTATCAGATTCTAATTCATGCAAAGATCCAACTATTGTTTACTTCTCATTACACCGGAACAGTGATTTCATTCTTGAAAGAAGAACAACATAGCCAACGAAGTGACAATCAAGTTGTTTATAATAAACACAAAGGCGCATGCATGATCACTTATTTTCTGATGGATCAAAGATGAGAGTTATAGTGTCATGTGAGTTCCTGATATGGAGATATATATGATCTGAGCTGCGTCACCCAAGAACCTAGCTCTATCATAAAAGACCAAGACAATGGAGTTTCTAATTATGCTTCAAAAGTCTTAGACAGATTTACAAATTAACAATTCAGTTCTTGGATAATAGAACTGAACTCTATAGTTCAATCCATTACTTCATAATTCCCAAACGGGTCTTACATTGAAGTCACTCATCCTCTCTCACACTCTCATACATAAACTGGCCTTTATAAGGTGCAAAACAAAAGGACCAGAAAAAAAGTTGAAGGATAGAAATTTCAAAATTCCTGACTATATCTATCTGCACAAAGGACTGTGAGGATGGTGGGAACAAGAAAGCTTGTCCTCAGAGCACCTGTCTATTGAGTGAAAAACTTGTGTGGAAACCTTGTCCTTCTTTCCCTCTATCATCTTTAATATGCTCTCGAAGACAGACACTTCACAAGGGATCCTCAGAACACCGGTCTGTTCAAACCCAAATTCTTCTTCTGCTTCCCTCAGTAACATGTGGAATGCGTGGTGACCCAAATACTCTGTGGGTATAATGAACCTCTTGAGCTCTTCCCCAACACAAACAGACAGGTACCCCTTGGGAACAAAATTGCTTGACCCTCCTTCACGTTCGGATAAAGAAAGTGTCCTTTTCAGAAACTTGATGCTTTTACTGCTGCCGCTGCTAGTGGTGGTGGGGGTGGTGGTGGTGGTTGTTTTTGAAGAGCTGGCCACCCTTCTCCATTTCTTGAGGATCTGCCAAAGCCTAACAATTTCTGTGATCTTGTTAGACTTCTTTGGATCCACAGACATGGTTCTGGCCTTGGGTTTTGGTAGTTTGTCAGTTGGTTCTCTCTTTTTATTAACCGACTTAACCTGTGTATGTGGGGGCTGGTGTATGCTTCTAATTTATAGAAAGAAGACTGGGTAAGACCTGGGAATCCTGATTGTTGAGGTGTTGATTTTTATAATACAAGAAAAAGAAAAACCTACCCAAGAATTTTCTAGTTATTTTTCAAGTTTCAATTTGTTTATCCCCTGACCCCTGGTTTCACATGTGACTGATCGCTGTGAGCCTGTAACACTGAACTCTCTTTCTCTTTCTTCAATCCTTGTTTTGAAGGTTAGATCCAAGTGGGGGTTGTTTTATTCAAACCGAGGGGTGACTAGTACTGAGATTCTAAGAATAAAATATTATACTTTTTTTTTTTGGCTGATTAAAGTTAATAAATGGTTCAGGCTGGTCTGGTTTCCAATGCAAACCGCCCTAACAGTCAAGGTACCCAGTTAGTACAACACAATTGTACCGTTCAAACCTCCCTTTTGTTTGATTGCTAACTTTCCCCCCTTTTGATATCTGCCCTTTATTTTGAATTCCTTGATTTTAGAAACGATAGTCATTTGAGGACTTCTAAGAGATCCATATGACCCGGCATTAAATTGAAACAAACAAACAACCACAACCCCAACAAAAACAGACGGTGGCGGGCGGCCTAGTTTTCACTTTTCACGATCTTTTTGTTCTAAGTTCAACTTCAACCTTAATTCTCGTGCACCAGTTAACAACGCTATTAAAAGTTCAGTGTACCGTACGACAGCCAGGGGAAAAGTAAGAAACAGAAAAATGCATACTTTCTCAAAAAAGCAACTCCATTTCAAATTAGGTTTGACTAACCTAACTGTCTGTTTGAGAAAGAATTATAAATTACTTATCATCGGTCACTTTTTATAAAATGGGTATTTAGATAGAATGGTGAAAATAAGGACTTCTACTTAAAAAAGTGACTTATTTTAAAAGTTAAAAAAATAAATTATTTCAGAAGTCTCTCTTATCCTCTCTCCACTTCTTTTACTTCCTATTCAAACACAAATAACTTCTTATAAGTAACTTTTTTCTGAAGTCATTTCTTATAAGTTACTTATCATCAAAGTCATTTCTACCCAAACGGGCCTTAAATGTGTTTGAAATAAAGATGGTAAAAATGATTTTTAATAATAATAAGATTTGATAGTTTAATTTGTATTTGGTATAAAGATTGTATGTAAAAGTAAAAAATTTTGATTAAAATTTTTAAAAGTAATTTTTAATGGGAAATGACTGAAAAGGACGTGGAAATTATAAGAAAAAAACGAAAAAAAACTTTCCAAAAAATAAAAAACTAAAAAAAATATAATTAATAACATGATTAAATGTTTTTTTAGTATTTTTCAAAAAAGTCAACTGGGTCTTATAGTTAGCATTGGAAGAAGTGTATATTACATGTAAATATATTGTGATATTTATATACCTCCAGTCTTAATTATAAGACCCAATTATTTTTTTTTTAGAGAAATGAGGAAGCACAATATGTTATTTAATTATATCATATGTTATGTTTTATCATATTATATATTAGTTCATAAGTCAAACAAAATAGTTTGAAAAAACAGTAAATTTTAATACTTTAAAATAAGGTAATTAACTTATTTAGGATTTTTTAAAAGGTCAACTGGGTTTTATAATTAAAATTGAAAGGAGTAAATTATAAGAGAAAATTTTAAAAAATGAACAGTGAATCAGGTGTGAAAAGCACCAAATTGGTGCTTACATTAGATTGTGCGATTTGGCCCATAGGTTGACTACATATGCAAATTTTTTTTCTAAATTGCACGATTGGAACAGTGAAATCGTCTGATTTCACTACCCAATCAGTGAACCAAACATGCCCTAAAAAGATTAATACTACCTCTGATCTTATTAAGATTCAATTGTATTTTTTTGAAGAGATTGAGGAAGTTAAATAAGTTATTTAATCATATCGTATGTAGTGTATCATTATATTATATATTAATTTATAAGTTAGATAAAATTGTTTGAAAAAAATGACAAATTAAATACTTCAAAGAAATGTAATTAGTTTTTTTAGCATTTTCTAAAAAAAATTAATTGAATTTTGTATTTAAGATCAGAGGCAATGTATATATAGTTTTCTCACTTTTCTATTATGTAGTCTTATGAATTATTTGTTGCCTATTAACAATTGGATTAAGGTGTGCCCGGCACCTCAAAATTTTTTTAGAGCTACAGTTATGTATGGGTGCACTTATAACCCTGAAATGCAATTTTGATTCTTAAGTATTAAAAATTGTGCAATTATCAACTCCAAAATAACATCTTGTTCAACTATTAAATTACAGTTCAGTTGTTTTCATTCTATACAACTATTTCCTTAAAATTGCCTCTTTTATACTGTATCGCTAGAAAATTAATTACTTCCTCTGCCTTCAGCAGTTCATTTTCCTGTAGTATGATTCATCAAAGGAAGAAAGAAGAACAATGCCTTTGATAAATATGATTAACAATAATTTAACATATATTTATGGGTATATTATCTTGAGGGTGATAATTGTTCCATTTTTAATACTTTAGGGGTAAAATCGCACTCAGGGTATTGATTGCATCTCAAAAATAGTTTGGAGTGCTAAGCGCATTTTAATCCTTAATAATTTTCAAAAATTTACATAGAATTTTCTCCATTGGCCCTTACAATATTGAATGTTAACCAGATAGAATGCATCCTTAACGTTGTGTGAAGAAATGTAGTAGAATTCATTAGGCGTGTTTTTTTTTCTTTTTGGCAAGTCCTCTTCTGGTACAATAAATGTATGACTTATAGTGTGGCGTAATTTGATTAAGAATCATACTTACATCAAATTTTTTATATCCATTTTATCATGTTTTCCAATCACATATTACTATATATCGTGTTTATTATATTTAAATTTATAATTAAATGATAATAATTCAAACATATAACAAATGGTCATATGTTATTAAAGAACTTAACGAAATATATCTAAAGAACTTGATTTAAATATTTTACTTTGATTAATTTCATGTTTTGTATAGTGGAAAACAAAAGGATATTTTCAATGCAATATCAATCAATTTTAGGTGGCAACATTGATGAAATCTTCTCGAAAGGTTTAAGAAAGTACCACAAATTTATATTATCTTCTTAATCTACCCATATGAACGCCTAAAAATATATGGCTTCCTAATCATTGCTTGACCCTTGAAGAGATGTATAGCAATTATATGTCAATGATGCTTGCATGTGGACTAAAATTAAATAACTATCTGAATGCATATTTGAAGAAAAACGTTCTTAATTTATTTTATAGTATTTGGTTAAGGGTTAGGATAGTGCTATGATATTAATTACCAGCTAAAAAATGGTAAAGGTATTTGACTTGAATTCTATAATTAGACAATGATTGGAAAATCATTAAAGGGGCTTTCTAACATGATCCGCATTCGGTGCATCAATTGAAGAGCTTTGAAAGTTTGAAGGATGAAATAAAGATAATCAAATGGTTATCGCGTTATGGGAGTTTTTTTTTTTGTCCTCTAACTTTCAAAACATGAACGAAGCAAAGAATAAATGTTAAATAAGTTTGATTCTGTATACCAAGACAAATTTCGTAATGATTTTGATGGAAACAAGTTTAAAACGAAACGATGGAAAAAAACAAAACCAAAGAGATAAGGGGGAAAACATTTTGTCATCTGGGCTAGTTCAGATTGCAAGTATGAATAGAATATGGAAATGTTTAAATTCTTCTAACATAAACCCAAAAAAAAAGGAAAAAGAAAAAAAGAAAATGGACTTCTGTCTAATTATTGTCATATTAGGTACGAGTAGTTCCAACTTCCCACACCAGCATTTTCATCAGTTTTGTAGTTGTTTCAACTAAGAATTCCAACAACAATGTTTAATTAGGAATATTTTATAACCTTGTCAATTCATATGATTTTGCCAGCTAATTGGATTACAAACAAATTATCAATTTCGCCAACTGCTGAGTTAATCCCATGATCTTCAGATGGACGTAATCTCAGGTTACGATCTACATTTCACAACAATCTAAGATTCTTATTCTTTTTTTTCTTTAAAAAAAAACAGTGGGAGGGGGAGAGAAATATTATCATCCATCATTAACTAAGTTTTTTTTTTTAAGTGAGGAAACAAAGCCAAAAAAAAGAGGACACCGACTAGCTTTTGGAAGCACACGAGTTTTTTTTTTTTTGGATGCAAGGCTGGATATCTATGCTGAAAGGAGCATCAATAAAGAGTTTTATACAACTAAACCATTCGACACTTTTGTTCGAGACGGTGGTCGAAAATTAAAAATACTAAAATTTGTATCTAGTGTGTGCGCCACTTTTGCCATCAAATTAGCATATCTAAGTCCCTCACTATGTCTATGATGGATTATCACCTGTCAATTTAAACTCAAGAGATATCTAACATCTTGAATTATATCCCTAAAGGGATGGTCGAGGCCACACCCTCAGATGTAAAAGTTTACTGCATCTATGCAATCTAATTCCACAATTATCTTTTTATGTCTCATGTTCCAACACAATTGTAACCCATTTATAAGTCCAATGAGTTCTGCAGTTGCTGGTGGAATAGACGTTAATTTGCAGCTAAACCAGCATACCCATCTACCTTCCTTATCCTTCAAAATTCCTCCACAACCACTTCTTTCATCATTTAGCACCGATCCATCCACCTCAAGTATTATCTGGTCATCAATCATGGTGTTTGCCTCCTTTACCTACAAATCCTGTTTGCCATAAAATTGACAATTTTCCATTAGATCCATGTCCCAACTAGCTCTAAACAGATAGTCAAAAGCATCATTAGGCTATACAGATAATACAGGGTTAAAGACTTTGTTACATCTGAAAACCCAAATATCCTAACAGATATACCCAAACAAATTAAAATAGCCCAATTGACTTTCTTTGTATATTGGCACCAGCTTCCTGGTTCAGATTCCATTTTATTCAATCCACTTCTTGTAAGGTGAAAAAGGTTGTTCAGAGGCTTAGATTGACTACCGACTTCTATCTGTGAACTGCATTCCTACAATCTCTGCTGTTGACTCCTCGTTGCTACATTCAAAAGGACAATTTACTACATTTAAAAGGCCACACTGTTTCCTGAGTTTTTCCGAGTGAACTCTCCTATGTGCCATCAACCATATAAAGGATTTGATCTTCTCCAGGACCCTCCATCTCCATAGTTTCTTCCATACGTTCTTCACCTCTGCTTGAACACTACACAAATATATTAAACGCAGATTTAACAGTAAAGGAACCATCAGTAGATGGTTTCCAAATATATCTATCATCTCCTCTCCCTCACAAGGTGGGTGTGCACATAGGATTTTCTCAACGATAGTGATAGGAAACCAAGTTTGAAGTTTAACATGATTCCAATCCCCATTCTCCCCGATATAATCCATCACTTTCTCGTTAATATCAATTAAGCCTTCTCTGCTCAGGATGTAGTCAATAAGAGGATTATTGATCTTAGACCAATTCTCAAACCATAAAGCAGTATTTAGAACCATTGCCAATCTTCTTACCCACTCATTTCCTGAAAGAACTTCACATAGTACAAATACTCCTCTAAGTTAAAGAAGTGAACCGTCGTTCCCTTAATTCAAGCTTATCAAGGGTAAAACATTTATATTTTGCTTTGAGGACTTTGACCCATAGAGTTTCTTTGTCTGTTAGCAGATTCCAACATAGTTTAAGGATGAAGGCTTCATTTTGCTTCCTGAGATCTTTTATGCTCAAGCCACCATCCTTTTTATCTCTTGTGATATGGCTCCAAGAGATTGGATGGAGTTTGTTAAGATCTCTTTCTTCACCCCGTAAAAATTTCCAACTCTTCTTATCAAGGTCCTTCAGAAGGCCTTAGGGTAATAGCATGATTTGCATATGATAAGCTGGCAAGCTATTAAGCACCGCCTGTATTAAGGTAGCTCAGCCAGCCATACTAAGGTACTTTCTCTTCCAACCCGAAAGCTTCCTCTGTGTTCTCTCAAGAAAGGGACTAAAAGTAGTATAGGAGGCTCTCTTATGCAACAGAGGAATACCTAAGTATTTACCTAAATCACTAGTTAATCTAACTCCCATTCTTTGACTCAATTCCTAGGCTCTTGAAAAGTGAAAATTTTTAGAGAAACAAATATTTGTTTTAGCACTATTCATTCTTTGTCCAGATACATCATAGAAGTACTTAATGTACCTCAAAATCTCATCCACTTGACTTGTAGTTGCTTCCCCAAAAAGTAAAAGGTCATCTGTAAAGAAGAGATGAGAATGTGATAGTCTCCCTCTATTTACAGTATTCGGCCTCTATCTTATATTGTCAATGGAATCCCTAAGGGTGTGGTTCAATCTTTCCATGCACAACACAAAGATATAAGGTGAGATAAGATTGCCCTGGCGGATCCCTCGGGAGGCATAAAACTTCCATGTCTCCTCTCCATTCCATATAACTTGAAATGAAGCAATAGTGATACTTGCCATGATGACATTAATTAGCTTG
>JBAGKO010000013.1:22512485-22531509 GCA_037177275.1 Acacia concinna
AAAACTTCCATGTCTCCTCTCCATTCCATAGAACTTGAAATGAAGCAATAGTGATACTTGCCATGATGACATTAATTAGCTTGACGTCCAATCCCAACTCATGCAAAGTATCTCTAATAAAACTCCACCCTAGTCTATTATATGCCTTCTCTAACTCAACTTTAACTGCCAGCCAACCCTTCTATCCTTTTTTACTTCGCATAGAATGGATTACCTCCTATGCAACTATAACGTTATCACTACTTTATCTTCCTGAAATAAAGCTACACTAATGATATCCAATTACTTTGGGAATAATATGCTTTAATCTTTGACTGATCACCTTGGTAATGATTTTATAGCTTATATTATATAAGGAAATTGGTTGAAATTCCTTGATAGTTGTGGGCTTGTCCACCTTGGGGATAAGAACTAGATTTGTATCATTCAGGGATTGAATTGTCATAAGGTTATCAAAAATATCCTTCACCATTAGACAGATTGACTTCTAACTATCTCCTAATATTCCTGGAAGAAGAATGCCTTAATCCCATTCGGGACTGGAGCTTTGAAACTCCTTAGCTCAAAAGTGGCTTGCTTAATATCCTTGTCAGAAATTCTTCTACATAACATCTGAGTATCCCCCTCACATAATGCTTGAAAATTATTGATTGAGCTTAACTGCCTATCACCTGGAAGATCACTTGTGAAAAGATCTCGGTAATACTGGACTGCTAAATTCTTAAGCTTAGTTTGATCAAAGATCCAATTACCATTATCGTCCATAAGACCTTCAATTTGATTCCTCTTCTTTCTCAGTTTAGCTGTAGCATGAAAATAACTACTGTTTTTGTCTCCCCACTTCAACCAATTGCACCTAGATTTTTGGTACCAGAGAAGTTCTTATTGTGCTAACACTTTGTTATATTCTTTCCATAATTCCCTTTCCATTTACACTAGATATTGCAAATCTTTTTTTTGTCTTGACCTTTCCATCCTTTCAATTCACCCTAGCAATTTCTTCTTTTTTGTTGCAAAATTCCCAAATTTTATTCTATTTCATGCTTCAGCTTCTAATGTGAATTTACTAATTTTGGATAGCCATGATCATAAAGATTATTCCCAACTCCTCTCCATAATATCTCTAAAGTTTGGTTTAAGTACCCATGCTACTTGGCATCTAAATGGCTGTTTTGATCGGTGTACAATATTAATAGGGACTAGTTGAATCAGTAGCGGTCTATGGTCAGAGCCGAATATGCTCATATAATTAACCTTGGCCAGAGGGAAGACATTAGACCAATGCAAATTGGAGAAAGCCCAATCTATTCACTCTTTCATCAAATTTCTTTCTCGATTGAAATTATCACCCACACTCACAACTTCTAATAATTCAGTTTTAGAAATACACTCGTTAAAGTGCCTCATTGCAATGTAATTGAAATAGGATTCACCAATTTTGTCCTCCATTGATCGATAAGCATTGAAATCCCTAGTCACCAGCCAGGGCCCTTGGATTTGACTCTTCAAAAGTTTGAAATTCTCCCATAAAGATTTTGTTAAGCCCAAAACTGGTGTAGAATAAATACATGTAAACCACCAAAAGGAGTTGTTCTGTTTATTAGTAACTTTAACATGAATTAACTGTGTAGTTGATAAAATATATTGAACAGAAACTTCATCTTCATTCCAAAGCATCCAGATCCCTCTTGCATACCCAATCACCTCTAAGCTGATCCAATTTGAAAATCCAAGTCTTCTTACCATTTTATCAGCATTACCACCACTGACTCTAGTTTCCAGTAAGGTGAGAATCTTCACATCCTTTCCTTTTACCAAGTCCCTCACCTTTCTTGGGAAAATTTTTGAAGCCACTCCATGACAATTCCAAACTATGCAATTTATAGACATAATCATAAAAATTATGTATAAATCAAGTTCAAAAGACCACTTACCTGACGTCTATCTGAGCACTGGCATTAGATAGCACCACCTTATTACTCTCTTCATCCACCTCAAGAGGTTCAAACCATTGGTCACATGCTTTTATAACTCCTTCTAATTCATTATCTCTAAGTGCCAAACGGTTAGGGTCAGGTGGTTTATTATGACTAAAATCATCTTACACACTCTTTGTTTTTCCACCTCCCATAATTTTGTTTGGCCCAACTAATATATTTGTTGAACTCCCTTCTTGATTCAAGCTAATATTATTTTGGTATTGTGTCTCTTGATCTTTGAAGAATTGACAACCCAATAGCTTTTGTTCATTAGTGGACCCAATAACCAGGTGGTGTCTTTGAGCCTGTTGCTTTCATAATAAGATAGGAGAGCTAAGGTCTAGTAATTACCCCTATGTTTTTGTTTCCTTTTTTATCCACTTTTTTCTCTTTAAGGCCCAAGCCCATATTCTTTTCTTTGAACCTATCACTTGTAACTTTGACCCCACACGAATTCTTGTTTTTTTCCACTTTATTATTCAACTTTAAATCATCAGCTTTTTTCTCCTTATTGGCTCCTTGTCTACTACTTTCTCCTTGTTCAATAATTGACCGACCTACAAATGGAACCTCAAAGGCTGTGAAAATCCCTTTCTCTTTATCATCAATTATCTCATCCTTCTTTCTCCATTTCTTGACCGTATCCTTGTTCTTGATAAATACCTTTTTCTCTATACCACTGTCAGTTGCCTCTTTCTCACCTAATACATCAGAACGTGATCCTGCCATTAGGAATTGCTGCAATTTGCTTAATTTTGCAAGTCTAGAGATTTTAGGTTGATTTTTCTTTTCCATCTCTACCTTCATTTGTCATTGTTTGAAGGTCTTGGAAGCTTTCATCCATCCTCCGTACTCATCAGTGATTGAGACCCCTGGCACACTCATCAAGGGTTGTCTTTCCTTCCCCTCATCTGCCTTCATAGCCCTTTCTTTTTTCGGCAAGCACATCTCCAATGAGTTTGCAACATCACTTTTCTGGTTATTCATGGCGCATGTCTCCTTTGTGTGCCCATATTTACCACATGCAAAGCATATCATTTCTAATCCCTCATACTCGATCGTAAATACTCTTGTTTGAAGCACAAATCTGGACTATAACTTTTTATTCAAGTCAATTTCCACACTAACCCTTACAAAATTCCCTCTCTCAACCATATTGTGCACTTTAGCGTGTTTAAATCAACCTTTATTGCTCTCCCAATCAAGTTGCCCAATTCCACGAGGACTTCTTCCAAATAACAGTGGATTGGAAAAGTTGGAACTCTAACCCAAACGGTCACCTTCCTAACCTTATAGCAGTATGGATTAAAGTTAGGGGTCCATCGTTAGATTGCCAAATAGTGCCATTGGATTAGCCAAGGTCCTTTAAACAACAGCTTCTTTCTCAAATTTTTATCATCCGAATGAAAGAGGTAGAAGTTGTTTGGTAAATCAATTATCTCAAAGTTTTCAAATTTCAGTAACCACGCCACTCTGTCTTTCATTATGTGCAAACCAGTTTGTTTCCCTAATAGAGTAATTATTAGAGAATCCTTCCATGGTAGGCAAAGTTTCTTGAGTCTTTCGTTTGACATGTCCAACTTGGGTAACCCTTCCACTAGTTTCTGTTCTTCTTCTGTCAGTGTTGGTGGAAGATCCTGTTTTTCTTTAATCCATTCTTGCATTAGAGTCTCGAAGTCTTCATCAAACAACTCACTTTTATCCTTCCCCAATAGCTTCTCCTTATAAGAAATATGAGTGTTTTGCATCACCTTCTTATATGCTCTAGGAACTTTGGCATTTTTTGTATCCTTAGCATTTACTTTTCCTCCCAAGATTAATTCCTGTCGTCTCCTGTCCTTCTTCCATTACTGTGTCTTCCTCCAATCTCTTGATATTACGCCCCAGTATCTCATCTTCCTCTATAGAGGAACCATGCTTTTCATCCACTTGAGATCCATCACTACCCATCGAGTTTCCGTGTGCACACAGTTTTGGAGCTACATATGCTTATGTACTTTTTTGTAAAAATCATATACATATGTATATGTAGTGCTATGGCTTTTGATAGGCATGGAGGGATAGCCTCACATTTTATTACTAAACTAGTTTCATATGGAACCCACCCAAAATCAATAATTCATCATAATCATTACAAAGGTCACAACAGAAAACAAAATTAATTAGTACAGGAATTATAACCATAATTAATAATAATTTAAGAAAGGGCTCTTGAAGGGGGAAACAGTTGAAGAAGCCCAATATGATAACAGGGTAGACTGGGACAAGTCGAGCTGGACCTAATGAGAAACCCATTTAAGATTTCCCTCTTCTCGCACCAGCCGGACCATTTTGTAGACCGGGTCAACTCGAACTGGGCCGGTGCGGACCACTTGGTCTGGTAGAGTGTTAGACGTTGTCGTTTTGAGGGAGCCCTTCTCTTCACTCACCCGTTCGCAGCCACTGCACACGGAGAAGGAAGAAGCCGTATCAGCGACTTCCCTGTCCTTCTGGCTTCCATAGCCGATCGATCACCCTTCGTCTCTCCTCGTGATCTCTTTCTCTTTTCAGCATCTCTCACTGCCTCACTGATTTTTCTACTTCACCGGCTAATCTATTGGTATTCTTATTATTTTCGCCTTCCCTCCGCTTCTAGCTGTTCCCATTAACTCTTTAACTTCGATTTTGTATCCCTTAATCTAACATGCTAGCTATGAATCAGGTTCCAGTTTGTTTGTTTGTTTCTTTTCTTTTAACTAACAATTCCGAATATTTACATTGCAAGGCAAAATGGCACCGAGGTGGAAAGGGCAAGATGCAAAAGCTAAAAAAGAATCAGAAGCTGAAGCACAAAAAGAGCCCATGTCAAAGATAATATCTCATCTCCAGTCTTCTCTAGTTCAATCAGATGCTACTGGATTTCTCTCTGGTAATAGTGTCCGGATTGCAGTTGAAGCTGAACAAACAGATCTCTTTGTTAAAGCATGCTTTGGTCAACCAGTGAGTACAGTTGAGAAGGACAAACAATGGTTTCAGTTAAGCCTGGAAGAAGCCTTTCACCTTTGCTATTCATTGAAATGTCTCAAAATGAATGGCATTAATTCCAGCCCCCAAGATGATCAAGAGCTATGGCATTGCATGAAATCCAAGAAAAAAACATTCTCTTGTTTCTACAAAGGTTATTCCCACCTTCGATTGAAAAACTGGGTAGTGAGGCCTGGAGCTCAGTATGGTGTGGACTTTGTAGTGTATCGCCATCACCCAGCTCTGGTCCATTCTGAGTATGGGGTACTTGTTTTATCAGGTGGGGATGATAATGACTGTAATGGAAGATTGAGGGAGTGGTCTGATTTTCACTGCACAACGAGACTACTTGGAAGTGTTGCAAAATCTTTGTTGGTTCTGTACATCAGAAAAAATGGTGTTGGTGATGACTTACCCTCATGCTTGGCAAAATATACTGTAGAAGAGCGCACAATCACTAAATGGAGTCCTCAACAATGCCGTGAAGGGTGAAGGCTGTGTATAAGATAGGTGACTTAAACACACAAGGTGTGGTGTGTTGTGTTGTATGCATACAATGCCATTAAATTTTGCTATCTGCTCAGCCAATTATGTGTAAAGTTTTTTTGTGCGTAGTCTATTTCTGAGCTTATTTTGGCACATTCAACCAAAAGTTTTTGTAGAGACAGAAAGCAATTGCTGATGATTTGGAATTGCCAAGCCACGAGGGCATAGGCCACTCCACGGACTCCTTAGTCCTTGTTGAGGTTGAGCTTTGCTTAATCTGTCTGATAAAACTTGACCCGATCCCTCTGATGCGTGTATTGGGTGCTGATGTGCAGTGCAAAGAGTTAGGGACTCAGGTTTTTGTTAGAAGTATATGATTGACTGTCAAGTGTAACTAGTAGTTGTCATTCAGTTAAGCTGAAACTAACCAGTTATTATATGTTATAGAGTTGTTACACACACACACACGTGTCCACTACTATATCTGTATCTCACATCTATATATTCAGTGTAATACCCCTCAATCATACTTGAATGAGATCCTTCAGTTCATCATTTTTAATATAGCCTCTGTCATGGTATCAGAGCCTTGACAACCTCGGTCGGCTCCGATCCCTGTACAAGAACATCCATATGCAATTCTTTCTGTTGGTCTCCCACTCTGGCTTGATTGACTGACAAAAATGTCGCATACATCTGGATCAAGCAATTCTTCTGTGTTTCCGGTTCAGACAGTAACTTCCAGCCGCAGATTCACAAACAAAAAGATTACTATTAAGCTTGATGACAATAATTTCTTGCTGTGGAAAACAGCAAGACTACTTTATGGTGAAACAACATCGCGTACATCACTTCCTCGACGGTACAATCGTGATGCCTCCGGCTACGATTCAGATGGAAGATGGTCGCGACGCCATCAATCCTGAGTTTGAAGAGTATGCGTCCATTGATTCAGCACTCGGCTCTTGGCTTCTAGCTTTGGTAGCGTCAAATGTCTTGCCAGATCTGGTAGGTCTGGATTCAGCCGCAAAGATTTGGGCCAAGCTGAACAATCTTTACTCCAACAAATCATATACAAAAATATTGTCATATTGCAATCAATTGGCGAATCAGCGCAACGGAGAACTGTCGATGCGAGATTATATCGCAAACATCAAGTCAATCTGTGATCACTTGGCGATGCTCAGGGAAAAAGTAGATGAAGCAGCTCATGTGTCACATATTCTCAGTGGTCTTACCGCTGAGTATGAACCAGTAATTGCGGTCATTAATGCTTCTCGACCTAGATTTGGCCTTGAAACTGTCACAACTATGCTTCTGGACTCGGAATCCCGTCACAAAGTGTCCATTGCTAATGGTTTGTCGCAAGTGAATCATGTCTCACAAACACAATCGTCCCCGTCGCTGATATATGATGACGCTGAAGAGGATGATACGTATGCTACTGCATACTACACTCAAGGTCCACCTACTGGACGTGGCAATTGAGGCTTTCGCCCTGCAAATTTTTCTCGTGGTGGTGGACAAACGCTTACTCGTGGCCGCGGACGTTACAATTTCTACAGATTATTAATTTGTCAAATATGTGCGAAGTCAGGGCACTCTGCTGATCGTTGCTATTACAGGTATGATCAATCATCATCGTCTACTTATGTTCCGCCTACTTTTGCTCCACGATCTGAGGCTCAAGCTCACTATGCTAGCTATGGTATTCCCGAATTCTATACACCTTTTGAATATTATCCTGTTGATTATGTTGCTGGTAATCCCTCTGCATCTACTTTGCCTCTGAGTGTACCACCATTCCCCTCGGGACCTACAGTGACTCCAGGTACTTCAACAAACACTGAGGTGCATGGTACAGGAACTCCAGCAGCTTCCATGACACCTCCTCAATCTTTTCTGGTGACTCCTGCCAGTGTTGTTGATCCAACGTGGTACCTTGACTCTGGTGCAACAGAACATATTACTCATGACGTTACTTGCTTGGCTCCTACCTCTGTCCAATCAGGCAACGGCATAGTGCAAGTAGGCACTGGCTGGCGAGTTGTCTTCAATCCTCTCTTGCTGTAATACTTATCTGACTAATGATAATACGTCATTCACCATGAGTAAAGTTCTCTGTGTTCCTAAGATGTGCAAAAATCTTTTGTCTATTACAAAATTCACTAAAGAAAATAATGCATCTGTTGAATTTTTTCCTGACCAATGTGTCATAAAGGATCTGAGGACAAGTCAACCCTTGATGTATGGTGTTGAACGTCATGGCATGTATCCTCTTCAAGCACATGTAAGGTCAAATGTTTCTTGTGCTGCTTCCAGTGAAAAAGACAAGTCTCCACAAATATATACTACTTCAACTGATAGCTTATCTCTATGGCACCAGCGATTGGGGCATCCGTTACTTGATACTGTTAGAAATGTTCTTAGTTGTAATTTTATTTCGTTTTCATCTTTGGCTAATAATAAATCACTGTGTACAGCATGTCAATTTGGGAAAATTCACGAACTTCCATTTCATGCATCTGCTACAGTGTATCAAAAACCATTGCAATTAATAGTCATGGATCTTTGGGGTCCTGCCCCTGTTCAGCCTTATGGTTCACTCTATCATCTTGCTTTTGTTGATGCATACAGCCGCTTTACCTGGGTTTATTTTCTTCAAAAGAAATCTGATGCTTTATCTCAGTTTAAGTCATTCAAGTTGCTGGTTGAAAATAAGCTGCAAACCAAAATTCAACAAGTCCAATCAGACAGTGGAGGAGAATTTTTGTCATTTAACTCATTTCTTGCTGAATGTGGCATTGAACATTGTTTCTCTTGCCCACACAAATCTGAACAAAATGGGCTAGTTGAGTGCCGTCATCGGTCAATTGTTGAGACTGGCTTAACTCTCCTTGCTCATGCCTCATTACCTATGTCTAATTGGAAAGATGCTTTTGCCACAGCTGTATTCCTACTCAATAGATTACCAACCAAGGCCTTAGCCAATCAGACTCCTTATGAAAAGCTTTACCACACCAAACTTGATTATTCTATCTTAAAGGTGTTTGGCTGTCTATGTTATCCTTACACTAGACCTTATAATAGACACAAATTAGAATTTCGATCCACAGCATGTGTCTTCCTCAGTTATAGTTCTCAGCGTTAGGGATATAAATGCATTGATATGTCATATGGAAAAATTTACATCACTTGACATGTCAATTTTGATGAGCATGCTTTTTCCTCTTGCTCTCAATACAGTGCCAGACATGCCATATCTCCCAAAAATCAAGTCTCCTTCCATTCAACCCAGATATCAACCCACCAGAAATCAACCCATCCCATGTTCTTCACCTTCTATTACCACTGATCTTGTTTCACCTTCCATTACCACTCACCCTACTTCATCTTCCTGCTCCTCAATCACTTAACCTCCCTTCCATCCATCCAATACACATCCTATGATTACTAGGAGCAAGGCAGGCATTCATAAGCCAAAGGCATACAATGTTTCTGTTCAGGCTGAGGTTGTTCCTCCACATTCTATTGATGAGGCTCTTGTTGATCCGGACTGGAAGCAGGCCACACTTGACGTGCATTGCTTAACTTTCACACCTGGGATGTTGTTCCTCTACCTCCTTACCGTCAACCTATTAGTTGCAAGTGGATATGGAAAACAAAAACCAATGCAGATGGCTCCTTAGCTAAACGAAAGTCAAGGCTAGTCGCTAAAGGCTTCTCACAAGCTATAGGTATTAATTATTGTGACACCTTCAGCCCAATAGTTAAGGCAGTTACAGTTCACATTTTGCTCACTATTGGTGTCACCTTCAAATGGAAACTTCGACAGCTTGACTTCAACAATGCATTTTTAAATGGAGACCTCATTGAAGAAGTCTATATGGAGGCCCCACCAGGTTTTTCATTAGGACCTCTTCCTTCTTATAGCAGACCTTTGGTATGCAAGCTGCGTAAGGCCATTTATGGTCTCAAACAAGCCCCAAGAGCATGGTTTCAAAAGTTACATAGTGTCTTCATGCTCTGGGTTTTGTTGCCACCAAATCTGACTCCTGTTTATTTGTACGAAGAGTCAATCAGCATGTTGTTTATCTTCTTCTCTATGTAGACGACATTGTGATCACAGGGTCAAGTGATGATGAAATGCACGCTATTCATCAATGATATGAGTGATCTATTCTCTTTAAAGGATCTTAGCAATTTATCTTACTTTCTGGGCATTGAATTCTACAATACTTCTCATGGTTTACTAATGTCTCAGAGAAAGTATATTCGTTCCTTACTTCAGGAGGTTAACTTTCTTCATGCCAAAGCTTATCCTCCGCCCATGGCATCCAACCTGCAACTCAATGCTATTGATGGAGCCTCTTTTCACAGTAAAAAGCTCAATCAAAGTGTTCTTGGCAAACTAAAGTACCCGTGTTACACAAGACCCAAAATTGCCTTTACAATAAATCACCTAAGTCGTTTCCTTCAAGATCCAAGGGAACCTCACTAGGTTGGTGTCAAGCGTATCCTTCAATATTTAGTTGGCACAACTAGCTATGGAGTACTCATTCAACCATTACCTCGCTTATGTGTTCAAGCCTTTGCTGATGTAGACTAGGTGACAAATAGAGAAGATAGGCGTTATGTTAGTGGATACCGTACTTATTTTGGCATTAATCCAGTCACCTGGGTATCCAAGTGTCAATCAGTAGTATGTCAGTCATCTACAGAAGCAGAATATCGAAGTTTGGTTGATGCTTCCTCTGATGTTCTATGGGTAATGAATCTACTTAGAGAAATTCATGTTCCAATCCCTAACATTCCAGTTATTTGGTGTGTAATTCTGGGGCCATTGGCCTGAGTTCTAATCCTATCCTTCATTCTAAGACCAAACATGTTGAGATTGATCTTCATTTCCTAAGTGAAAAGGTTGCAGTTGGACTACTTCATATTGGTTATGTTCCCTCAATAGACCAAGTAGCAGATATCTTCACCAAACCTCTTGGAAAGATTATGTTTCATCAATTCAAAGATTGATTAAATGTTTTGAGTCAAAAAGAAAAGTAGCAAAGGGGATGTTAGAAGTATATATATGCTTAGCTGTCAAGTGTAACTAGTAGTTGTCATTCAGTTAAGCTGAAACTAACCAGTTGTTATATTGTTAGAGTTGTTACACACACACGTCCACTACTGTATCTATATCTCACATCTAAATATTTAGTGTAATACCCCTCAATCATACTTGAATGAGATCCTTCAGTTCATCATTTCTAATATAGCTTCTGTCAGTTTTAAGTTGGCCCCACATAACCCAGCAAGCCTCTCTATTTGGGCAGTAGGACTCAAAACAATTAGATGGGCTTAGGGATGAAATGTGTCAGAAGCCACTTAAAAAGGATACTGAATAGTGAATACGGCTTTTTCATCTTCGCATTTTACTTGTTTGGAAGGGAAGAAATGAAAGATATCAAGTCACTTTTTGCCACTGAAAAAAAATCTCAACTCTTCAAGAGTTTAAATCACACCTAGTTGTCTGACCAAAAACTTCAAGTACTACTACCTTGAAAAATCCATTGCTCACAATTTAGGCCTTATTTGAACCATTGATATTAATTATCATGCCTACAAAATGATGGGTCCATGTCATTAAAGGGATGTTTGGTATTTAAAGAAATTGAAGAAGTTGAGTTATAAAATTTTAATAAAGAGAAAATGTAACATATAAAAATATGAAAAAATAGTTAAAAACTTTCAACCTCATTTCTCTAATTTTTTTAAATTCAACTTATAAAAATTTCCCCTCCCCTCCCCTCCCCTCTTCCAAATCCTTCATACCAAATAGACCACAAATGAAGAGCTCCTTGCATTGGTCTGTGCTGAACAGGGCAAGTCCAGACGGAATGGATTTCGAGCTTAGAAGCATTTTCGGCTACCATAAAATGCAACTAAACTATGATATGCCAAGGACAAAAGTGAAGATTATGATGGGGGTTAAATTAGTCATATTGTATATGACTTTTGGAGGGGAGAAAAAATTCATTAAAACTCTAATTCTGTTATCAGTCTTAATATGAATTATACTGATTTGTATGTGAAGAAACTATTACAAGCATGAAGCGCTTCGCCTGATCCATGCTCTATGCATGATAGAGACCATAATGGGGCAGTGGAATTCTGATGCATTTTTAGCATCTTCCTCTTCATATGCTTATATTGAAAATGGCTCAACATTGCAAGTTTTTCTTTCATGTGATAATTAGTACTACCTCTGACTCTAATATAAGACTCATTTGATTTTTTTTTTTAGAGAGATTAAAAAATTTAAATATATTATTTAATTATATCATATATTATGTATTATTAAATTATATGTCAATTTATAAGAAAAAAAAAAGATAAATATTAATACTTTAAAGGAATTTAATGAGTTATCTTAATATCTTTAAAAAAATCAACCAAAGCTAAATATTATATTTAGCATATGAGGTAGTATATAATTATATTACTTTTAACTTAAGACAATGTTTTTTTTTTGGGGAGTCCCACCTTGAAAATTTTATAAATGAGAAGGATTTGATAAATCTTATACACATAAAGAATTGGTACTATGCAAATTTTGTATGTATAGTCCTCAAAGTACTGATACTTTAATTCATGTTATTCTCACCTATAAAATTTACAAAACGAGATTTTACTCTAATTTTTTCTTTAAATTGAATCAGTACAATCTCCTTAAAGGATCCATTTAAAAGTTCAAGTCATGTTTGATATCACTTTTTTGCAGAGTGGAGATTTGAGAGAATGAATGAGCATTGATATTTTTAGTGTTTGAGGCTAAATAAATAGAACACATCACCAATTTTGTCAATTATATTATAACTAGGTAAGGCCAAAAAGTTCATTTAAGCTAAACAGAGAGGCAATAGTGGTGGAGAATATTAAGAGGCATATTCTCAAAATGTTAGGTATTTTGGGATGATTAACATAAGCAAATTAACAAAATGTGATTAAAGTAAAAGGTAAGATGAGGAATTTGTGATGGCTTGGCTTCGTTTTGGCGAGCACTAAAGAAACAGTGGATGATGAAGGAAGGTGGATATCTTAATAATAATCCACTTCCTCCATATTTGAGTTTTGTTGGCCACCACTCACTACTTATTATGGCCTCCGCTCCTTTATACACATATGTTTGGACACTTCTTTTTCAATTTTAATTAATTTCTTTTGTTTTCATAAAAAAGTTTCATGTGAAAAAAAAAGTTAAATTTATGCATTAAAAAAAATATATACCTACTGATGTATTGTTTATCTATCCACCTAATACCATTATATACGTATCAATAGTCAACAATATAATGTGAGTGTGAGTGTCCACCATGTATGTATATCATGTGGTTCTAAAAGCAGAGTTCGGAAGAAAAGGACACACCCACAAAACTCAATGATATGTGACTTCCTCTTTCGATCGAAACTTGCCAAAATATTAATTTTTGCATTAATTAATATATAATTTACATCACACGAGCCTCCCGAAATGCAATACAAAAGACACAGCTAAGCCATGCTGCCCAATGAGAATTGTGCACTTTCTATATTCATCACTTAACTTTAATTTGACCCACTTTCCCAAAAATCAAAAGCAGCGTTCCATTTAACCAAATGATGTCGTCATTTTGTCTTTGCATGTTTAGGCTAACCAAATTATATTAATTAAAGTTGGTTTTAGTTTTTCTACACGCCAAGTAGAAAATACTGAACAGTGCTCATTTTATGCAGTATTATGATACTAAAACAGAAAACGGTTAAGTAAACTTGGAAAGAATCCCAATAAAACTTGAACTACAATAAGTAATTGATGAAGCTTCTTGTCTTTACTTTTAATTACATCAAAGCCTGTATGCATCTTCCCTCCTCAGGCTAGACTACAGAATAAGTAACCAAACGACCTGAACTGTATATTTGGTTATAGTCATGCTGTGGCAATATCATACATTTCATGCTATATCTATCATTCCCCCTCAAATTATAACAATAACAATGATTAGGGATGCTTTGGCTTATAAAGTAAAATAACAACAAAGGATATCGTTTTTTAAAAGGAATATATATATATATATATATTGCGTATCTAACTATTTTGTTTTCTCTAGTTCCACTTGTTTTGATTTGCTTTCATGAGAAAAAAAGTAGGTTTTTGTAGCCTAATTTCGCGTCAATATAGAAATTTCAGAAGTGATGCTTGTACAAGTTGGCTTTTAAAAAGTTTACTGTAGCTGGTAAATATTTTTCATCATGTGTCTGAATATATATTTAAATTATGTATGAGGGAAATAAGTCAAATAACTACTATATATACACCCTTATATAAGTTACTCCACTTGGTCCAAATTATAAGGGCTTTTTAGAGAATTCTAGGAAATCCTAAAATAGTTGATTACATTACTTAATTATATCATATATTGTGTTTTATTACATTATATATTAGTTCATAAGTCAAACAACATCATTTGAAGAAAAATGATAAATTTTAATATATTAAA
This sequence comes from Acacia concinna, assembly GCA_037177275.1. Classification (NCBI taxonomy): domain Eukaryota; kingdom Viridiplantae; phylum Streptophyta; class Magnoliopsida; order Fabales; family Fabaceae; genus Acacia; species Acacia concinna. The sequence continues at coordinate 22,526,485 of JBAGKO010000013.1, forward strand.
GTAATGTAATTTGCTTTCTTAATATTTTCCTATGATTATTTAAAAGGCTCTTATAATTAGGACCGGAAGGAGTATTAAACTGACAACTTAATAATTTTTTTAGTTATTAAGTTACTTATATATATTTAACCGCACATTATACCTATGTCATATATATGGTGTCATGCTCCCTTCTTCTTCTTCGCATTTTTTTTTTGGGGTTTTGAAAGAAAGTGGGCAAGGAGCACATTTTTCTGGGTAAAATCCAGGCGATAATCAATTAATGGATAGCTAAAGACTAATTAATCCTCTCAAAACATAGAGATTACGCCCTTTCTAAGCCATAACAAACGTTTTATCTTCATACACACGGGCTAATTTGAAGTCAAGACATGATGTTTAAAGAACTATGCCGGTTGATTAGGAGCGCATTTTGATTGCTTGACGGAGAGGAGATGATGAAGGCGTGCATGTGTGTGTGTTGTTTATTCTTATATTGGCCTCCCCATGTTTAATGCGCCTTGTCATTTCTCACTCTCCTCTCTATCTCCTATTCACCATTTTGTCATTACTCATTACTAATTAATAAATCTTTAAATGCGCTTAATCAATCACCTATTTTGTATGACTCCTCCCTCAAAAGTTGTCGCGTATAGATTTGGTTAAAGCAAAACGCGCAATGAGAACCATTTTAAAATCATACCATCTTCGTCTCTTTTTTAACCTTATCTATTATATATAATAACACATACATGAGTCAAATTAAAGCAACAACACATGCACCCACACCATAAAAACAATATTCTCATATGTGTATATGTGTGTGGATGCGTTTCAATTTGGAGATAAATTTTTCTAAAGTCGTACGTTCAATTAATGAATTAAAGAGAATATTGGTGATTAAGTCCCATATGATAAATGAGAGAACACCATTATATTTTGTTTCCATTTGCTGTCCTATATATGGGGAAGTAGATGAACTAAGGTTCCGTGCAGAGAATTGGTATATATTAATGGGGGACTTTACGTGCGTAATTCGTATTACTCGTATATTGTTGTTGTGAATTGCTATTAAACTTGTGTACCGGGGGCTTAGTTAGTTAGTTAGTTAATGTTTGGCTGCAATAAAACGTTATGACTTATGAAACAGTTAATCAACGTATGTATAAAATGTATAGCATATACATGCACGGTGAGGTGAGAGAAAGTGAAGAAGGAAAAGGAGTTAGTTAGGCGTGGACAAAGGCTCTACTTAATTTACGAGTACTGCTTCCACTTGCATTCATTAATATATAATTACAAAGGAAAAATATTGTTGGAATTGTAAAAAGCTAATTAAAAAGAAAGGGATTTTTCCTTGTTAACATTAATGATTAGTGAATATTACCGCAGAATATGGAATTCACGTCCCCTGCCTAACAACGTACATACATTTTTTAAAAAAGAGAATTAAAAAAAATAAAAACAGTGTCATTTTAAAAATTATTAGTGGTATGATTTAATTTTAAAATAAAATGAAATATTAAAAGGAGGTCTTTGGTGTCCTGAATTGTCCCTAAAATAATTAGGGACACCAAAGGGATGCTTTTTGGCGTCCCTAATATACATAGGGATGCCAAAAGGGGTCCCCATATATATTTTAGGATGCTAAAAGGCATCCTTAATATATATTAGGGATATCAAAAGACACTTTAGAGACCCTAATTTTTTTAGGGATGCTAAAACATCTTTTTTAAAAACTTCTCATTCGTCCTTTATGTTGTCATATATATCCTACCAACAAACCCTCTTCCTCGTTGGACTTCTCTCTTGCTCATGCCTCATGTTTAAGTGTTTCTTAAATCTTTTATCTCTCTCTCTCTCTCTTGTTGGTAAAGGGTGCTCAAGAAGCCCCTCACACAAACTCTAATTTAACTTCGGTCCATATATTCCCATCAAGTTTCTTTCTTTGGATCTATGTAATTATATTTTTGTATTATGAAATGGCTTTCTGTTCCTTATTTTCCTTTTGTGTGTGCGTGTGTGTTTAGCCATTGAAGCCTATTGGGTATCGTTTCGTGGAAGGACTACATCATCGGAACATTATTTGAGCGGCATACAATTGGACTATTTAGAATGACTTATAAGATCCGTCCAACTCTTGAATAATCCACAACCCCCCAATTAATAAGGTACTACAAGATAAAGTTTGAATTATTTCTTGAATCTTCCTACAAACTCATCTATGTTTATATAGAAAAAACTATAACTTGGTGATTGAAATCTCAAGATGACGCTTCTCAGAAAACGTCGGTGTTGGAAGTGTCAAAAAGAGATGGAGATGCTTCAACCATTCCATACAGAAGGAAAAATGTTGGAAAGATTACTAGAGCATTAATGACCAACAGAACTTCCTCTTCGCTGACGTCAACAACTATACTGGTGACTGAAAACAAAAAGAAATAAGAGAAAGAATGACATAACAACAACAACAATAAATAAAAAAAAAAATAAAAAAGGGACATACAGCCAATGTCCTTATTTTTAAATTAGGGACGCCATAAGTGACTTACTTATCCATTTTTTTTATAGACGTGGTTTCTCTTCTTTCTACATCTCTCACATATGCGTCTCTTTATTAAAATTATCTTTTATAGTAGTGTATATTAATGGGGGACTTTACATATGTAATTCATATTATATTGTTGTTGTGAATTACTATTGAACTTTTGTACGGGGGCTTATATGTTAGTTAGTGTTTGGGTGCAAGAAAAGGTTATGACTTATGAAACAGTTAATCAACGTATAAAATGTATTGCGTATATAATATAATGCAAGGTGAAGTGTGAGAAAGTGATGAAGGAAAAGGAGTTAGGCGTGGACAAAGGCTTTATTTACGAGTACTACTTCCACTTGCACTCATTATATATAATTAAAAAGAAAAAAATGTTGTTGGAATTGTAAAATAGCTCTAAAGAAAGGGCTTTTTCCTTGTTCACATTAATTATTAGTGAATATGAATTGCACGCTGAATGAACCACGCGTTTAGTTGGACGAGTCCCCACACATGGTTCTTATAGTTGAGCTTAACGTGTATAAATATATAGTAGCAGAGTCTCAAGAAAATTAAAGAAGAGAACGAGAAGAAGGGGCTGTACGTGAAAAGAGAGAGAAACAAAGGCATCGCAAGAACACAGTTTCTGGGAGTGGCATTAGCATTTGCGGGGAAAGAGAGAGAGAGATGATGGAGTGGAGGAAGTGTTATATGGACGTGATTTTGGTGCCTCTGGCAATTCTAATGAACTTTGGCTACCATGTGTGGCTGTGGCACAAAGTTAGGACTCAGCCTCACAACACCATTATCGGAATCAATGCCAGTGGCCGCCGAAACTGGGTTAATCAGATGATCAAGGTATTTTCATATATACATTTCATCGACTATGTGTTCATGCCTTTTATGCTCATTTTAGTTTAGACTTTAGACACCAGCGAGGCATTGGATTTCTTACAATATCATATTTCACATGCATAAGACCCCCAAAACTCTACTGATAATTTTTACCAAGAAATATGGGAATTTAGTTCCATCTTTCTGATTGTGTGGGTATAATTTGGCGAATATCTCCTAATTTAATGCCTTCTAGCTCGTCTTTAGAAAATGTGCAAGCCAAGTACTATGAACTATAAACAATTCCTTTGATTTGTTGCATTCTATTGTTGTTTAGTGACAAAATTTTGGGTTTGACTTTTCTCCCTACCAAGAACCAACTGAGAGAGAAAGACACATTTATAAGAGAAAAAAAGTTCTTCTCATCCTCTCAATTTTTTTTTTTACATATCGTGACTCCCCCCCCGCCAGAGAGAAGCCCACCGCCAAAATTTTGCTGTGCCTCTTGTGGCCGATGATACATGATGTGGTGGCAGTGAAAATATAATTAAAGCTATTTTTTTCACTAAAAATATATCAATGTACTGTACTTGACTTTTAGACCATATCGTGTGTGTTGGAACTTGGAACCTGTATGTGTCTGTCAAGGATCTTACTGCTGTAACAAGTGGCCACCACATTTTCCATCGTCTTTTACACTGTTTGTCTATCACTCATTCTATTTTCCACAAACGTTTTCTAAGCTCGTTCCTTTGGATCCTGCGATCTTCGTATGATCATTAGTGGCAGACACCATTCTTGCAGCATTTTCACACACACTTTCTGGCATGTTTCGTTGGTTCACTTTTCTTGGGTGACCCACGACCAAAGGCAACAACTAACAACGTATTTGTGGATGAACATAATTAACACAGGACAACGAGAAGAAAAACATCCTAGCAGTTCAATCATTAAGGAACACACTCATGGGATCTACCCTAATGGCCACAACTTCGATCCTCCTCTGCTCAGGCCTCGCAGCAGTTATAAGCAGCACTTACAGTGTCAAGAAGCCACTCAACGACACGGTGTACGGAGCTCACGGCGAGTTCATGGTGGCCCTCAAGTACGTCACCCTCCTCACCATCTTCCTCTTCTCCTTCTTCTGCTACTCTCTTTCCATAAGGTTCATAAACCAGGTCAACATCCTCATCAACACCCCTCAAGATCCCACCTCCATGGTCACCCCACATTACATTCACGAGCTCTTAGAGAAAGGCTTCATTCTCAACACTCTGGGGAACAGGCTCTTCTACGCGGCTATCCCTCTTCTGCTTTGGATCTTTGGTCCTGTCTTGGTCTTCTTGTGCTCCTGCACTATCATTCCTGTTCTTTACAATCTCGATCTCACTTTTTCATCTGCCAAGACACCCAACAAGGAAGTCAATAATGGAAATCCTGATTTTGTATGAAGTTTGATAGAATAAACGTGGGAAATGTATGCTTCATCCTCTGTGTATTAAGCTGTCGCCAGAAATTTTGAGCTGGTTCTATATCATATCATACAGATTCTCTACACCTGGTGGGTGTACGATTTCTTGTTCCTTTGTGAGCTTCATCAGAAATGTATGTATGTATGTATGTATGTATGTATGTATGTATGTATGTATGTATGTATGTATGTATGTATGTATGTATGT
>JBAGKO010000013.1:22547287-22558955 GCA_037177275.1 Acacia concinna
ATCCGTAACATATTTATATGTTAAGTTTCTCCTATAGGTTCTATCATCTATATATATGTGTGTGTATGTATGTATGTAAAGGATGCTCTACCTATAAAAGTCATTTCTTTTTAAAAAATAACCCTTTACAATTGAAATAGAAGATGTTTTAGCACAAAAGAAATTATAAAGAAGGATTAAGGGAAATGATATTTTTCTCCTTAGTTAAAATATAAATTTAAAATAACTAAATCTCTCTTAATTAAACTTTTAAATTCTCTCATAGAATCATATTAAAATTAAATTAAAAATTAAAAATAAAATAAAAATCCAACCCATTCATATTCCTAAGACCATATCTTTATTTTCAAACTTCTTTTTAATAAGATTCATATTAATTGATACCATCAATATATCCTCTAATTATTAATTTTTGTATTTATCCGCATGTCATTATTTTATGGGAAAATTATAGAAAAAGACATTCGAAATAAGTAAAAGACAAATCAGAACAATGAAATCAAAAATTCCAAATCAGTCCATTTATACATTTTTTCCGATAATTACAAAAGTGCTATTGGATTTTTAACAACACGAGTATCTTAATTCACAACAAGTGTATCTCAATTAACAACACCGGCACAAACAATTTACAGCGAAAATACGTAGTACTAAATGCTTTTGGTGTTGTTAATTGAGATACTCTTATTGTGAATTAATATACTTATGTTGTTAAAAATTCAATGGTACTTTCGTAGTTACAGAAAAAAGAATGTACAAATAGACTGATTTGAGATTTCGGTGTTCTGATTTGTCTTTTCCCTATTTTTTGCCTATTTTAATTATTATGATTTGTTCATACAATGATTTATTACAAATTTAAATTATTATCATTTGTTCATTATTTTTTAATTGCAGATTTTCTTTTCTAAATCATTTTCCTCTTTTCTTTGCACATGGGTAATAGATATAATTGAAAAATAAACTAAATTTATATATCTTAAATTAGGTCATTGAATCAATTTGAAATTTATTAATTTTACTAGCCTATAATATGATTTAGGTAATTTAGATGTCTTTATATGAAATTTTCCCTTTTTAACCCTCTTACTGTCTCGGGAAAAAGACGCATCCTCGCTTGCCACATGTTCCTCAGATGCGACTTTGAATTAAAGTTTAGATTTAGACGAGACCTACTCGCTTCCGGGTAGATAGATACACACACCAACCCCATTTAATTTAACCAATACGAACTTTTATGTATATGTCAATGAAATATGAACTGTTGTCAAAAAAAAAAAAAGTAAATGAAATATTTATGAACCTACTTTTTTGGTTATGTTCGATGGTTATAAAGACCGTTCATACGTGGCACTACCGATGAGCTGCACCTTGGTCAATGCTTTGACTATTTCTAGATCAATGGCTCCTAATGAACCCACGTCACTAGAGGGAGGACAATCGGTACTGCGATTGGTGGGAGTAGCATTATGCGGCCGTCAAACACAACACGGAATAAATATTAGCAAAATGGGATATTTATGATGTTTGAACTCACCGTAAATTTCGATTTAAGAAAAATAATAAGAAATTAACTCCGTGAAGATATGAATATCGATTAGCGTCCACTCCTCCTTCGTATTTTAGAGTCTGCCTTGTAGCTCTGTTGGCTGCAATTCCATGGCGCCTCCGAAGCTCATCGTTCTGCTCGCGCTTTTCCTTGCCCTAATTTCTTCCCACATTAGAGCCGATGTTTCCATCGATGGAGGCGAACAGGATGCGTCTGTTGGAGGGACCATAGTCGACAGCGGCTCTGATCCTTCGGCTCTTGAGATCGAATTGGATCAACTCAGGTCCAAGATCCAAGTTCTCGGTCAGTTCTCCTTATACTTATTTAAATTAGGGTTTCTTTTTTTCGGCCCTCCTTTATATGCTTGGAACAGTTTTAGGTTTAATATTCAGTTGATGATAAAACGGAAGGTTAAAACAAGAGAGTAAATTGAGGAGCGTTGTCAATGATTTTCCCTTCTTGGGAAGTTGGGGCAGTGTCATTTTTATGTTCATTCTGAAGTTTTATTGTCTGTTATGGCAAGTTCTTTAAAAAAAGAAAATCCTGGAGTATGACTCAATTTTTTAAATATTAATTTCAACTATGGATTGCCTTTATTAGTCTGAGATTTCTAATAGAAGCAGGATTTACGCGATCTGTCGTCTGGGTGAAAAAGAATGGTTTTTATGTTTTACGAGATTGATGCGATATCAGCTTGTGGGTCTATGCATGTGTGATTTAGTACCTGTGAAAATAGTTTTTGCCGTTTAAGCGTGACCTGAAACGAGATGGGTTTTGAATCTGCTTTCTTATGGCTAATGATTTCTAATATTATTTGAAGAATCTCAAATCAGTGAAAGATCTCAAGAAGTGGAGAAGAAAGATGTACAAATAGTAGAAAAGGAAAAAATTATTCGAGACAGCTCAAATACTATTGAGTCCTTGCAGAAAGACATTGTTTCACTCCAGGTAATGGCTTGAGAAGCCAATATTTCTCATCCTGTATTTTGTTTTTAACTTACCATTGAAATGTTGATTAGTATGTTTCTTCAGTTCAAAGTATATTTTCTTCCTTTTTCAGCATGTCATTCTTAATCCTGTTGTAACGCTTTGAATCAATGTTAGAGATGGATTGCATATCTAAACTATGTTGTAATCTTTATTTTGTTGTATCCCATGACCTACTTTAAACTAATTTTGTACTGTGTCGTTTTTTTCTCCTAGAAAAAGGGAACATCAGATGCTGAGGAGCAGGTTGGAAAGGCCCATGCACGAGCTGATGAACTGGAAAAACAGGTCAGATTTGGATTGGTTGGATGAAATATTTCTACAACTCATTTTACCTACTCCAAATTTTTTTTATATAGGTTGAGAAGCTAAAAAGGGAACTAGAATTACAGAACAAGGAAAAAGTGGCCTTGGAAGCCCGGGTAAATGAAGCTGAGAAAAAGATTCATGACTTGAACTCGAAGCTAGCAGATGTAAGTTCAGTGTTTGTATAGATTATTCCTATTCTGCTTCAGTCACATCCTATATCTGCAGTGTTTTGGGAATCAATTTCTTAAATTCACAACTGAAATGCAAAGATATGTATCTGTGCAATTGTTTTTGCTGGAGTCATTCCTCAAAATTTTTCTGTTGAAAATATTCATGCTCAATTGCCTTCTCCCACTCTATTATATGAGGTTCCTAGTAAATAAGTGAGGATTTACTAGCATATCCAGTGTGCCCTCTTCTCTGCTGTGATGATAAGGGAGAGTTTTCAATGTAATGGGGAAATTACTGATTTGACAAAGCGTGATGCCAAACTCTCTCTCCTATTTTTCTTGTGTGCTGCTAGAACATAAGCTCTGCTATTATCTTAGTTTCACTATGCTATTTATTGCTGTTGATTGTGGATGATTCTTCCATCATTTGAAAGCTAGTAAAGGGTAAGATTGGTGGTTGTAACCCAATCATCACAAATGGTAGCATGACAGCATTATAGTTTATTGATCACCGAACCAAGTTAATATATTTAATTATAAAGAAAAAATCGTCTGAGGATGATTCAGTGACTTGAGTAGTGAATCTTCACAGCTTCAAAAGATAAATGAGGAACAGAAGAAGGCAATTCGTAAATCAGAACGTGCTCTTAAAGTTGCTGAGGTATTTTAGTGCTTTGTTTTTCTTCTCTTCATTGTGCAAGGTGCTTGGTTACAATTTTGATAGCTGTTCTCTGTTTTTTTTTCAATTAATTTTATTTAGGAAGAAATGGTGAGGGCAAAGCTTGAGGCAACATCCAGAAGAGAAGAGCTATCACAGGTAATATCTGATGTGCATGCATCTAAGGTTTTATCCTTCCCAGACATTAAGGTAGACAGCCGATCATCTTTGAACTAGTTCAGGCTAATTACCACGAGTGTGCTTGGTGCTAGAAATAGTTTTCATCCTGAGTTGAACAAAGTAAAACCTTGCATGAGTGACAAGGGGTTCACCTATGGAAGCTGGAATCTAGGGAAAGCTTTGCAAATGATAAGCGGCAACACTATGATACTTGATTGCGAGCAACATTTGTTGTTTCTTATTGAATGCTATTGTGGGTGGTGGTGGAGATGTCTGCCTATTTTGTGAACCATTGTTGTCTGCTAGCTCATTTAACTGAGTGACTTGGTGTGTGGTACGGTTGGCTTGTTTTTGTCAGCCATTCAAATATCCTAATGTGATTATCTGATGAAAAGGAATCAATCTTTGGAGTGGAAACTAGAAAGTGATTGAACATAGAGCGTCATATCATCCTCAAGATAGCTCAGATGATATCATTTGGTCATTGATTGGGAGTATGATATCAACGTCAGCTTGGGCAGTTATTCTATCTATGCGGATGACCATAAAAAGATTTTTGGGTTCTTGACCACATGTTTGGATTAGATATATGCATACACTGGGTTTCGTCCTTGTCTTGAAGTTCTTAATAAATAAAACAATCCAAAGCTCAGAAGGGGGATTTATAGACATGTCTTGAGCCATTATTGCACATTTCTAGCATCTTATAAGTGGTTTTCGTTTTGTTTCACTCAAGCAGCTGCTTGCTGAAGCTGTTTTTTTGGAAAGATTTGAAAATATCTTTCAGTTATCTGGTGAATAGTGGTTGTATGAACAATGTTTTTGGTATCTTACTGATGCATATTGATCTAATTCATCAGGTTCATGGCGCTTGGCTTCCACCTTGGCTTGCTTTGCACTTAGTCCACTATAAGGTGAGTTGATGCCATATACATCATGATACTCTGTGAAAGTGGCTCTTAATAAGTTCTGATTTATTTATTTTCTTGTAGTCCTTGGTTGATGCTCATTGGAATGAACATGGGAAGCCTACTTGGGAAATGATTTGTCAGAAGGTAATTAGTTAGTTTCTATTGATACACGTGACACATAATCAATGATAAATCATTGGTTTGATTATTTTAAATTTTAATCACCTACAACAGGCCCTTGAGAAGAAGGTACAAGCTGAAAAGTGGGCTCAACCTCACGTGGAAACCATCAAAACTGTAAGTCATTAATTCGCCAGGAAAAGAAATGCAAATCAACTTTTGTTTCTTATAGGTTTTTCATTTGTTAATTCTAGATATGCTTCTGTTTATTCATGTGGGGATAATGGAGTAATGGGCCATCTCATGGCATGTATTTTTAAGTAGTTTCATTATCTAGAAAGTATCTTCTACTCCAATGCCCATGATCTGTGTGTAGAAGATGAATTTCCTTCAGAGTTTTTTGTTTAGTTTACTTGTTTTTGGCAATATTATCATATGGAAGTTGCTTTGTTTTGTATCTGTAAAAAGTAATTGATTTGTTTAATACCCTGGTACAATTGAATTATTTTCCCTCTAACTCTCTCTTTCTCCACTTCAAGAAATTGGTCCCTGCTGCAAAAGAGCGGTGGTCTGTGGTGAAAACAAGTGCTGAACCTCACGTGCAATTATTAACTGCAAAAACAGCTGAAGCTTACAAGGTAACAAAAGATGCAGTTACTCCACACTATAACAGGTTACAGGAATTTGTAGATCCTTATTATCAGGTACATGTTTCACCATTTTATCCTTAAGGTCCTCCCCCCTGCTGATGTGTAACTTATGGTATTTTCTAATGAGTGACAGGAAGCTAAAAAGTTCACAAAGCCATACACTGATCAGGTTGCTGCCGCTGCCAAACCTCATGTTGATAAAGTTCAAGTGGCTTTGAAGCCTTACACAAAGAAGGCTATTCATGCATACGGGAAATTCTTGGAATCAGCTACTACGTATCATAGTCAGGTATTGTGTCAAACTTTCCTGATGTCATCAAATATTTTGTAAAGCTTGATACAATTTCACTGATGGTGAGAAGGTGTTGTTTCCTTGTCAAGGATTCATCCGTTGAATATAAACAAGAATTGACCGGTATTTTATGTAATTCGACATTGAGCTCCCTTATTGATTTATTGCCTAAAAGTGTCAAACTGAGTTCCCCCCTTCGTTTTTAAGTTTTTGGGGTTACTAGTGGGAGGACAATTCTTTTCTTCTCTTGGCATGATATTCCAGTACAATAGCATTTGTTGCTTTCAGCATCTTTTGAGCTTCTTATGCTTATGAATACTCAGTAGTTCAACCGGCTTAAAAACCGTATGAAGTGGTACATGATGATTCATGAAATTTTTTGCTGTTTGTTTCTTGTTTGACCATAACTAGAAAGTTGGTCAACGCTTGGTATTGTTGCATAGTCCAATTTCTGCTCACAACATGCACAACTCTCGACTCCTATGTAGCCCACAGCTGAGAGATCATGGCATGATTAGATGTTTGAGGGGACCTGTTTGCTTAAACATATTACTATAATTTTTGCTCTCTCAACCTGTTAACTTTTCTATGACTGTTCATCAAGAAAGGATTGGCCGTGTTATGTTATTCTGAGTTTTTATTTGCTTTTTTTAATTCAGGTCCAAGCTACTGTTCAGGAGACCCTAAAAAAGCATGAAATTACAAGACCTCTGGCTACCAAGGAGTTGGAGTGGTTTGCGGTTTGTCTCATGATTTTTTGCGTCCTGGCTAGTTATTGCTGAAATTGACAATCAATGATTAGGTTGTCTAACAAATGCTCTGTTACTTGCAGGCCTCTGCTATCTTAGCCTTACCTGTTATTCTACTGGCTAGAGTTTTCTCTGCCGTTTTCAGGTCAGTCCCTGAAATGTAAATTCGCACCATGTTATTCTACGGGCTAGAGTTTTCTCTGCTATCTTAGCCTTTATTTACGTCACACATGTAAATACTTGAAATTTGGAGCTGGTTCAAGTTCTTGTCTATCTGCTGCAGTAAAAAGGGAAACAAACCAATTCGAAATGTAAAATCCCACCATGCACGCCGGAAAGCTAAAAGAGGGCATCCAGACGAGTAGATGGCGCATCCTTGTTTCCTGCTTAATTTTTGAAAGGGCAGTTAAGGTATGTTTATCATTATTGAGGTAGATAACTCTTATGTGATGTAAAGACACTTAAAGCCTGGTTTTATAGTATGTATTCATAACTAGATTGTGAGCTCATGTTCTGTATGAAGTTTGAGATAATCACACTTTCTGACTGTTGAATAGTTCGTTTTTTTATAAATTTTATATTGTATATGATATAGCTGCTTGGCGTAAAGGCCTTGTTTTCTTGTTACTTCATTTTCCCTCGAAATTCCTCACCATGCAGAGTAACGAATAGACACGCAGGAGGTGCTACTGCTGGTCATACGTAGTTGTTCTGTCAAGTGTCATAAATGGAACTATGGGAGCATGATATAATTTAAGATTTGCACTGTAGAAGTTTGTTTTATCAGGACGGTTCAGCATTTTGGCTCATTTTTCAGCTTTGCCTCTGCTGGCATTTATCTGAAACCACAATGTTACCATTTCTTTCAGATGGATTTTACTGGTCTCACGGGCAACTTAGGGGCTAGAGATTACCTTCTCCGCTGACTCTGAAGCTTCTGCATTTGATATTTTGGGAGAGTTTACTTTACTGATGTCACACTGTAGAGCTGGACGAATGAGAGATACTTAGACGTTCTTGTATTTTGGCTGTACTATATTTGTTATTATACATTCTTTTCTTTTGAGTTTAAGTTTAAATTCTTGACGTAATTGATGTATCCACGTCAATATTTATTCATCATAATCAGAGTCGGATGTGGGTTATTGAGGATTTTCTGATATGGAATTTGAAATTAAAGAAAAGAATATAATTTACGGCGGCTTATAATTTACTGCAGCATCAAGTTTTGATTCATGTGGATTTGAGACTCTTTGTATATTATCCTTTGAAATTTGCTAACCCCTCAAACACTGTACATGTAATTTCAGGCCATAACTGGACAGCTCAAACTATTTTATAGCGACTGTTGCCAACATAAACCGATATTCAATGTGTAGATTACCAGTTTTCTTCTTCTTGTAGACAAAGGATGGCGACTCTAAATTAACGAAACTAAATTAACGAAAGGACAAATATAAGATTCTTTTTTGCTTGTTTCTCATTAATATGTTAATTTAATACAAATAAGATATATATATATATATGTATATAATTTAAATCCAGTGATTTAAAATAGGATACAGTAATAGGGTGAATGGACACATTTAACAATGAATTTTTAGTAGAGGAGCATTTGGCATCAAAATATTTTATTGGCAGTGAAAATACACACAAACTAGTTTAAAATGGGCAAAATTACCACTCCAATCAATAATGGATGTTACTTTATTTATTTGGTGGGCCCCACGGTTGCTCATTTTTGTCCACCTATTATAGAGCCCGTTTGGATATAACTTTTGAGAAGGGTTTTTAGTGGAGAATGGCTTTTTCCAAAATGCCTTTTGAGAAGGGCTTTTATGAAAAAGTTGGTTTTAAAAAAATGATAGTGTTTGAATAAATTTTATTAGAATGACTTTTTCTACAGTGAAATGAGGAAAAGGGCATTGCTTTTTATAATAATTTCATGTAAATGTTGTGATGTGATATAAATTATTTTTATAATAAAATTGCATAATAAATATCAAAATGTGTATAAAATAGATTAAAAAATTAAAATTATAACATTAGTCTATATTAGAAGATGATAAAAATTAAGCCAACCTATATTTATTAAAAAATTTGTAATGTAATATTATGTGGGAAAAAATTTTAAAGCTATTTTGAAGAAAAAAATCTAAACACATCTCTTTTTTGCAAAAGCTATTTTAGCCCCAAATCGACTTTTGAAGAAAAAATACCCAGACACACCCATTTTTGCAAAAGTCATTTTAACCCCAAACAAACTTTTGAGGAAAAAACATCCAAACACACCAATTTTTTTGCAAAAACCATTTTAACCCCAAACCAACTATTTTTTCCTTCAAAACCAACTTTTTCCAAAAGCTACTTTTTATATCTTTTCCAAACCAACTTTTTTCATTTTTCCACTTTTTTTCTTCCTCTTTCCATTTTATCATTTTATAATATTGACTAATGTAAAAATAATTTTATATCACATCACAACTCTTACATGTAATTTAAATAAATTGGATAATAAAATTAAAATTGCAATATTAATCCACATTATAAGATGATAAAATAGAAAGAGGAAGGAGAAAAGTGAAAAAAATGAAGAAAGTTGGTTTGGGGTAGTAGAAATTTTAGAGAAGGAGGAAGAGAAAAGTGGAAAAATGAAGAAAGAAAAAAGTGAAAAGTAGCTTTTTGAAAAGTTAGTTTTGAAGGAAAAAAAATCGGTTTGGGAGTAAAATGACTTTTATGAAAAATGAGAGTGTTGGGGTATATTTTTCTCAAAAAGGCTTTTTGTCCTAGAAGGGCTTTTTTTTTTGTATCCAAACACCCCCTAACCATTTAAAAAAGCTGGTGTGTTGGAATTAGTCCTGGGGCGAGGGGTTGTTGGAGAAGATGACCTTGGTGAAGGTGACTAGTTTTGTGAAAGGTCTTCAAGTATTGTCAATATGTCATCAGTGCAGTTACTGCAAATGAATAAAGGTGTATTTGGGGTAAAGATTGTAACCGTGACTTTTAAAAAATTAAGATTAAATAAAAGTAAGATTGTGTAATCTGATTTATGTTTAAAATAAAGTTTACAGAAGTTGCTTATACAAAAGTAAAACTTATTTAGTTGAAATTTTCTAAAAGTTATTTTTTTATGGAAAATGGCTGAAATGGTATTAATCATATTATATAGATTATATATATATATATATAAATATTGTGATATTTATACTATATCCGATCCTAATTATAAAACCAATTTGATCATTTTGGCTTCCATAATCTTTCCAGAAAAAACCAATTGAGCCTTACAATTAGGACTGGAAAGAGTCTTATTATATGTAAATATAATGTAATATTTATACTAACTCTAATTCTAATTGTAAGACTTAATTGATTTTTTTTGGATTTCATAATCTTCCCAAAAAGAACTAACTGAGTCTTATAATTAGGATCGAAGTGATTCTTATTACATGTAAATATAGTGTGATATTATACTACTTCTGGTCCTAATTATAAGACCTAGTTGACTCTTTTGAATTTTTTAATCTCTAAAAAAAACTAATTGGGTCTTATAATTAGGACCGGAAAGAATCTTATTACATGTGAATATAATGTGATATTTATACTATTTTCAGTTCTAATTATAAGATCTAGTTGACTATTTTGACTTCCTTAATCTCTAAAAAAAATCAACTGGGTTTTATAATTAGGATTGAAAGAATTCTTATTACATGTCAATATAGAGTGATATTTATAGTACCTCCAATCTTAATTACAATACTTAGTTGACTATTTTGACTTCGTTAATCTCTCCAAAAATAACTAATTAAATTTTATAATTAGGATTGAAGGGAGTAAATTATGATAGAAAATAAAATATAAATTGTGTTTTGGCTAATTCCACGACTGAACCTAATGTACGCTCAAACACCTCTATTTTTTTTTCCTATCGGCAATCATGCCTGGGTGTTGTGAATCATCCGATAGTGAGGTCCAAACGTTGGAACAAACATAGCCTAAGGGTATGTCCCAATCGCACGATTTTTCCCTTTTCCAATTCCAGAAGTTAAAAAAAAAATTAATGTTTAGTTGGATGATTCTTCCCTGCCGTTTTTTGTCCAACCACATAAGCAACAATTTCATGGTTTTCTCGCTTACGGTGCACTGTTCACTTTTTTTTCTCTTAATTATAATTTACTCCTTTCAATCCTAATTATAATATTCAATTGACTTTTTAAAGAATAATAAGAAAGTTAATTATCTTATTTTAAAGTATTAAAATTTATCGCTTTTTTAAAATTATTTTGTTTGACTTATAAACTAATATATAATATGATAAAACATAACATATAATATAACTAAGTAACCTATGTTGCTTCCTTTACTTATCTAAAAAAAATTAATTGGGTTTTATAATTAGGACCAAAGATAGTATAAATATGACACTATATTTACATGTAATAAAACTTTCTCCTATCCTAATTATAAGATGTAGTTGATTTTTTAGAAATATTAAGGAAGTTAAAAGAGTCAACCAGGTTTTACAATTAGGATTAAATATAGTATAAATATCACACTATATTTATATGTAATAAAACTCTCGTTAGTTTTAATTATAAGACATAGTTGGTTTTTTTAGAGAGATTAAGGAAGCCAAACAAACAGTCAACTAGGTCTTATAATTAGGACTGGAGATAGTATAAATATCACAATATATTCATGCCCTTTTTAGTCATTTCCCATCAATAGTAACTTTTAAAAAATTTTAGCCAAGCAAATTTTACTTTTGTATAAGTAACTTATAAATAATTTATGTAATCTTGGTTCTAAATATAAATGAAATTACCCAATTTTACTTTTATCTAATATTATTTTTTCAAAAATCACGACTGTAATCCTTACTTCAAAAACACTCTAAATTAAATTGAGACTGCCTCTGACGTGGATAGTCACAAAAATACAGGACATGTTTCATTGGAAAAAAAGAAAAGAAAAAAGAAACAAAGGACATGCTTTCCTAGAGATGACTTGCTAACGAATTTTACTTTGGAGCTGTGATTAACACGCATAATATTGGCAATTTGTTGTGTCGTAGGGACTAATACAGGGTTTAA
>JBAGKO010000013.1:22585230-22608305 GCA_037177275.1 Acacia concinna
TTAAGTGGCTAAGCTTCTTGAAGAAGTCAACTGGCTAAGCTTCTTGGAGAAGTCAATTCCTTGGCTTAGAGAAGAAGATATTTGTGAGATAATGGACATCCACATAATTAATATTCATAACAATGATCTATTTTTTAGTAATTTTTGTCAAGGAGACTTCTTAGCAACTATGTCATTTTTTGGGGACTTCATTACTGTATAAATGTAAGCCCAAAATAAGAATTGGACTAGACAAAGGAAAAGCTCAGCAAGTAGACCTAGCCGAATAGCAACCCATAGAATTAAAGTCCAAGGTCAACACAAGACTTTTGGAATTGAGTTTCGTCACTGTGTGTTCATTTTCCTCCAAAACCTAGGTTGCAAGAGCCCATTCTGAAAACCAAAACAAAACTCATCTTATGGCTCCATTTAGTACGAGGTAACGAATTTTGAGGGATTAGGATTGGTAATGAGATTAGGACATGGATTGAAGTTTAAAATAACGTTTGGTACGTGGTAATAATGGGGGATACTGATTAAATTAATTTAAGTTTTTAATTAATTATAAAATAGGAAAAGACTATTATACCCTTACATAGGAGGCATCAACCTTGAGGAGATAAAAAATGATAACGTTGATATGGTATTCTCTTCTTCCTCCTCTCTCCCTCTCCCTCTCCCTCTCCCTCCCACTCCCCCTCTCTCTCTCTGTGATTTCTCACAAAATTACCTGCACATAGATCAAATGATTCTCCGAAGATTTTCAATCCGATTTTGAATTTTCCATTTCCTAATGGTTTCGAAATTCTTGAATGCGCTTCTATGAAATTTCTCTGCTGGTTTTAGGGTCTCCATGCAGTACATGGTTTGATTTGGTTGTGGATGCGATTTGTTAATTGTTCATAGTTTGCTCTTGTATGTACGGCTAAGTTTTTTTGTTGTTTTCTTAGGCGAATGGCCTCGCATGTCATCTCGCTGTGTGAGCTAAAAGCCTAAACTTGTGTGCATGACGATGATCGCGATCGGTGACAGCAAAGTATTGGAAGGAAATAGTTGTTTTTAGGTTAAATTAATCTATGAGTATTTTTGACAGAAAAATATTATAAATAAAGATATTTTTTGCCACGAATTTTGTAATCCCAGGTTTAAAAATGCAAAATTAGGGGGAGGTGGCTTTGCAGGAATCCCTCCGTTGTGGTATTCATAATCCCTGACCCAACTCCAATCCATCGTACCAAACAATACAAATGGCCCAATCCCTGTCCCTACCCATCATTCCCTCGTACCAAACAAAGCCATATACTTACCCGTAAAT
The DNA here is from genome assembly GCA_037177275.1 of Acacia concinna. Classification (NCBI taxonomy): domain Eukaryota; kingdom Viridiplantae; phylum Streptophyta; class Magnoliopsida; order Fabales; family Fabaceae; genus Acacia; species Acacia concinna. Next base: position 22,586,525 of record JBAGKO010000013.1, read on the forward strand.
AGTAAAAGATATTCTCCAAAGCTAATTTAAACGGACATGAATTAGAAGACTTAATCAATGACGAGAAGTGGTTTATCCTTACTTGCCTATCATCTCTAGCTAGACGTGTTAGATCCGCAAAGATAACAATTAACTCCTAGATTCTTAGGGCTACAGGCAAACAAATCTGAGCTAGAGGCTGATACTACATATTAGATCTCTAGATTTTCTACAATTATTGTACCTTCATCCAGGAATCTAATAAAATATCTTCAATATCTTGTTAGATATGTTATATCTCTTTTTTTTTTAAAATTTTGTCGTTGTTGGTTACCCAAATACCTTTTTTAATTATTTCTTTATGAAAATTTCTCAAACATTTTGGCGTTGATCGTGGGGACCCAACAACAGCCTCTTAATCCAAAACCTTTTGTAGCATCCAATATGAGATTCCAATGTTACGTTCTTCACATAGTCTTATACATTTTTTTTATTTTCAGCTATGACAGAGAAAGTAGTTAATGTTGCAGATTGACTAGTGGCTTAAGAAGTAAACATAACAGAACTAGTTGAACTGGAGAAAAAGCAAGCGACTCAACTAGCAAACTAAGCCAAGAAGGTATCACAATACGAGGAGAATTATGCCCAAGTATAGGAAGAGATGTAACGTTTAGAGATAGAAAACTTAACCATAAGGGAAAAGAATGCCGCGTTCGCTACGTAAAATACCCCAAGTTTGCAACGAGCATGGCAACTTTTGTAACTCGCTTGTCCAATCAAGTCCTTCTAGTCATACAATTGCCAGGTTCTAACCTCTATCCCCTAGTTTGATTAACGATACTCCCTCGTTGGGAATAGGTGCATGAGATGTTGGGCTCGGTAGGGTTACAAAGGATAAGCTTTCTAATGAGCAGCCCAATGCCACGAACCCGATTGGCCTCAACTCGACCATGCCACCGCCCAGTACCATCACCACGGGCCAACAGATTCACACGTTTGCGACAAAATAGACCCTCACGAGTATGCTCTTCAAGTGATAGAAAAAGATACAAGACTTTAAGGCTATTATGAACAAGATCCTAGGAATGCCCATACCAATGAAAAAGAACGAACCGGGAAGCTTTGTAGATTCCACATTCATTGACAAGATCGCTCTAGTAGACATGCCCAAGAAGTTCACTCTTCCCTATATTCGGTTATATGACGGAACTAGCAACCCAGATGAACACATGGCACACTACAGGCAACAAATGCATACCATCGTCATCCCTAAAAATGTACGTGAGGTGTGGATGTGCAAAGGGTTCAGATCTAGCCTGACAAGATCCGTTATGGAATGGTTCATCGTTTTGCCTTCTTGCTCTATAGTGTTATTGGCAAACTTGAACGATGTGTTCATTCAATAATTTCCCAGTAGTTGAAAGCTTAGAAAGCAACCCAATGACCTATATAAGGTAATGTAAAGGGTGGAGAACCTTTGTGTGGCTTTTTAGGACAATTCAACTAAGAAAATGTCAACATACCCAATTATGATGTCACCATGGTCGTAGATGGTTTTAGAAAAGGTTTGTTGCTCGAATCCAATCTGTATAAGAAACTGACCAAGTACATGTGCAATACTATAGATGATATATTGACTAGAACTTAGGCTTAAATCAAATGGGAGGAGGACGAAGTTAACAAGAGGAGGCATGATCAAACCATATTTTTATATAACTTTTCATAGTTAATTTAGGGACTCTTATGCATTTTCTGGACCGTTATTGCATGATTAAGCACTAATTTGAGAAAAGGACTTTTGTAACAAATTAAACTCAATTAAGGGTAAAATGGTCATAAATTGTTATTTTGTTAATACAATTGATTTCTTGGATTTTTTATCCTACCTTGTGTTGTGCTTAATTTTTGCATTGTAGGATAATCTAGAAGATATTTTTGGCAAAATTAGAAATGATAATCAAGGACCTAAAGTTAATTACAATTGAGGACTCAAATTCTGAAAATGTCAAAAAGGAATCTGGTCAAGTGGTACGTTTAGGGTATGTTTGGTATGAGGGGAGGGGAGGGGAGGGGAATTGGGGGATTTTGCTCCCCTCCCTTTATTTGGATAGTAAAAATTTTTAGGAGTCTAAATTTTCCCTCCCCTCCCCTCCCCTCCAAAATTGGAAGAATTTGGGGGGGAAATGCTAATATTTTACCATATGTTGACCAATATGTCTATACTATTTTTAAACAGTATTTATAAAATTATAATAATATTTATATATTAAACAAAAAATAATTATATTTATTTAATTTTAATAATTATAAAACTAAAATCCCTCCCCTCCCCTTTCTTTTCATCAATCCAAACAAAGTAAAATAAAATCCCTCTTAAACCCTCATTTCCCCTCCCCTCCCCTCCCCTCCATTGAACCAAATATAGCCTAAAAAGAAATGGAGGTTAGTGAGAGGATTTCAGAAGAGCGAAGTTGTCTTAGTGGATTATACACAGATGAGGAAGCTGATTTTATGAATCAAACGCTTGGTAACAATTGTTAGTCCCAGGAGAGTTCAGCTTTGGAATTTCTATATGCGTTTTGGCCTGGACATGGATAGATCAACAGTTGCGAGTGTCACTTAAGCATCAATATATATATATATATATATATATATCAGCACTTCATAATTTCCTTCCAATGAAATTAATAAAACAAAGTGCTTGATGGGATTTAGGAGAAGAATTGAAGCTAGGATGAGACATTGATGAAGTGTTTAACAGTTAAAAGTGTTTGTTGTAGATTTGAACCCTGAGATGAAGGTAAGGTGCGGGAGGGAACATGGTGGCTCTTTCACGGGGAACCCCTTGAGACATTAGAGTGTGTGTCTTTATTGTGGGTGAATCAGATCAATCATGTATATGAATAGCAGGAGAGGCACGTTTGACAGTTGAGCCTTGGCACCTCCAGATGTTTTACACAACATCATCATCAGCTTCCTCTTGGACGAGCCTGGACGGACGTGCCGACGTTGTGTATCACTATATCTACTGAACCCATTGTTTCATTCCCTTCCAATAACCTCTTTTTTATTTTTTATTTTTTTCATATATACTTTAATTACTTTAATCTCTCTATGTTTACCTTCCAAACCTATATATATATATATATATATATTCATCATTTGTCACCGACGACTTCATTGAGCCTCAAACAATATCTAACTGGAATCATTGGCAATAAATGAACCAAAGCCACATTCATGGATGAAGCACTATTGATCAAGATTATTATTTGAGCCTAGAGAGCCAGATATTTACGGAGTTGAGCATTTGGATTCGGCTTTTGAGCCCTGAGCTGGAATCCGACGAGCCTATATATTGATAAACCGGACTCCGTCTTGAAGAAAATGATGGAGGATGATCGTCGATCGAGGACGAAAAAAAACAAGGATACACAAGACAAAGAAAAAACTCGTCTACTTGTGTGGGAGGAAGATTTATTTGGGCTAACATGAGCAGGATCTCAGTTATTACCAGGTTAGTGGAACCATGCATGTCATATGAAATGTCTATTACAATTACCTACAGCACAAAGATTTTTAGAGTCTCGATATTGGATTAGTTTAATAAAATTTCTCAGTTGGCAAAAAGAAAAGTTTAATTAGCACAAATAAACATCACGCGCGCGCGCAGGAAGATGATTTCTCGATATTCATCCACTTGTTTCTGCTTCAATCTTCAGGTGTCTGTCATTATTACTTTTACTCTGTGGCAACCAAATAATCCTTTGACGATCATTCCTAATTAAGTAGTAGAAGTAGGTAGGCGAATGAGAGATATTGAAAACGTCAAAACACATTAGTACAAGCATGTACATATATACACAATAAGCAGGTAGATCTGATCAAGTGTGCGCATACTACGTACCCAGCACAAGATTGATCAGATTAGTATTATTAGTACCATGTATAATACATATTACACACTGCTACGTACGCACATCGAGATTGATCAGATCAGAGTTCCGTATGATGGGAACTGCATGCCTTATTTAAATTAAACATACATGGATGCATGGTAGTGACTAGAGCATTTGAAGGCGTTTGGGAACCCAAACAAGGTGATCCTGAGGAGGGATGAAATGGCAGACGGAAATAGTGCCAGGCTTCCCTTTGAGCACCTTAAAGGCCATGTGCTTTGGATTCCACTGACACGTATCGGTGTGGCAATCTGCGACGGCGTTCACTCTGGTTCCGTCTTCCCCCTCCAACGGCACCATGTAGACCCTCGTTGCCGTCTCCGTTTTGTGGCAGTAAAACACGGCGTAAGGGTACTCTACCCTGTGGCACCCCACCATGTTCTCCGCCACCGTCATCATTCCCGGCGCTATTATTGTATATTTCTGCTTCCCCGTCGTCTCCTTCACAGGCTCTGTAGACAGAGCATCCACCTCATCCTCAAGCTTGGACGTGGCAAAATCAACCATGGACTCCAACGACGTCGCACAATACTTCGTCTCTCCTTGAACTGCTTCGTCCTCACAATCCATTAGTGTCTGCTTCATGATTTGCGAATCAGGAGACCCAGGCTTTAGGTTAAACCTCTTGAGTATATCATCCAACTGCAGGTAGAAAACAAGTCAATTACAAAAGGATGCAGCAGATGGGGAATTAGTACAGATAGAGAGACAAGCTTTAGGTGGGTTGGGTTGCCTTGGATGTAGAGAACGGAATGGATGCGGCGAGTTGAGGAGGGGAGGAAGGGGCGCGGGGCGTCGGAGCAGTGAGTGAAGTCCACCTTCAATTTGTGACCGGCCTTCAAGCTTTCCTCCGACAAGAACACACCTCGCCGTCGGGGTCACCGTCAGAGGCATTCTCGTAATGGTGGTAAAACAAAGGATTTTGCCTCAAGCTATCGCTGAGGGGTGAGTCGACGGAAATAGGAATTGATGGTTGAGCAGGAAACGCCTCCGCCGTCGGGGTTACTGTCAGAGGTGTCATCGTATTTGTGGTAAAACAAAGGATTTTGCCTCAAGCTGTCGCTGAGGGGTGGGTGGAAGGAAACGCCTCCGCCTTTGCCGCTGGGGATGCCACCTGTATGAAGATATCTATAAAATGACTGGCCGAGTCGACAATTATATTTATACATATATATGCCTTAACTCTCTCCGCTAATTGACTTTTTTTTTGTGTGGGAGAAATTAAAGTAAACAAGAAACCGGAAGGAGTAGTGGGAAGAAGAGGGCGCCAATAAAGCTGATGAGGTAAGGCAGCACGGGCTGCCACCAGCCCAACCTGCAATATAATAACAATAGACAATAGACATGGTGACGGATGAATTGAAAGAGATAAAGCAAAATTTGTGAGCAATTAAAAGCATATAGTGAGGAAGGTGAGAAAGGGAAGGAGACAGAGGTTCATGTCGTCGTCGTCGTCGTTGAGGTAGCGTTATTAATCAGTGACCGATGAGAAACAAATAATAAGGAGGGAGAGGGCATACATATATATATAAGCCCCAGCCAACTTAATGTGGACCTCACCCTTCATCCATTCCCTTCCAAAAAATTTGTATTTCTCAAGGGAGAGAGAAAAAAAAGTTATTGTTATCTCATCTAGCTATACTAATTATACTATATATATATATATATATATAATAGCCAACAAAAATTGATCAATTGGTATAGAGTAGTCTCGTATAATCCATAACACCGTGAGCTCAAAATGGTATGCCATCTATAAATATGTACTTGTAACATATTTGTCTTTCTCCCTTATGAATTCTGGCTGCTTGTCTCAGGACCTTGCCTGAGCTGCATGGCCGTAAAGATGTCAGAGATTTACACGTACGCGTATTGACACGCGGTTTGAGCACTAATCATTGTGGGGTTCTTCCCACGCGTTGAAACTTGAATCTCCATAATAATATTGCGCACTTAAGATAATTCAGTAACAGTCCTTGGTATTTTTTAATTACTTTTAGAACTAACTTGTGTTAAACCCGCAGGTCACACAAAAACGTAAATTTTATTAGTCGAACATTTTGGAAGTATTTTTTTTATGATTATAGTGTATCACATTCAATTAATATAATAAAGTATAAATTACCAATTATTATAAATGTGTATTAGTGTTCTTTTCTCAAATTGAAGTTAATTACTAACCACAATCAACTATAAATCATAACAAATTGTTTGAGTAAAAGGAAAAAAAAAATCAATTATGATTCGGTGATTAAATATATGATTAGATGACCATTTTTAAGAGTAATCAGATTATAGAACAAGTCACAAGGCTTTTTAAAATATATAATTGATTATTGTGGGGTTATTCTCATGCACGTTGAAACTTGAATCTCGATGATAATAATACGCACTTGAGATAATTAATTAACAGTCCTTGGTAATTGAAATTCATCATCTATCTCCCTCTTCTCACTCTAAAATCTTTGGCAAAGATATGCAAGTTTTTGGTTTATGAATTTATTTAGTATCAATCTTTACAAATATTTTATTTTATTTTATTCTCCCTACTCCTCTTTCTGCGTCGTCCGCCATTTTTTAAGGTAGGGAAAACTTTGAAACTTTTTAGATACTTAAATCTACTTATATTCATAAAACATTCTTAAAATTGTTTTACTCATTTTTGCTCTTTCAAATGACTGCATTTTTTAGGTGGGTAGAGCAAATTTTTGAATTTGAATTTTGAATATATAAGTATCGAATTTTAATAATATAAGACTATAATTAGTGGATTTATTAAGGTTTTAATTGAATGATTTGAATTGTTAGAGAAAATAGAAATTTGTGTTAAAATGATTAATTATAGTTTGTGGGGGAAATTTGAAAATTTCTCTTTACTTGAAAGTGTAAATTTTAGCTATAAATAGTTAAACAATGAAATTGAAAATTTTAAATTATTTGAGTAATTTGAGGTTATTTGTTGGACTAAATGAGTTATTTGAGCTAATGAAAACCTCAAATTTTTCTGGAATGATTGAATGTGGCCTAGAGTGAATTTAGAAACTGTAGAGGGGATTAAATCCTTAAATTGTTATTTTTACCACCAAATTAGTTGATAAATTAATACATGTGATGTTGAACTCTGTAGATTGATTCATGGTTGTTGATGATGATGCATGGCTTTGATTGTGGTAATATTTTCTTACTTGGTGAGAAGTAACCATTTTTTACTTATCATAAATGTTAATATCTTGTTTTTGAAATATTTTAATACTACAAAATAATGGAACAAAATGTTATACAACGTAAAAAGGTTAGTACAGAGCATCGTAATTTAGTTTGGGCTCGCCCTAATCGTCTCAATATAAATTAAATGTAACTATACATCCAAATTATTTCAAGCCTCAAGTCAATGTAAACGTATTTATTTTCGGCTCTTAAAATCAAAGTTGAGATTCATCCATTTTGGCTTGGTCCCATGCACCAAATAGATAATTAAACTAAACTTTACAATGTGTATAAAATTATGTGATGATGATTTAATTAGCATGTAAATGAGCGAAGATCAATAAAAAAAAGAATATGACTGTTCATAAAAATGTTTTACAATTGTGATTCACATTGTACGAAGTAAATATATAAGATAAATTTTGTTTCAATTTATGTGAATAAATGTTTTTGGAATGATACACGATATTGAGAAGCTAAGGGCTAGTTTGATTTTTTAAAAACAAGTTTCAAAAATTTAAAAAAATATATATTTGGACAGTTGTACTAAAAAAATGTTTTTGAAATGATGTGGACATACCGTCAGTGGTGTTGATGTGGTCGTAATTATTATTTATAGTATAGAGTCGATAGTTTAAAAGTGGAAGTCTCAAAAAATGAAAAACAAAAAACAACTAAACACTATTTTTTTTGTTTATAAAAATAATTGGGTAAAAACAAACTTCCAAACAAGTTTTTTATAAAAAAAATGACATCAAACAAGTTTTAAAACTCTATAGGCGCTACCCAATTTTATTTTATTCATTTCCTTTTGAATTTTTAGCCTAGTTTTTACTCTTAAACAGATAGTGAGAGTTTAAAATTGAACATAGTGTGGTGTAGAGCGTGGATGCATCCTCCCTTATTCCTTTTGTTATGGTTTTCAAATCCAGGATGAGGACATATATAATCTCTCATCCCAATCTTAGTAGCACCAAGATGCATGGGACTAGGAAATCCTAGTTTTTTTTTTATTGAAAAAACAAACGTAAAAATATCATATGAGTCAAATGATTAATATTCTATAGTTTAAAATAATAATTTATAACAATTAATAAGGTCATAATAATTTTAAAAATTTATATAGAGTTGAAGAATAGCATCTGATCGTTGCCACCATCACAATCATCATCATCATGTATCAATAAATAGACATCTTAGTAAATACTATATCGGCATTATTCGAACCAATGAAAATATTTTTCAATAAGAATTATTATGAATCAATACAATTATGTTATAAAAAATTAGTCAAAAAATATATTAGACACAAAGTTAATGTAGGAAGACTTTTAATTCAATATAAGCAAGAAGCCTCAATTTATGGGGTTAAAAAATAAGACTGGGATCACCCATCTTCTGTGGGTTCAACTGGTAAAAGGGTAAGACATGCTACCATTTGGAACTTGTTGTTTGATCTTTGGGGAGTGCTACTTTGTTGTGGTTCCAGACGCAGCTCTTAGAGAGGCATCACCACAGCTAAGTGAAACAGTGGGGGAGCAATGTCCTTCAATGTCAAGCCTAGCGGAGGTGTATGTATTCTTGACCCTGAAATTAAGTCCTACGGTGGAACATGAGTTAGGTACTCTGCCCTTAGATCATGGGTGAATCCAACCCCTTCCTAAAATTTCTTTTCCAAACCAAAAAAAAAAAAACAAGACTGGGATCTTAAAGGTAATCCGGACACCAAAATGTTTGAGATCGGCAACCTTTTAAGTCAGCCAACCTGTCATAGTGATCCTCAACCTCAAGTATAGAGTAAGTAGAAAGGTATTTATGTCATTCCAGTCTTGATATTATCATTGTTTAATTTGTCTGCTTGGACGTGATCCAGGAAGAATTATTTGGGCTCCGATAGCTTAAGCTGGGCGGGATCTTAATTATTAATTAGGGTGCCTAGCTAGTAGCTATCAATTCATTAGTGGGCCTTTGTTTGGATATAAAACAATGCGTCTAAAGAGCCCAGGTTATTGGAGCTATACGTCATGTCATATGAAATGACTCAACTGAGAACTGCGGCTAGTCCATTACAATTGCCCACCGCGCAACACATCAGTAAGAGCTTTTCTTCATACCATCAATTAATTCTTGTTTAGTAAGCTAAACTCACCTTGATATATTTTGAAATCTTACTACCAATGATAGGAGTATATGATATAAAAAGGTTAATTAGTACAAATAAACATCACACGCCGCACCCAGACACATAGGAAATGTTACATATAACTCAACATTCAAATACCAGATAAAACATAGTTCACAGTACAAGTCCCACAATATTATCAAGCTGGCTCTGGCATGCAAGGGAGCTAATAACATGTATAATAACAGCCATTAAGATTTAGTTTGGTCTGGGCTTAATCGCCACTTCAAAACTCAATCAAGCCCTGTTTGAAAATGACTCCAAAGCCCAGATCATATTATAAGTAACGCCCCCTCCATATTTCAAGCTAGCCTCGGGTCAATTAATGTAAACATATTTATTTTTTGTTTTTGGGAAAAAAATAAAACAAAAGTTGAGATTCATTCATTTAGCATTTGGTCCCCCGGCATCAGGCTCATCACAAGGAGAGCGAAAGCACCACGCATGTTTAGCTTATTTAGGCTGTAATTCATCCACTTGTTTCTGCTTCGTTCTTCAGGTGTCATTATTACTTTTAATTCATGGCAACCAAATAATTCAGGCCATTAACGACTCCAAACGATATAGACTTCCCTTGCTAGTATTATTTTTTAATATTTCAAGCCTTGCTTTGATTTTTCCCCTCCAAATATACATGTTATAGGTCGTGGATTGTTGACAACTATACTACGACAGTACGACATATGGACTTGGATCCCTTGGTAGTATTATTTTTTAATATTTCTATGGGGAAAAACAATAATATCACTAGAAAAACTAACGGTGATAGTATTGTCCCCAATGAGTTAATATACATGATAACTCAGTGTCACTACTTAAGCAAGATCGGCAACGCATATCATATCAATGCTTCAATAACCTATTTTATTACTCCTTATTTATTTATTTAGAGGGCGAGTTTTAGCGAGCGGAATTGAATCCATAACATCTTATTTATCGGACACTATATTTATATCACTAGTTTATTAGGTTTTAGAGACCCTAAGTCTTGCTCTAATTAGTCGTTCCTTTTGTAACCATCTGTATTTATTATTACAAAGTAATTAAAAAAAGATCACCTGTCTAAATCTTTTGATGATCACGCACTAAGCTTAGATACGGCAAATGAGAGAAACTAAAAACATCGTCACTGTATATATAAGAACATAGCACTTATATATTCATATCATATGCAAATTTACATACAAGCCTGATCGATCAAGTGTGTGCGTGTAACCAAACATAATGAAATACTACAGAGTACCGTAGTAAATATTATTAATTATATGATAAAACATGCTATTATATCGAAGATTGAGTTCCATATATAAGATTGGAACTGCTTATGAAAAACTGGTCAGAGAGCATTTAAAACTGTTTGGGAACCCAGACAACATGATCCTGAGGGAGGAAGTGGCAGACTGGAACAGTGCCAGGCTTTACTTTCAGCACTTGGAAGGCCAAATGCTTTGGGTTCCACTCTGACGTGTCCGTGTGGCAAACGGCGACGGCTTTCACTCTGACGCCGTCGGCACCCTCCAACGGCACCATGTAGGCCATCGTTGTCTCCGATTTGTGACAGTAAAACACGGCGTACGGGTACTCCTGCCTGTGGCACACCACCGCCTTCTTCTCTCCCACCTTCTTCACTCCTGGGGTTATTGTGTACTCCTGCAAGCGCGTGTCCTTCACCGCCTCCGTCGACATAGCGTCCACCTTGTTCCCAAGCTTGGATGTCGTGAAATCAACCATGGACTCCAACGACGTAGCACAATATTTCTCCTCTCCTTTTAACCCTGTTTCTTCACACTCCTTCAGCGTCTTCTTCATCACCTCTGCGTCTTCAGACTCAGGCTTTATATCAAACCTGCTCAATATATCATTGAACTGTACAAAAAAAAAACCAAAAGGAAAACAAAATTGTGAATATGTACAGATAGAAAGGTTAAAAAAGAAAGAACGGGTTTACATGAAGTGGAGGGTGAAGTTGGGTCACCTTGGCTGAAGAAAAGGGGATGGAATTGGCGAGTTCACGAGGAAGGAAGGAGGCTTGGTTGGAGCTCTGAGTGAAGTGAAGCTTCATTTTATTACCGGCTTTCATGTCCTTCTCCAAGAAGAACAGAGCCGCGTTTGGGTCATCATGGAGTTGGGTCTCAGTGGCAGCGTAGACGTAATTAAAAGGAGACTTGCCGACACTGACGTGGACGGGCTTTCCCTTGTGGGGTGTGTGGACGTTAACGCCTCCTCCTTTTCCGCCGACGTTGACGGTGGTGCCGCCCGGCTTTCCCTTGCCGGCATCTACGTGTACTCCGCCTTTTCCGACGTCGACGTTGGTGCCTCCGGGCTTTCCTTTTGCGGCATCCACATGGACGCCACCCTTCCCCACGGCGACCGACGTGCCTTTGTCTTCCCTCCAATCTGCATGTTTGATATATCTTTGTTGTGTCAGAATCTGGTCGGAGATGCTACAGTAAAAATTGTAACTTGCGTTTGCACCGTACACTGAAGGGCAAAAAGTAGGAATAGTGATCTATATAGTTGGAAGATCCGATCCATTTGGATGGATGGATAAATATACTATACAATGAAGATTTGTTTCCATGGTATTAAATGAAGTATAAGTACGTAAGATTAATGGCCGGAAAAGTTAGTACGAGGGGGGGTACGTGGTCGTATGTGAAGGGCCCCTGCATATTAATTGATTTCAACAACTCAACTTGAAAGGAGTAAATGAGAAATTTTGGGCTGTGTGTGAATACTTTGAATTTGTTTCATATGAGTAGAGAGTAGCATGCACTGTCGTCACCCAAGAAGGGAAAGAAAGGAGTAACACACGTAATATTAATGAATGGTGTTTTTAATTAAAAGGTGAATACAAATGAATGAAAGTGTATATATGCATATATATGATGAAGAATTGGTAAAATTGAAAGAGAAGTAAATGATGCATATATATATATATATATGAGAAAAAGACAAATCAAAGATACAGTGGATATATATGTGTTTGTGTAAAGAAGAGAGTTGAATGTATGGGATGATGATTTAGAGAGAGAGAGAGAGAGAGAGAGAAACCAGTAGTAGAAGAAGGGTGGAGGAGATGAGAGAGGGAAGAAGGGATGGGAGTGGAGGGAAGGAGAGATTGCCAGTAACGCTGAGGAGGTAAGGCGGCATGGGCAGCCACGAGCCCAACCTGCAAGAAATTAATTTATAAAAACAAAAGAGGTTAATTAATTTGACTAGAAGAGAGATCATCATCATCATCAGAAACTAAAGATTGAGAGAATTACAGAGAGGAGAGCAAACAAGGGAAGGAGATAAGAGAGGTGCATCTTTGATGAGAGTGATGATATTGATATTGAGATTGAGAATGAGAGAATAATTGAGAAATGAGAGAGGAGAGGGAGGCATTATATAGGCCATTAACCTTACCTCTCACCACCACCCAACCTATACATCATCGCTCGCAATTAATTAATGAATGTACGTGCCCTCAACTGTCTCTCACCCTCACTCCTCCCTCGCTCCCCTTTTTTACAAAAAAAAAAAAAAGAAAAACAAAATATGTCTTCAATGTTTATCCCCTTTCATAATATATGTCACTTCAACCCTTTTAACCACACTAAATTAGGGACTATTTGATACTATGGTTTCAAACTATACTTTAGTGAAAACTTTAGTTTTAAACTATAATTTAGTTAAAATTGTCAAACAACTCATACTATTTGAAAACCATGGTTTGACAAAAAGTTAAGTTTCAAACCATAGTTTTTAGAATTGAATTTCTCTTATTTTTCAATTATGAAATGATGGTTTGCACAAATCAAGACAAAACTTCTCTCACTTAGGCGTTTGGATTGACTTTTGCATAATAGCTTTTGGAGCAAACCATAGTTTCCAGAATAGATTTTTCAGAATAGCTTTTGTGAAAATCTAGGTTTACTCCAAAAGCTATTATTGCCCAAACACTCCCATTTTATCCAAACCTAAATTTTCACAAAAGTTATTCTAAAAAATCTATTCTGCAAACTATGGTTTGCTCCAAAAGCTATTCTATAAAAATCAATTCAAACGGCCCCTTAATCAGTGATATATCTCACTCTTACTAATTCAATTGAGTTTAAAAAAATAGTAGTTAACTTGTTAAGTCTGTCCTAATTTTTTTATTAAAAAATCAACTTTACTCATTAAATAAAGTTTTAAAGGAGGGAACACATATATAGAGTCACATTATTCAAGTATTGATTGCATTCAAAAATTGACAAATAATTATTAATTACTATCCAATAAACTTGTACTATTTTGACTCAAAATTTTTTCTACAAGACTCATATCGGGCATGGAATTATGATCATCTTTTATGATTGAAATTATGGGAATGCATCACCTCAAATTCAATAAACACGTACGCACCACCACATTCCATAAATAATTCTCACGTTGTTTCCACTACAAGCACATGTTTTCAACCATATCATAACATGTCTACGCAAGCATGGTTTTCAACCATATAACATATTTTAGTTTCTTTCCACCTATATCAAAGGATTTCAAATATTTGTCATAAAAAACCAAATATTACTTTGCAGGCCGACTTCGTTTATTAATTATGATACTTTCTAAAACAACAAGCAAACAAGATATCTACACACACACACATAATTGGATCAAGATGTATCCAACACCCTCAAATTACTACTGAAAAGATGAAAAAAAAATACTTTAGGGTTGGACGTATCTTCACTTGAAACACTCTATGAGTAAAATTATCCCATGAAAAACTCTGACACCTCAAAAAAAATGCTTTAGAGTATCAAATGAATCATAAAATAATTTAAGATACTGAATGCACTAAAAAAATACTCTCTCCAGTCCATAATAATATAAGGAGAACTTGCTTTAACTAATTAACTCACCGGCCATAAACAATAAATGACAATTAACTCATGAAATATTTTTATAAATTTTTTTAGAAAATTCCTACTATTACTCTTATTAAAATTAAAGTGTGTTTGAAAATTTAATAAGTGGATAAAATTATAAATGGGCATTAATTATGGGATAATGTTAAAAAATGAATATTAACTATCTTATCAGTTATTTATATTTTAAACTAAGTATTCTTTTAAAAACATTTTATATTGTGGATTGGAGGGAGTATTTCCAATAATCAAAGAGAACTTAACCCTAAATAATTATACATGCTGCTTCAAAATTGGGATAGTTCTAGAATGATTCATTTAACAGACAACCACTCTAATTTATTAGGAGCCCGCTGGGGGTTGAGGGTCGCCCTCCGCTGCCTCTTCTTTCATACCAAACTGACATGTCCTATACCTGTATTTTTATTTCCCAAAATAATTTTTCTAAAAAAAAAACATGACAAATTCCATGCTTATACTAATTAATTGCCATGCATGCGTGCATACTCATGCTAGGCTTTCATTAATTCAGTTGTTAATTAATCTAACTTATTTGTTCTTCAAACGTGATAATTACAAAAATTCAGTGCACATACCCTCAAAAATATATATGTACTGCCTCTTGACCCCTAAATTTAAGAATATGCTTCATTCAGAATCTAAGAAAACTAATTATGATGGTTTTCTGTAATTCGAATATATAGATAATTTGTGATACTTTTTCTAAAATATCCATATCATTTAATAATTAAAATTTAATGCCCAGTGATAAAAATGCCTTGATCAATAGGGTTATCATGGAAGAGAAACCATTCAATAGACGCTATATTTAGAATGGGAGGGAGGGAGGAATCATATGGATATTTATTACATTTTTCTCATATTCCTCATTGGTTTATATTTTCTAAAATTATATTGGCTCTTTGACTTTTAACATGATGAATCTAATAAGGACAGAATTGAAAACTTGGTTAATTATTATACAGAATTAATAAATTTTAGGCTTTTTCTTTAATTTCGATTAAAATATTAAAATTGAGTTATTAAAAAAATCATAACTATGGTCTATAGCACAATATGCTTTGCCCGAATGTGACTACTGAGCTCCTTGGATGCACAATTCTCGTTCGACAAGTTATTAATTATTAAAGATCTTTCGAGATATCATTTCAAAATCAAGCTCTTCTTTAAATTAAAATGTGTGTTCATAGGAGAGCCGCCTTGCAATAACTTTTGGGACAAGAAAGGAGACCCAAACCCAAGACAGATTATTTATTCCTATTATTTTCGTGCAGTGTAAGACTCCATGTTTTACAAATCTGTACAATGCATAGGTGATTTTAATCTTTCTACAGTGCCCCGCATTTGGTGGCGGATCGAGGACTTTAATTTCTACAACATAATTGATACTGTATCATAATTTATTAATTTGCACCGCCATATTTCCCCCCAAAAATTTCGCATCATGTTATCTCATATGTTTCGGTTTAAATTAATTTGTAAGAAATTTAAATTGTAGACTTACTTCTTTGCTTTTCTTTCTAGCGATAGTAGCAACATATATTATAATTTCTTAACATCAAGCCCAGTAAAGTAGTTCTCTTAAAAGCATATTTTCCATTCATATAATTTTGATTTAACCACTAATACTATAAGGAATGTTTTGGAGAGAGTCATCTCCAATTTAATATCACAACACTCGAATATGACTCATTAATAACATATAAAAATAACTTAATTTGTATTTAAGCAATTATAATTATCCTTTCATTAGGATCAACCTTGATTAGTTTTATTTCTTAATGTTAATAAATGATACTCCTTTGATCCTATATATAGGGAACTTTGAACAATTTTCACATAAACTAAGGAAAGCTTTAAATCTCATTAACTCAACTATAGAATTCAACAATTTTTTAATTCTACCCTCATTTAATATACATAATACTAAATGAGAACAAAGTCAACACAATAATAAGTTAAAGGTAAGATTGTACATTCAAATTAAAACTTTAATGAGGTGCTTTATAAATAGGACAAAAAGAATCCTTCTCTCTCTTCCCTATATATAAAACCAGAGGAGTATGTATCATTGATCCCTCTAAAAAAAACAATTTGGCATGTCTTGTTCTAGATTTTTTTAGGATTAATATCCTGATTGGACCTACACTTTGATATAATTCTAGTTTTGTCATAGTAATTTCAAAACGTTAGTTTTGGTTCATATAGTTTCACAAATATTTCATTTGATTTCAAGTTTAGAAACCAAAACAAAAACCAAATGTATGCATATAAATGAGTTGTTAAACTCATACTAAAATTTTTTGAAATTGGAGGGACCAGACAGAAACTAATTAAAACCAAAAATTTATCAAACGGTAAGAATTCATAATGCTATTAACCCTTTTTTTATTTTAAAAAAGCAGTATTATGTGTAGAGTCTGTGTTAAATTGGAAGTGTGGTTTCGTGTAAGATTGTTGGGGAAGATTTTATACAGTAGTTTAGAGAGAAGTTTAATGTTTACATTAAATAAGATGAATGAGCCAACTGACAACTAACAACAGAGAGTGAGGTGGTGGAGTTGAAGAGAGATGGTGAAGTAATTGGGTAGGCATGGACACATGGCATTGGCGTGCTGCTACGAATGAAAATGACCAATCAACCCCTCTCCTATTTCTATCATTTAATTATTACAGCATATGCTTGTATTTCTAAGTGGGTTTCTCACACGAAATCTGCCTCCCTCCCTCCTCAAAATCAATCAACGGGCGTATTTGACTTTAACTTATGAAAAGTGACTTATTTTTATAAGTGGCTTATGATAAGAAACTTTTAAAAATAAGTAACTTATTATACGTTGATTGTGTTTGGATTGAAGGTAAAAAAAAGTAGTTTATTAGGAGTAGAAGAAGTTACTTTTGTTTAGATTGAGAGTAAAAAAAGTGACTTATGAGAAATAGAAAAAGTGACTTCTTTTGAGGGCCTGTTTAGTAGAGGCGGTGGGGAGCATCTTTTGACTTTTTTGAAAAAAAAAGTAGCTTTTGGCAAATAGGATGTTTGATAGAGGCTTATAAATATAAGTAACTTATAGTAAAAAGAAACTTATGAAGAGAAGTTAAAAAAAAGTGGCTTCTCAAAAGAAGTCACTTTTTATATCTCTCATAAGTCACTTTTTTTACTTTCAATCCAAACATAAGTAACTTCTTATTCTACTTCCAATAAGTCACTTTTTCTACCTCCAATTCAAACACAATTGACTTATGATAAGTTATTTATTTTTAAAAGTTCCTTATCATAAGTCATTTATAAAAATAAATCACTTTTCATAAGTCACAGTCAAACACTAAATTTCCAGAAGCTCCTTTTTTTTTAAAGTCACCCTCAAAACGCTCAAAACCGCAAATGTCAAACAAGCTTTTATTAGGAGTAGAAGAAGTTATTTGTGTTTAGCTTGTGAGTAAAACAAGTGACTTATGAAAGATAAAAAAAAGTGACTTCTTTTGAGAAGCCACTTTTTTTAACTAATGAAAAAAAAGTAACTTATTTCAATAAGTTAATTTTCAAAAGATCCTTTTTTTTTTTCTAGCTAACGTTGGAAACCACTAGCCACTGCCTATCTCAAACAGGCCTGAAATGTCTTCGTTTACTGTTGCTTCCGATTCTAATTATAAAACCCATTTGATTTTTTTAAGAGAAATTTAAAAAGCAAAATAAGTTTGTATTACTTCATTCGTCTCAAATTATACGAGACATTTAACCGAATCTCTTAATTTGAAGTGGCGGTTAAAAACAATAAATATTTAGAATTGTTACTCATATTTACTAAAATACCCTTATTAGTGGCGAGATATGAAATAAGAGAGAGAATAACCTTATTAAAATTCAACACTCTACCAATAGAAGTTGGCACATATGGGTAGGTATCTGCATCACACCCATCTATTCTTGGGTTTTATCCCAGAAAACAGAAGGTGTAAAGAATTTCTGTTGGGAGCTCTCTCTCTTGAGGCACCTCAAAGAGGTAGTTACCTTTCGGGCCTATTCAATTAGAGGCTTCTAGACTAGTTGGTTCGCGGGCTCACCGGATCTAGGAGTTCAAATTACTGTCAGATCTTAGGGCTCAGTGGGTTTGTAGACCAAAGGTCCACCATCGAAAAAAAAATCAACACTCTCTCTTCCCCACCTGCTCTCTTCTTTCCTTAGGAATGATAATTTTTATCGCCAACACAAGCATTAATACATTAATATTAAATAAGGATAAAACTGAAAAAAAATATAATAAAACATAAGACATTCTTCAAATATCTCTTATATTTTAAAATGGAGTGGGGTGGTAGTTGTCTCTTATGATTTAGAACAGAAAGAATAATTCATAAGTCAAACAAAATAATTTGAAGGAAAACAATAAATTTTAATATATAATTAACTTTTTTAATAATTTTTAAAAATTTTAAATTGATCTTATAATTAAAACTGAAGGTATCAGACTCATATTCATCTTAAGTGATCCTCACCTTTCAATTCATGCTCTCTGACTTTCCCGACCTCTGTCTCTTTCTTCGCATCTCTCTCTTAAAGGTTAAATCCATACAAAATTAAAGCTCACGCCAATTCACAACTTCACCGCCTCTTCCTACATTATTTTGCACTTATATTCACTGACACTGTGTTCATTTTTAAACCCTCACTGTTCATTTGAGAGTACATACCAGGGAAAAAAAGTCGAAAGGAAATAAATAAAATAAAATAGGGCAGCTTGTACAATTAAATAAGTAATTTATTTTTTTAATGGGCTTATGATAAGTATTTTCAGAAAAATAAGTGACTTATCAGAAGTTGTTGTGTTTGGATGTAACTTTACAGAAGTGACATTTTTTTTATGAAACATATTTGGATGATAAGTAGAAAAGTGACCTATGATGAAATTTTTAAAAGATTTTTTTTATTTAAAAATAAGTAAGAGATGTGTAACATCCCAAATTTGTTTCATCAGATTCCCTAAATATATGAAAATATAAGGGGAATAAAATGGTCAATTTTAGTGTAACAATCATATACAAAATAAGTTTTGGCTAATTTTTTGTAATGAGACTGGTGACAGTCTTATTGTATGTCTGTTTATATTAGGAAAGTGATGTTCAAAAATAATAAAACTTTCCAATATAAAACTAGACATTTCAAGCTTTAATTTGATACATCATTTGCATGATTTGAATGTATATATTAAGAGATATGAATTTTTGAAGTTTGCCCAATGAAATTTGTCAGTTTCTAGAGCAGTGTTCAAAAATAAAATTACTGGGAATTTTCTGATTCCAATTGAACCAAGAAAGTATTTTTCCTTAAAACTATACTTAATAAGGGACATTTGAGCTTTGAAATCACTTCAATTGGATATTTGTACAATTAGATATGAATTTTTAAAGTTGAGTGAAAATTCTGTCAAAAAATCCGAATTTTAGAAATATAATGGTATGGTTGTAATTTGTGACCCAACCAAGGATAAAGATAAAAATAATGTATAATAAAAATTGAGGAGCACCCATAAATTACTTAGAGACTAATGACAGTCAGTTTGAAATTTTCTGAGACAATCAATATACCAACTCTGAAGAAAATTCAATCAAATAAGATATTTTCTCTCTCCTCCCCATAAGTCAAAGCCCTATCTCAAGCGGCTTATGCTTTTGAAACTACTTTTGTAGCTTCTCCATCAACTTTTAAAGCTCATATAAACACCTCATTTAACAAAAAGCCACAAAAATAGCTTCATTTTAACAAGTGAAGCTCAAAAAACTATAAAATTATGCAGGGTAAATCACGATTGAAAAACATTTTTATAAACAGGCATCCTCTCTTTTTTTTTCATTGATCTTCAATCATTTACATGCTAGTTAACATCACATACATAACTTTATACACATCGCAAAGTTTAGTTTAATTATTTATTTGGTGAATGGGACCAAGCCAAAATGGATGAATCTCAACTTTGAGTTTAAGAGCCAAAAATAAATACGTTTACATTATTGAATTGAGGCCTGAAATAATCTGGATGTCGAGTTACTTCTAATATTCTGGCCTTTGAACTCACTTCTAAATAGGGGTTTATTGAGACGATTAGGGCCAGCCCAAAATAAATTAAGATGTTTATCTGTACTAACATTTTTATGTTGTATGATTGATAAAATACATCAATGTGAGTTTAGTTTTCTAAACAATAATTAGTTAAAGGTATCAAGAAAAGCTAAAACCTATGATTTGTTATTGTGCGGGAGGTAATTGTAATTGAATGCTCAATTGATCCCAACATGGTTAATTAAATTTAAGGATTGAAGTTAATTATATCACGTTTGAATTTCAGTAATAGAAACAACAATTTGCAATATATATTTTGAACTATTGAATAATACTCCTATATTGTGATCATCAATTGTCTTGTAATTTAATTATATGAGACTTTCTTCGTACTAAATTGATAGGCAGCCTAATTAACACTTTCTCCGTTCCTATTTATAAGATCATGTTAATTTTTTTGAATAATCCTAAGAAAATCTTAAAAAAGTTGATTACATTACTTTAAGATATTAAAATTTATTGTTTTTCTTCAAATTATGTTATTTAACTTATGAACTAATATATAATGTAATAAAATATGATATTATAATTAAGTAATGAAATTAGTTTTTTTAGAATTTTTATAAAATTTTTTTAAAAAGTCAATTGAATCTTATAAATAAGAACGGAAAAAGTAATTGATATGTTACATTGTTGACGTGGACTGGTGGCCTCTCTCACCGTTAATTGTCCATTGAGGCCGAAACTCTGCGTTTTATTTAAAACAAAAAATGCACAGAACTTCTTCCTTCTCCACGTCAGCATCCCTTCAACGCTTTCTTTAATGGTCAGCTGTCCACTCCCCTTAATCTGCTGCTCCTCTTCAGCTTGTATCACATACAAACAGAAACTTTTTTTCCTTGGTCACTAACAATCGCATCAATTATTTTTTTTCCAAAAATACATCCTTTCACCCAAAACTATTTTGTACATCAAAATAATTTTCTCACCATTTATTTTATTTGGCAATATCTCTTTATTTTATTTTCTATATCATTGTCTCATTCTCATACTTCTCTTGTAAGGTTGTGGATGTAATAAATTTGATAATAAGTATGAATTTATCCCTGCATGTTTATCTACAATATTATAAATTAGAGATTTATTTTTCGAGTGGTCAGGTGTTTCAAAAATTCCTATCGTGACAATAGAGGATAAGATGGAAAAGGTTAGAATATGTATACGTTCATGGTTAAGTTTGGGTGATTATGTATGGTTAGAGGATAATTAACTACTCCATCTGTTCCTATTTATAAGACCCTTTTAGAGAATCATAAGAAAATCTTAAGAAAGCTAATTACATTACTTAATGATATTATATATTGTATTTTATTACATTATATAATAGTTCATGAGTCAAACAACATAATTTGAAGAAAAACAACAAATTTTAATATCTTAAAATAATGTAATTAGCTTTCTTATGATTTTTTTAAAA
>JBAGKO010000013.1:22631852-22648905 GCA_037177275.1 Acacia concinna
TCGTCTATCTAAGGAAACTTATCTAAAATCTGAGAACCTTTAAAGGGAGGTTGAGTAGTATAAATAGGGGGAGCCATTTACTCCCAAAAGAATTAAAAGCCAAGTTCTCTCAAGCAAAGCTCTCCTATAAACTCTATAGTAAAGCTCTCTTGTTTCAATACAAAGTTCTTTCCTTACTCATTCTTGAGTTCTCTTTAATACTATCCTGAATATTTGAGTTGGGACGCTGACTTAGCTAGTTCGCGAGGAGCGACAAGAGACTAAGTATTATACATGTACTTGTAAGGGACAAGTCCATGACATAGAGCTGATTTATGATAGTAAAAGAATTATTGGAATTAATAATAATACTACTATGGTATATTATTATTGATATTGTTAATACTTACAATACTACCAACAACAACAACAATATAGTTATAATGTTTTAAAGAACATTATCAAATAGTATATGCATGTGTGTAAATGAATGAGACAAAAAATAAATAATAAAAAAGAACGATAATACCCCTCTAGTCCTTTTTTATAAGAATTTTTGAAAGCGAACTCGTAGTTAAGATTATTTAAAAATAATAAATATGTCAAAAATGTCATATATTTTCAAAATATACCTCTACTTATGAAAAAGAGTATGAGAGAAAAAAATTAAAAAAATATGTAAGAGAGAATGGATAGAAAATATAAGGTAGAATGTATAATAATTGATTATATGAGAGAGAGAGAGAGAGAGAGAGAGAGAGAGAATTAGTAGTAAGTGGTGATGACTAATATAAAAATATTTATATGATGGAGGTAAAAAATGAAAAGGTAGTTTAAATTTTGAGATGAAAAAATAAAATTGTTAACATTAAATATTAAGCTTAAAAGAGAGAACAATTATTTATAAGAAAAAGGGCTAAGGTTCTTAAATAACCTTTAACTTTTCCCAAAGGAGTAAAAATAACCTTCAACTTTTGAAAAATGAGCAAAAGTAATAATGGCCGTTAACATCGTTAATGTCCATTACTCTAATATTTTATAGTGTAAAAATAGCTATTAACTTATACCAAGAGTGCAAAAAGCAACCGTACTTTTTTTTTTTTTTGCATGCACAAGTATAAGTAACTAAAAGTTAACTTCTGGAACATTAATTCGCAAGTTTTATATTGTTTATACAAGTTGGAGTGCAAGAGAATTTTAATTATGAGATCACTAGGAGTGACATAGATTATCCTAACCCTACCATATACATATGCTATCTTTCATCACCTCTCAGATAAAAGTTAAATAAAAACTTATTCAAAAAGTCACATTTTTTATTCTAACAAGAATAATGAAGTAACCACCAAGCGCTTAGTTCAATTGGTGTGAGGTTGTGTTAGCTTAACCAGTGGTCTTGTATTCAAGCCTTGGGTTCGCAATCGCGATAATTACTTAGTGGGAGCGAGTTACCTCTATAGTTGGGCCTACATCGAAGCAAATCTATAATAGTCTGTTGCTTAGATACCTAAAAATAACTAAGATTTAGAAAAAGAGCCGGATATTAGATGATCAAAGATAAAAAAAAATGACAAAGTAAAAGAAATTTGTCACTCAAATTTTAAAAGATAAAATATCCAACATAAACACCAACCTTTAAAGTATCGTGATCACAATTGTTAAAGTGATCCCCCAACCAGCACTAAGTACATTCTAAGGTAAGATGTCTAAGAGAAAAACTGGGAGGTATAGAAGATCACATATGCATATGGTAGTGTTGGGATAATCCACGTCTCTTCTAGTCATCTCATAATTAAAATTCTCTTGGACTTCAACTTGCATAAGCAATATAAAAACTTATGAATTAATATTCCACAAGTCAACTTTCAGTTAATTGTGTATGTAAACAAAATTTATTGTTACTTTTTACACTTTTGACATAAGTTAATGGCTATTTTTGTACTTTAAAATGTTTGAGTTAATGAACGTTAACGGCGTTGACAACCATAGTTACTTTTGCTCCCTTTTTAAAAGTTGAATGTTACTTTTGGTAACAAAAATTTCTGAAAGATTATTTTTACTCCTTTAAAAAAAATTGAAGGTTATTTAAGAACTTTACCCTTAAAAAAATAATATAAAGTAATAGAACAAAGGATCACATAGGATATTAGATCACTTGAGGGCCCAGGGTTAGTATAACTCTTTTTCTATAATTTCCTATCATTGTAGCAAGAGGGAGAGGGTTTGTCTTTTGTTCAGCTCCACCATTTTCAACTTATCTCCAATTTGAAGATCATTTAGGTATTTGAATATACTTCTTTTCAAAAAAATTTTTTTATCATATTGTTCTATATAATTTTAACTTCCTAATGGTAGTGTTTTTGTATTGGTTGGAGAAAATTTTTGCATTACGGCCTATTTGGTTAGATTGCATTGCCACATGCAATGCAGTACAGTGTAATACAATGGGAATTACATAGGTGATGTTTGATTTGCTTTTTAATGAGATGCAATGAGTTATTTTATAATAATATTTTAAAATACATAAATATATTCAAAATACCAATTTGCCCTTAAAGTGTAAAATCCACAACTAATATATCACAAAATAACAAAAATCACAGGTACCCATTCTCAATTTACTTTTGATTAGGGGTGTTCAAGAAATTCTAATCCCAGTACTCTTGACTCGGAATCTTAGGAATTTCCTGGTTTTGGCTTGGATCGAGACTAAGATCAACCTTGGTGATCTCGACTAGGGCCAAGACCGCTATAACCCTTGGTGATCTCAGTCTAATCTCGGTCCCTAGTTTTAGTTTTTTTTTTAAAATTTTTTATCTTATTAATTAAATGATCTTTTTATTTGTGTATTCTTACTCATATTAATTAAGTTATCTTTTCAAAATATGTGTATAACATCTTTAATTGGAATTAAACCTCATATATTGCGATATTAAGCTTAACTATATACTGTATAACGATAATAGTGAAGATAAAAATGACAATAATAAACATAATTTCTAAACTGTAGATAAATTTATGTAATTATTATGATTTTATTAGTTGTTAAATGATTATTTTTAATAAAAAATATGATACAAAATTGTTTAAATCTTTTGTTTAAAAAAACAAAAAAACTTGGGACCGGTCTCGGTTTTGAGCACCCCTAGTGATCGGACTCAAAAGCAACCCTTCCCTTACTTCTACTTTTTCATACGTTTGATGCTACAGTCTAATAGAAAAATTGGTAGTCCAAACATGTCACCAATTGGCAATCTGAAGATGTGGGTCCAATCGTGGCAAATGGACACTCAAACGAGCAAACAAACACACCCATTGTTATGCGAGATTCAACTTTACTTATGTATACAAACAGCCGGAGGTTGGCTAAGTAATATTTGCATTTTTTTTCCTATACTTGATTTTAAAACTCTTATATATGTTCAGTTTGAAACTAAGCTGGCTAATAAAAAATATGATACGAAATAACAGGTTTTAAAAATGAAAAAAAAAATCAAATAACCAAAAGGTCACTTGGCTTGTGCCTATTCACTTTTCTTAGGTAAGAACACTTTTTAACCACTTGAATTTTGGTCATCTAAATTGGATAAAGTTATTTAATTTAAAGATTCATTGGTATTACAAGACGCTCTTTCTGGCTAATATCTCGCCCCCTCTCTCAAAAACAGAACTCAAACATATTGGAAATATCGTCATTAAAATTATTAAATAAACTTGTAAAACATAAATTTTAAATTTCGATTTCTAGGTATTTTATTTTTTATCAAGAATTAACTTTTTAATTTTATTCTTTGACCATTTGATCTATAATTCTATTTATCAATTATAGTCAGATTAAAATTAACTATTATGACACACACCTACTCACACTTGTGCATATAAAAAGGTACTGTTTGTTTCATGTACCTTATATTCTTACCAGGGGAGCAAATACTGATTTAAAATAAAAAACTGTAGAATTGAAACAGTAATAATGATAATAATGAAAAATTAGTAATTAAATAAATGTGATAATTAGAAGTAGGGAGATGAGATGTACTCTCTCTGCTCCAAGATATAAGAATTAGTTAATTTTTTTAGAGGAGTTAAGGATATTGATTAAATTAGTTTATTGTTATAATATTATATTATATTCTAAAAATGCCCTTAATTTACAATTTTATATTTATCATTTCTCCTCATGTTTGTATTTATGGGAAGTGGGGATAAAGTAGAATTTCTTCTTATATATGTATTTAAATTATTATGGTATTTAATTATAGTTAAAAGAATATTAACAATCAAAGGCCTTGTAGCCTAGTGGTAATGGTATCTCCCAAGTGGGAGGAGGTTACGGGTTCGATCCTGTCGTTGTAACTTCAGGTCATTAGTGTCTGCCCGAGCCTATGAGCTCCATTTTTTTTTTAAAAAAAAGAATATTAACAGGAATAGATTAAAAAATAGTTAAATATAAAAAATAAAAGAGATAAAGATTTTGTATTCAGAATGAAATTAAATTTTTATAAATTGTAAATAGAACAGGAAAGAGTGTAAGTGTTTTTTTTTTAAAAAAAAAGAAACAAATTAAGGAGAAGAGAGGAATATATATAGAGAGACATGAGCATCCTTCTCAGTGAGTCCCTGTCTGTGATGAATGCTTGATTTGATGCTCATCCTTCCTCTAACCCACCTCCCCTGAGCTTCACCATTTCACAAAAACTAACTCTCTCTGCGACGTAAACACTCACAAACATTCTTTCTTTCGGATAAGACCCCTTCTCGTCATTCCTTAATCCCCTCCAAAATCCCAGGAATTTCATTCATTCATTCATCCCCACCTTCACTTCACCATCAATCAAAACAGCCAAACCCAAAAAACAAAAACAAAAAAAAAAAACCTTTCTTCTCATCAACATACGTGTATGCTCTCTTCTCGTCATCCCTGTCTTTTAACCACCGGCTTTTGATACACATAAAGCCACAGAGATTAATTAGTGTCCCCATTTTTTTCACCATATCCCCAATACTGCATTTACTCGATGGACTACTACTGCGTCAGAGAGATAGAAGGAAAGCAAGCTCATGACCCTTTATTCACTCAAAAAATGAGCAATAATAAATCGTCGTCTTCCCAGCGACGTTGCGTTTGGGTTCCTGGCCCTGTAATTGTTGGAGCAGGGCCTTCAGGGCTCGCTGTCGCTGCTTGCCTCAAAGAGAAAGGCGTCCCGAGCTTGCTTCTAGAAAGATCTACTTGCATAGCTTCTCTGTGGCAGCTCAAGACCTATGATCGTCTTCGTCTTCATTTACCCAAGCAATTCTGCGAGCTACCTCTCATGGGCTTCCCCAGCGATTTTCCGACATACCCGACGAAGCAACAGTTCATAGAGTACTTAGTGAGCTATGCGGAGAGGTTTGATATTAAGCCCAGGTTCAATGAGACGGTGAAGGAAGCAGAATTCGACTCGACGCTTGGGTTCTGGCGCGTGAGAAGTGAGAGTAAGGCGGAGTCGACGACGACGTCGACAGAGTATGTGTGCCGGTGGCTGATTGTGGCGACGGGAGAGAATGCGGAGGCGGTGGTGCCGGAGATAGAAGGTGCGGATGAGTTCGGTGGGCCAATAAAGCACACGAGCTTGTACAAGAGCGGTGAAGAGTTGAGAGGGAAGAAGGTTTTGGTAGTTGGGTGTGGGAATTCGGGCATGGAAGTTTGCTTAGATCTTTGCAACCATAATGCTAGCCCTTCTCTCGTGGTCAGAGACGCGGTAAGATTATTTTTGCCTCTTCTCTCTTTCCTTTTCTTGTCACTTCTTTCCCCTCATCTCTCAAATCCCACTCCAACTTTTTTATTTTCTTTCCCCCTCAAAAAGTTTTTCCCTCCTCCTCGAACTCTGAAAATTCTTATTTTAAACTTTTTCGATCAGAAGACAGGAAAATTTTCATCCTTCATGAAACAGAAAAGAATTCTTTCTCCTTTAAAATGCCACTCTCTTCGCAAGTTTTGGTAAAGCGAATTGTTGCTCCAAGTTCCAAAGGGGCGTGTATTGGACGATCATGATCCAGTAACTTTTTAATATTTTTTTTCACTTTTCTTGGGGGTTGGGATTCTCTCAAGCATGCGCAGAATGGGCTGGAGCCTAGCCAGAACCAAAGATGATCGATCATCAAACACATGATGAACTGGCCTGGCCACTGCTCGGCTTCATATATTACTCTCTTTTTCTTGTTTTCCCCCTTTCCAATCTGCTTTTCCCCACTTCTATTGAAAAAAGCAAAAATCATTTTTTGAGTGGATGTGTGTGTGTGATTTGTTTAACGATTTGGGACTAAAATCTGGGGAGTGTGGTGATGATGATGATTGAAGGTGCACGTCCTACCACGAGAGATGCTGGGAAAATCAACTTTCGGGCTGTCCATGTGGTTGCTCAAGTGGCTTCCGATACGACTGGTGGATAGGTTCCTGCTCATCGTTTCGTGGCTATTGCTCGGCGACACCGGTCGCTTCGGATTGGTTCGTCCTCGCCTGGGTCCCCTTAAGCTCAAGAACCTTTCAGGCAAGACCCCAGTCCTGGATGTGGGTACCCTCTCCAAGATCAAAAGCGGACACATTCAGGTACTCCATCTCTCTTCCTTTCTCCTTTTCAATCATTTCATTCCATTTCTTTTCCCCTTCAATTTCTTTTTAGGGTTTTAATTTTCGTTTGTCGAATTAAAACTCAACTTGCCTCAATTCGTTCCTGCTTTTCATGATTCCGTTGTAAGCACAACGATATGAGATGACCCCTTGTTTTGTTTATATATATATTCTTTGGGTGGGGGATGGATAGTGGGGATTGAGATTTTCCTATCATTGTGTTTTTATATCAAATCGTGTGTTCACATAAGGGTTTGGGTTTTCTTTTTATGGAGATTTTATGGAAAAGAATATCTTGGGGGTTAAAAAAAGGTTGGATGTGTCAATCATAACGTTTGTTTTCTTATATAATGAGTAGTGCAATTATCTTCTCCGAGATTGTTTGTTTGTTTGTATCAACTTTAGACAGAAACGAAATCTGAATGTGCATCAAACTCAAATCTTTGTGTAGGTTTGTCCGGGCGTTAAGCGGCTAAAACGTCGCACTGTGGAATTTGTTGATGGGACGACTCAGAATTTTGATGCCATCATATTTGCAACAGGCTACAAAAGCAATGTACCCTCTTGGCTAAAGGTATATATGCCGCTATTTCTATTTATACACACACTTTATACCACCCTCTCTTTTCCATTTCACAGCACACAATAAAAGATCCCTGATCCCTCCTGTGTGACTGTGAATTCTGAAAATGATGCAAAGCATAAAAAATAAAGAGTCACAAAAGTTGATGTGATTTGATTTATTTTTTTTGTCTGTATGTGCCCAGGAAGGAGATATGTTCTGTGAGGAAGATGGGTTCCCAAGAAGGCCATTCCCTAATGGGTGGAAGGGTGAGAATGGGCTGTACGCTGTGGGTTTTACCAAACGAGGGATTCTTGGTGCCTCCATGGATGCAAAGAGAATAGCTCAAGATATTGAACAGTGTTGGAAATCCGAGGCCAAGCACAGTACTGCCTTTACTCGCTCACTTTTGCAGCAGTCTAATTCATGATGATTGGTTGGGTTTCGTTCCCTTTTGGTTTTATTTGGGGTCAAGCATTTTGTTAGAGCCAATGACGAGAGATTTGTTGGGTCTCACTCTCAGAAAACAGAACCCTCCTCTAAAGTCATTATTACCAGTGGAGATTGATGATGATGATGATGGAGGTGCCACCATCATCAGACTTGCTTGGTCACTTGGATAGGCTCAACTCAACACAATATTGTCTCCTCGCTTTTTGTTTCTCGGTCATCCAAGAGCAAGGAGGCGGCATTTGAGTGAGATTCATTAAAATAAGTGCTTATTTATTTTAGTGAGTTTTAATTGACTCCTTGGATGATCCCACCAAATGCAAACAAAAGCATACAAGCAAAGGTTCCGGGGGTTAAACAAAAAGTGAGTTTGCTGGGGAAGATTTTTACCCACTGACTGACCTTCACCTTTACATCGGTATTTTTACCGGTCAGCCATTTTTTTTTGGGGGGAGGGGGGGGGGGGGGGGGAATGAAGATTTTGAAGGAAGCTGATTTACTTTTCTGTGTTGTGGGGTGGCCTCATATCTTTCTGTACATCTTGTACATTACAAATTTTTCCCTAATTAGGTTTGACTTATTTAGAGAGAGACGGAGAGAGAAGGGGAAGCAGCGTGACAGAGAAAGAGTGTTTGGTATGTGAAAGTTGTTTAACCTAGATTTCCACATGACGACGACGACGAGGAGTTCTTTTTTTTTTTTTTTCTGAAAAGAGAGTATAACATACCAATGTGTTTTTATTCCTCCTTCCTTATTTGAATTTGTTGCCTCTGAGATAGATTCTGCTGAAGCTAGCTTCAATATGATACAAATATCCTTGAGTTCATGTTTCCCTTTATTTTCAGCTCAAGGACTTAAATAGTACTCATTAGTAGAGTAGAAAGGAAGGAAGGAAGATCTTTGTTAGGTGCATTAATGAAGAGAGCTAAATATATGAAGTAACTAAATTTGTTATAATACTAGTTGCACCATGCAATTTCGTTATCGAAATGATTTCATTCCAAGTAGGAGAAAGGACCACAGCTTTGCATTAAATGAGCCACCAACACCACCATCATAAGGCATTTAAAAGAAAACATGGAAAACCCCAAGAATTGCAGGGGATTTACAGTGCAGAATATTTGGCTGCATTTATTCCAATTTCCCACTCTCACCAGCTTCATTTAATTTAACCCCCCCAGTTATTTTTCCTCTTTCATATTTGTCACCACACTTCAAATACATACAAAACCCCCCAACAACCCCATCTCTGTGTAATTTTGAGCAGCAAAATTATACTCCTAGTAATACACACAAGAAAATACTAGTGTGATTAAGTCAAGTGTGACATTGATCGTAATCAATGAGATTCTGTATAATCATAACAGAGTTACAGAGAGAGAGAAGGAAAGGCCCATATATATACTATATCCTAAAACCGAAAAAGGATTGCAGGACATGGGGTCAACCGTAATCTAGTGTCAAAACAGTCAATTCTCAGACCTACAATTGCCAATAGATTTTCTTGTTCATTTTCTTTCCTCTCAGCTTTCAGGCAACAAAAAAAGAAGAAGAAGAAAAAAAGGATTTCTCTTTTCCTTACACCATGCCGTTGATTTTTTCTCTGTCCAGGACGACTAAATTGTTGCCCCACAATTGTGGGTCTTGTGAATTATACACAGTACACATCGTATATTAAAACGTACAGTATACGTAGCCTTACACTGCTTCGGGACTCGTTTCGTACCAAAAACAAAAGTGTAAAAAGATTATTGGAGCTTTTAAGCTGCACATGGTTCCAACCTAACATATATAGAGGGTTGGTTTTTAATTAAACAAATAGTAAGCAAATCTGGTTTTCATGATTGAAGTCTCTCTTTCTCTCGTCAAAGCGTTAAGAAGGAAATCTCAAGCACGAGAGGACAAGGATTATTAGCGCTAATCAAGGAGAGAGAAATTGTGATTATCCCCCATGATCCCTCCCCAGATTCCATTCAACTTGGACCAAAGTACCTAGTGGCTCCATAATTAACTCATACATGATCCTAATCTCCTTTTAATTATTTTTTGCCCCTCTTTTTCACAACAATTGATGAGAATGCATGCATGCATGCCCTCATATACTGTGAGATGAGTACGGAGGCGTGTGTTTCTGATTTGGATTTGGATGAAACTTTACTACGTACCCTTGTATCCTTAATACAAGGCATTCGATGAGCTGATCTCTATCTCAAATATAAGAGAGTTTTCATATATATATATATATTCCTCAATATTTTTTAAAGCAATAATAAAAAAAAAGAAAAGAGAATAAGCGAATTAAGGAAAATGACTAAGGTATTTTATAAAACACATGTCATGTTAAATAACTCAACTAGCTTCATTAATTTAATCAAATTAATTATATATATATATATATATGAAATTAAAGATTGGGGGATAATTATTTGTGGTTGACCAAAAATGTTACATGTATAGAACATGTCACGTAAGGAATACAAGTCATTGAGGTAACCACACCCTAACAATTGGTCATTAGAGTTAGGGAACTTAAGGAACTTGTTCAATGTAGGACTCTATTATACATATTTTCTATATGTCAAAAACTGTGAAAATATTTAACTGTTGGAGGGAAGTATAACAGTGGTAAAGAGGAAAGAAAGGGAGAGAGTTGTTAGGGGAAGAGAGAAGAGAACAGTTGAAGAAGGTTGGAATTATGGCGACCATAGAGTGGCGAAGAACGTGCAAAGATCAAATCTTTGGATTCAGAATAGGACGGGCATGGTTTCCTTCTAAAGAATCTGAGCCATTCCAATTTAATTTTTTTTAACTTTTGTTTTTTTAAAAAAATTAATTTATTGGATAAACAATCTAAAATAAATAATGTTTTTATATAAAAATTTCCTTCTTAAAAAAATTAAATTTAGACAATTCAAATCAAATCTATATGATCTAAAATTCTAAATTATTTAGCTGTTCCTATTCACAAATGATGAGTAGAGAAATTAGGTCAAATAGGACAGTACCCTCTCTTAATTACACTTTTCTACTCTTTCCTCAAACATGAGCACTCTAGAGAGAGTATAAACTATTAAGCCTCCCTGTTTAGAGGCGAACAGAGATAAAGGCCTCTTGACCCATAAGATCCTTGTTAACACCTCCTTCCTTAGGCCACCTTTGGGCCTCCCTTCTCCTTCTGTCTTTTCTGCCCTCTCTTTCTCTCTCCCCCCTTCCTGGCTAAAATAACACTTAAAAGTTTAAACATACAAAATCATATTCATAACATGACCCCCAATTTCTTAAGGAAGAATTACATTAAAGTCATAAGTAAAGAAATTAATTTTTTGATAAGTCCCAATTAACTTTTCAACTTATCGATATAACTCCCCATCTTATCAATAACAGCTCCTTACTTGTCAATAAAAACCTTTCTAATATTAATTTCCGTACTTAAGACTTTAATGTAATTCTCCCATTTTTTTTAAAGAGTCAGTCAATTTAGAACCCACATCAGGGCTGTCTGCCAAAACATATCTGTTTACCGGTGTTAGTTATAAATTCTATAAGTTTAAGTTGAAAATTTTGAAAAATCATTTACAAATGTTTTTAGATTAAATGACTTTTTTTTTTTCATTACTTGATTCTTAAGATGAGTGAAGTTGAACGATCAATACAGCAATGAAAACATCTTTTCTTTTTGGTAAGAAAATATGAAAAGATTTTTAATTGAAAGTAATTTCACCTTGGGTCTTAAAATTTTTAGCATAACTGTGTTGGATTTCTAACTTAAACGTGAGCCTGAGCATTCACTACAAACTAGATATTAAATTATTTTGTCAAAAAATTAGATAATGTATTAAGAACTAGAGATTTATAATAATAATTTTTTCTCGCTAAAGTACTTAATCGATATTTTAAAATGTTGTTATCATCCTTGTTAGGTCCTAAAGTGTCATTTATCCTCCTGCATCCTTTCTCCATCTGAACCTTTTTTTTTCTTTTTTTTGCTAAGTCCAACAATTACACTCTGATTAGATGTATAGTGATCATTATTAGAAATTTAGTATCCCCTTTCACAAAAGTAGCACGCAGCGTTTAATTTAAACCGTCCTTCCAGGCAACTTTACCTTTAACGCTCTCCTTTTTTTTGAGTTCAAAATTTAAGGGAGGGAGAATCGGACTAAGGGTTTAAATTAATTTCAATCAAATTTTAAAATATTATAAAATTTTATTGAAGGACTAAAGACTAAAACAAAAATATGTTTTTAGGTCAAAAGATAATAATGTCATTTATTTTATGAACAAGTGAAATCCTTATACGAATAATTATGCAATTCTTCATAACCAAGTATATTTCTCATATGATTAAGATATTAATTTCCAAATGTCAAAATTGCACATTTATTCATAGAAGAATTTCACTTATTCGCAAAGAGTTATATATTTATTTATAAGAAGATTCCGTTTGTTCATAAAACAAGGGTATTATTGTCTTTTTACCTGAAAACTTATTTTTATTTTAATTCTTAATCCTATAGTGAAATTTCATAATATTTTAAGATTTAACTGAAATTAATTTAAATTTTTGGTCCTTTGTTAAAATTCTCCCTTAAAGTAACTGAACGAATTTATATCTTCAGATTCTTTTGGTATTATTGCAAAGTTATTTTAGAGCTTGAAAAAAAAAAAAGAAAACTAAATAAAAAATCGTGCAAACTTCTACTGCTTGAGGTTCTGGTTGCCCGCAATCCACAATGCAAACCAAGTAGCTCATGTCCACATTGTTTGAGATCATCACGGTCCTTCGATGGATTTAACGGATCTCATTTTTGGGAATGAAAGTTAAAATTATTACAATACCCTCATAATCAGATCAAAATCACCAAAATGCCATTGTGCAAATGGAAGTTTCAAATTGAATCTAGCTCGACGGGCAATTTTTTAGATTACAAAAAGAAAGTAACGGTTATATGTTCATGACATCAAATTAAATCTAGAAATATAATACATACTTTATTATTAATAGCAATGAAATCTATTAAACAAAAATATTATCCTGCTGCATATTCAAAGATATTTTTACAAATTCTAAAATTATAAATAAATAGTTTATCAACATTTTTACGAAATATATGTACACAATTTGTTGCTAAATTTAAAAAATTAATCAACCCTGAATATTATTATTTTACTTGATCAAATTTTTGCTTTCCATTTTGCTGTAATTTACATTCAACCAAATGCAGATCCAACAAATTAAAGGCCACTCTTATCCTAATGTCATTTTCATTAAAAAAAATGAACATAACCAAAATGGGGCGTAATTTTTTTTTTTTAAAAAAAGAATTTGGGAACTGTGCAAGAGCTTCACCATGAAAGAAAAAATAGAGAATCATTGCATAATAAAGAAAAATGTAATCATTCCCTCATCACCATGACTGGACTGTAAAATCATGTGCATATATTTGTTAAACTCATCCCCTAATTATGACTGGATCGATTTTGACATGAAAATGATGATTAATTAA
Source organism: Acacia concinna (assembly GCA_037177275.1). NCBI lineage: Eukaryota > Viridiplantae > Streptophyta > Magnoliopsida > Fabales > Fabaceae > Acacia > Acacia concinna. Next base: position 22,644,961 of record JBAGKO010000013.1, read on the forward strand.
TCAAAATCAAATAACTTAAAATGGTATAAAAAGCTTTGTAACTATTGGTGACGAGCTTGAGGTTGGAGAGGCTCATTTTCTTTCTCTTTCGTGTAATTAATTAATAAGTCGAACTAATAAATCAAATTAATCATTACACATTTGGGTGAAGGAAGAAGTTGCAGAATCAATACGAATAACTCACTTTCAATCCATCCACATCAATTAGCCATCTCACTTTCAAGTTATAAGTTATAATAAAGTGTTTGTACAGTTTTTTGAAAATCCCAACTCAATACCCATTCCGTTTGAAGAAAAATAACCATTAAAACTTAAATCCTTTATTAGTATATTAGATTAGATTGGATATAATGTTTAGGACTAGTAGTATACATCACACATTTTAGTCAAAAGAATCTAGTTCCCATTATATAGTCCAATCTATCTCACATCACATAATTGAGTAGGATTGCTTTTTCCATATATATAGCTGTACCATTATTATCTCTATCTTTTCATGGTAATTAATTCCAGCATAAAAAGGCACGTAAATTATGCATGTGTAAGAAAAATAATGATAATACAGTAGTATAAATTAAACACAGTAGTTTAACTTAGGATGAAACTTATGTCAAGTTATATGTGTGTGTTTGGAATGACTTATAAGTGATTTATTACATAATACAAAGTAAGTATGTGAGAGTGATATTTCTCGTATTGCGTAATAAGTCATTTATAAGTGACTTATTTTTCATACCAAACAAACCCATATCTATGAGGAGAAAACACGGCAGCATAACCTTTACGAATGTAAATCAATATTTGTACATTTTCATATTGAAACTTATTATATTGCCGTTAGTCGTTACAATTATTGTGATTTGCAAATCTTTAATTATGCGGACACTTGTTTCGTTGAAGTTGTTGATTGTTACGAGTTCTGTACTTGACCTAAGTTTTGTCTTTTAATTTATACTCGAAGAATGGATAATAAATCAAACTTGACCTTTCAGAATTTCCAATTATATTCTTTTGTTCACACAGTAAAAGCAATGTGATCTTTAAAATGAATTCAAAATTAATATAAACTTACAAAGCAAGACACATTATAAGATTAGCAAAACAACCGAATAGCAGAATTTTGAAAACCATTGCCTAAATCATGAAATATTAACACCAACTTGATCAGAATAATTAACCAACTAACTACGCCATTTAGAAACTTGTCTACACAATCTACGTAGCAAGAAAATTCAATCGAGATCAAAGGAGTATGAATAAAAAACATGGTCAATTTAAGAAGATAGAAATAAGTAACAAAATATATAAGTGATGATATTTCAACGTAACTTACTAGCATGACAAATGCTCTCCTATAAATAGAATGTCACGAGTTCAATCCCACTTAAAACATTAGACTGTTATTGTCTACCTCTCTAATTGAAAGAGAAAGAAACAAACAACATAAGTACAAACGGGTCCCCATCAATTTGCTTAAAATTTGAGAGCTAGGAAGTGAAAAAATGTACAAATGTATAAGAGGGGAGAGAGGAACAACTACTACATGCATCTATATATTAAGGTGGTCCAACTTAGCTTAGTATGAGGTGGTGGATTGCAATGTCCACAAGATGATGATAGGGCAATTCATAAGGGAAGGTATACAGACTATGCACATGGAGACTAACCTGTTTTAATCAGAATTTCTCAGAACCCCTCATTATATTATTGCTTTCATGACCTTAATAGCCTTCGATTCTCTTTCCCTGTGGTCCAATCTATATTCATATATATCATCACCCTCACCCTCTCTAGCTAACGGTTTTGATAAATGCTTCGTCATACCATCACTGTTATGTCTGGTACGTTACGTGGACCATCTTTTAATATTTTCTCGTTCATTCGTTATATATTAACGTTATATATTCATTAATTAACGAGCCACGCACACATGTGTTTTGTAGATAAACTAGAAATTAAAGAAAGTTTGAGAGAGACAGAACGAAAGGGGTTTGGAAAGATTGTTTTCTCGTTCATTGGAATGTCTGTCAAAGCAAGGCAATCCATCTCCGTAACTCCATTAAGATTATTATGTGCAATAAAGTCGACGCCGATTTAATCATTATTTTCCGAGAGAGAGAGATCTCAATTATTATCTGTTTCCATTACGGAATCTTATTTTGTGTTTTCTGAAGTTGACGCCTATAAGTTTCCAAGTGAATCAGTGTCTTGGTTATTTCTAGATATCTATATACGGTCGGATTTAACTTCACCCACTGTTTCAAGTCTATATCGAAAAGAAAGGGGAAAAAACTTCTTTTTACGTATCTTATTGCTAATTATGACTATAAAAAATTGACGATAATAATTAAAGCTGGGGCGTACTGTATTATATATTTATATCCATCATATCACGCGGTGATTTTTCCCAAGTCTTGCATGTATTTGAACATTAAAGAGAAGATCATGGCAGGTCTCAACAACCCTTCTTTTTACTTAATTCGAAAACATCATATTATGTGGAGGACCCACCCAAGAAGTTGTCACTCAAAATCTATCCCCCCCATACATATAGAACCTCACGTACCAGCTTGCATTGTTGCTTTATATTTGTATATATAGTGATTAAAGTGAGGGCTCTCGAATATGCTTTATAATTAATCAATTGTGCAGACCTAAACTGATACTCCCTTTATCTGATTTAAGCTTCCATGATAGATACACTTCCCCTCTTGACCCAAACAAGCAAAAAGAAGCATCATCGTTCTCTCTCTCACGCTTCTGATTTTTCTTTTACTATGTTTAGCTCTGTACTGTGCCCTACCTCGTTTAGGAATTATGACTCTCAAAGACTACAGCACACCACCACCACCACCTTCCTACGTACAGAACTGCAGGTTTCCTTCATAAGTTGATACATATCTTGCTTCATATTATACCATGTATTCTACAACATATAGTAATAACTGGTTGGCTGATTAGGTTTTGAACACGATTGAGAAGAGAGAGAATAACAAGAAGCCTATACATATAATATATAATAGTCAGAAGTCCCAAGTGCATGTAAATAGTGGAGTCTGGTTTTGTGTAGACCATGATGTGATTTGGAGGGTACACGTACTGTGGGTTGAATTAAATTAAAGTAAAGGCAGTTGTAGATGATAGATATGTATGTAATATAAGTGAGTTGGGAGACAGTGAATCTTTAGATTGTAGTAGCAGTACTTAATTACTGAGACTGAGGCGTGGAGATGAGAAAAGTGAAACTGAAAAGACGATGAGCATGCAATATTATTTTTCCATTTTAAAACCTATCGGGGCAGTCTATATCTATTATCTAAGCTCAGTGCTAGCTATGAAGAAGGCTTATTGTACCCTCTGGCCTCTACTATTATTATTTAACCTTTATTACCACTAATTGGCTACCTAGCAGCTGCTTTCGTACATTCCATGTTCTAGTTTTACTTTTTCTTCATCAACATATACACCTCCTCACCAAATACAATATAAACTGCCCACTGTGGGGTACATGTTTCAGTTTTGCAGAGGTTAATTGTGGGTGCGCTAGAGCCTACATTCTAAAAGTTTTCATTTTTTTAAAAGGATACAGCAGAGAGGATGAAATATAAAAAAAAGACATAATATGCGGTGAGCGTGGATCGAACACGCGACCTTCAGATCTTCAGTCTGACGCTCTCCCAACTGAGCTATCCCCGCAACCGTCGTTTATGTTGTATAACGTATTACAAGTCAATTAAGAGTGAATTTCCGAAAACAAAAATCAGAGAGCATGGGCTAGCGGGATTCTCGGTTACATGCCTTGGGAATTGTTATGGGTTACTAGCAGGCTTACAATCTGCTCTACTTTTTCTTTTCAGCTGGAAGGCCTATTTCATTAACATTAATTGATGAAGCCCATTAGTGGTTATGTCATTAAGCCCCAAAAAATGAAGTTGCATGGGCTTT